>JANEYF010004926.1:387500-987500 GCA_029963845.1 Rhamnusium bicolor
CTGGCGTTCCACAAGGATCAGTTATTGGACTACTCATTTTTATTATATAGTTAAATCGTTTAGTAACTGTCACTGTCATGCTTTTACTGATGATACTTAGTTGGTGTATTCATTTAACCCAAATCAACATAAACAGGTGCAAACAATAATAAATCTTGATTTAGGAAAACTGTACATTTCCACCGGATCATAATTCTAAATTCAACCCTACTTAGTCAGTGGATATGTTTCTGGCAACAAAAAATATGCAACTGTAGCTAAAAACTATATGTCAATTTCTATTAATAACTCTGCTTTACCTGCAGTTCCCGAAAGTAAAAACTTGGGTATAATTTTTCTAGACACGTAAGTAAACTTATTCAAAAATCATATCTTTCATTATAATTATTATATCCAAACAGATCCGTACTTAGCTTTTAATTAGAAATAATCTTACTGAATCTAGTCCTATCTAATTTTAACTAGAGCGTCTTTGTCTACGGCCCTTGCTTGAATGTTGTTGATAAAGTACGAATACAGCGAATGCAAACTGTTTGTTGTAGGTTCATATATAAATTACGCAAATACTACCATATTTCACATAAAATTAAAGAATTAACTTGAGTTAAAAATGACCAACAGAAGAATCTGTCATTTAGCAGTATTTGTCCATAAAGTTATTACCACTGCTGTTCATATATATATCTAAAAAAAGTGTTTAACCGCCTTCATACTCTGCATCGTGTGAATATACGCTCTGTTCACACATTGCACAACCCAAAGCATCGTACAGCCATGATTCGGAAATGTTTCACTGTAATGCTGTCACATTGTATAATTCACTGCCAAATGAGTAGAAGTGTCCTCTGCCACGATTCAAGAAAAAGAGCAAACAGTATTTCCCTGAACGACAATAATGTTGTCGAGTCAAAAGAAACATAAGTATATGCTGTATTTATATTTATGTTTTTTGCCATATTCACTTATTGTTAAGATTATAAATTAATTACTACTAAGCAGTTATACATTTTTGTGTTTTTTGTTTTTCTTTCATTTTTTGTATTTTTTATTATATTTTTGTATTATAATCGTATTTTGTTTTGTTACTTTAATTAGTATGTAATAGAAACTTTTACTTGAGGTTATGTGTAAGATTAGCTATAAAGCTAAACCTCGCTCATTTGTATAGTTGTGATTATTGTCCTAACTTATTGTCCTAACTTAGACATTATTGCGTAATGTAGTCACTATGAATACTATGTACATTTATAACTATACAAATAAAAGTCGATTATTATTATTATTATTGTTATTATATGTCTTATAAAGGAACTATAAAACTTCGCATTAAAAATAATTAAATAGTCTCTGACGCCAAATTTTTAGTTATTTAAAAAAATATATAGATAAATAAAAATTATTAGAGTAGAAGTCTAGAAAGACGCCACTGTTTAAAACTTAGTCATACCCTTCCCAGGTTGCCAATTAGGAACAATGTGACAGCACGTTTATTACGTAATGCTGTTCACAATTGGGAAAAGTTAAAAGCTAACAAGTTTTATTAACAAACTTGTTAATATGTTCAGTCCTTTCAAATGAATAAACCCCCTTTTATGAAGAGCAGTTATTGTTTATTTAAGCTTAATTAGCTTAGTATCTTATATTTATTAATAGAAGCAGAAATTATTAATAGCAGTGTTTCACAATTTGTCCTGCTGTATATTATTAATAAAGGCTTATTTTATTGCTCTAAGAAATATTAGTATTTTGAAATAATTAAATTTTGTGGTCAACTGTCAGTGTATTTCGATCTTAAATCATTTACTAAATACGTGAAAGTATCAGTTACGCATTGTTTTTGCGAGAATAAAAACGTGTAAATATAGAATATAAAAAATATTTTACAAAAAATTATTAAAAATCAGAAAGTAAAGATCTGGATTTATTTCTAGTTAATTAATCAATAATCAACAAATCTATATGTCCTGGGACGTAATATCACATAAAGTTAAAACGACCTTATGAAACATCGGAGACTATGATGATAACTGGTTTATAATAGCATCCTGAGGATAATCTGAAATTTCTTCAAAATATGCATGTACAATGTATAAGTGGTAAGGTTGTAGACATCCTAAGCACTATCTTAGAAGTATAGAACACATTTTTATATATTCTTTGGATAACATTCTGCAATACCCATGACTACTATAATAACTGATTTATTTATTTATTTTTTTTATTTATTTATTTTTTACACTATTCAACAGGTCGGAAAACCCAATTACAGAATAGTAATACAAAAAAAAGATATAATTATGCATTTAATCCATAAACATTGATATTTAACAAGATAAATATTAAATATGAGTATATATAGTCAAATAGAATAAGGAATATGCTAAAAAGTCAAAGAAAAAAGAGAAAAAAATATCAGGAAGAGTATAATAAAATGGAGCCAATCAAAGAGAAGCGAAGAAATAAGGCAACTATAACTTCAAATTTTTAATTGACTGGATATTGCAGGATATAATGTCGATTGCGCAATTTACGGAGTTATAATTATTACACATATTGTGCAGAGGACAATATTTTTTTATATTCGTTTGTATAGTTGATAAAACTGTACAGTATTTCAGAATTAACCGCTAACATAACTCCACCGCCTTTACTACAATTAGTAGCTTTCAAGTTATGATCAGATCCGACGATAGTAAATTTATTATTATCTAGTATTTCAGGGATTTCTAAATTTTCATTTAATCACGTTTCCGAGAAGTACAAGCAGATGCGTTATTATACATAGACCCTAATTTGGTGTTTAATCCACGAACATTTTAATAGTATATTGATATATTATGGAAGGCATAACTGACGCTGCGTTTATCCTTGATATTGGAACTAGAACAGGTGGGGATACCATTATGAGAGATATCTAATTGCCATTGATAACCTAGATCAGATTTTAGTTTTTATATTAATATTCTTAGGATAACTTTAAATTTTTTCAGGATACCCTAGGATGTACAAGTCAGATGTAGATGTCATGTGATCAACCTTATGAGTACATATACCTGAAATTTGGTACGAGAGAATTATAGTGAAAGTGAAGTTAAAGGAGAATTTTAAAAGAGGCGAAGGCCTAGAACTGGTAGTTAAGACCGAGAGGAGAGGTTTCTTGAAGTGAGCGAAAGCGAGCATACATAGTGATAGGATATAGGAATGGTGAAAAACAAGACAGTGGTTTAGTGACGAATTCTTTGAAAAAGCGGATACAATCGCGAAAGTGAAGTGTGAGGACCATTTATGGATTTTTAGAAGGTAATAATATTTTATAAACAATTAGTGTAACAAACATATATGCAGAGTAAACCATAACATTAAGTGGTGACCTGTAATTATTATAAACTAGTTTAATTAATAAGATATAGAGTAAGAAGAATTAATCTAGCAAAAGCTGTATTAGGCAAAGTATAATTAATGCATAGTGAGAAAAGTTTAAAAAACTATCGTAATTAGGAGATGGCAGTTTTTTGTTTAAAATTTTCTCTTCAAGAAACCAACCTAAATAGGAGACACTAGGTTTTAGTAAAAAAAAATTGTACAATTTGGCGGGAGCGCAGGCCAAAATTACAGGATGCGACAATCATTTGCAATTTTGCCGGAGTCGCCGGTGAAAATTATGGAGAGGGCGAAATAATTAAAAACCTGTCGAGGGCACCAGTTAAAACTCGAAAAATACTAGTAAAAGGTTAGAAACAAAATAGACAGGCAGGGGATGGGAAATCAAGAAGGAATGGGAGATATGAAAGTTTCGAGGAAGAAATCCAAAAACTGGTAAAATCCCAAGGCGAGAGTCCTTAGTAAGGAGTCCGCTGGAAAAGTGGAACGCAAAAAAATCTAGAAAGTTGTCTTGCCCAAGTTGCATTGCCGATCCAGAGGTCGAGGTCCTTTTGAACACCTCGCTAAATAAGGTGGAGAGAGAAAGGAGTTACATACGCATCATGAAGACAATGAAAGGAAACGAAAAGGAACAAGTTAAAAAAAATAGTAAAAATACGGAAGGGAGAAAAGTCGAAGAAAGAAGAGGGATTGAACAGGCCGAGGTAAAGGATATTGGAAGAAGAAAAAGAAACTTATGGAGAACGAAAATCGAAAAAAAGGAAAAAGAAAGGATTATGACAATAAATTAAAAGAAAAAGAACCTAATGCAAGGAAAGAGTACAGCAGAATATTAGAACATATCGATAAAATCAAGGGAAATCTTGAAATTGTAAGAGCGGCAACTAGCAGATACTCCTGGGGGAAACTGCATAATAACACTAGCGGACTATATCAAGAAAATTTCTTAAAATTTCTACACCCATCAATTGATGAATAGTCCGCTAATAGCCAATACTACATAAATTAAGGAGTATAACGCATCATTTCAGATCAAACACAAATTACCTTACCAGTCATTATCGATATTTCGGCAACCCCTTCAGGTCACGTCCATCATATATCTGAAAAATTCAAAATTAATACTTCCTTCTTTTTCTTTTTATCGCTTTTTTTCCTCTCAATAAATTTTGTTTCAAATTAATCATCTCTAATCAAAATATTTCAGAAAATCAAAAAACATTTTCAACAAGAATATTTTCACATTAAAAATTAGAAATTAAACGGCGATACATAGCCGTTTCATTTTGTGAATGACTTGAGGGGGTTTTTTTAAAGACTTTTTCCCTGTTAGCCTTAGAGTAATATTAAAAACTAAGTGCACATCATGTGATACAATCAATTTAATTGCAAAAGACGTTAGTTAATTATTTTAATTTTAAGTCTTGAAAATGTTAGTTATAAGGTTAAATAAGTTCCCCGAAGAACAGGAGTTAGCATAAGTAAAAAAATTAACTATCCTTCTCCAACCTCATCTCGTCCAACCGCTCAACTGCCACGTAGCTTAACGCCCGTGGTTGTTTGGTTGGCTCCAGATATGAGGACACGGAGGGGAAATTATTGTTTTATTTAAATTAAGAATAAAATTGTTTTGAATTGAATTGAATTGGGGGAAACTGCAATTTAAAATGGGCAAAAAGTGCGAATGGCAGTGTGAAAGAGATCGATAGTGTGCATGGCAATCTTGTGGGATTTGACTGAAAATGGAGCAAAAATTGAATGTGAGGAAAGAGAAAGGGGAAACGAAATACAGAGTGCTGAAATGGGAAAGAATGATGGAAGAGAATGATTGATAGAGGAAGGTTATGAAACAATAGCTGAATGTAATAGAGAGAATAAGCTGGATGAACGAGAGGGAGAGGACAAAAGATAATTGAGCAAAAGGTAAGTACGAAATATGAATAACTGGGAACAACGAGAGAGCGAAAGAGGAATCGGTGAAGGAAATAGGGAGGCAAATTAAAAAAGCGGAAGTCCCTTGAAGGGCAGTTGCACCTAGAAAGCGTAGCCGGTAAAATATTATGAGCGAAACTGAAACGGAAATGGTTGGTGAGAGAATGAGTGAAAGTGAGTGGGAGTTTATGAGAAAGAAAAGTAAAAAAATACCTTTGCAAATGCAGCGAAGGTCGAAATCGAAGCGAAAATTAGGATGAAAGAGTGACTGCAAAAAGGAACTTCTTGGAAGACACCACCGTAGGGTGAAAGATTGGAGTTAATAATAAGAAAGGAGGGAGTGGATGCGTACAAAATGTGGGACGAGGTCTAGCAACACCTCAATGGAGCAAACGAGAATAGAGGAATGAGAGGGTTATTTCTAACTAAAAAGGAGGTGTGGCGTTGATCCTTCAGTCGAGAGAATATAAGGAACAAGTTCAATAAAGGTAAAATTCTATTGAAGAGGGGTAGCTCCAATTAATTATCACTGTGGTAAAGGTGGGTCCCTCGATTTGGGTCTTTCTGGAAATGCCTTTGAAGAGAATATGGATATTAGAGAAAGCTTTGCCACAGAAGAATGCAACACAAACAAAGAAATAGCCAGAAAAAGATGAAGAAGTTCTGAAAAAGAAAATTGTGCCGTTCAGTGTAAAGGAACCATAGCCATGTTTCTGCTAGCATTAATACAGTAATGAGATACGTCTAAGTTTGGACGCATAAATAAATACCTAATGCAGAAGCTGATCTGCTATCTTTGTGCAGCTGTGCATGAAGGGAGGAAATGCAAGGGTGAGCGAGAGGAATGCGTTAATTGCAAAGAGACAGATCGTAAACTAAGGCATCATAGAGTGAAAGATAGGAGATGCCATAATGAAAATATTCTTTTGAGTAACGCAACAAATTAATTTCTTGCAAATAAAGCAGGGAAGAAGCATGTGAATTGATGAGAACTAGAGAGGAAGAAACGCATTGATGTTATTTCCTCGCACCTTCTTTGGGTATTAGGCCACTGTCCTATAATAAACTACTTAATAAATTGTTACATAAACTTCAGATTCAAAAGGATTAATGAGAGGTTGGGTTTTGAAAACATGTTTTTGCCTATCCAAAAAATGTCTCATACCTAAAAAATATTAACCTGAAAAAAGAAACTTAATAATTATCAAATATTTAGACGTTTCGAAATACACTCTGATTCTAAAAATTAAAGATAAATTTCTTCGATAATAGCTTTACTTTTGTAACAATCTCAAATACAATGTAAGATATTTTACATTTAAGTTTAATGTTTAGGTTAATGTTTTTTTGGCGCGAGACATTTTTTAGATAATAATAATATTTATTAACCAAAGAAAAATACAACCCAGGCTCAAACATTCCACTAATCCTCTTACTAATCGTTTTGGGCCAGAAGTTTATTTAACTATTTTTTTTTAAAATTTATAATACAGGTTTAATAACAAAAGAAGGCGCGACGAAACATTATGGAGTGCCACAAATAAATCCCTATGAAGTATTTCTTTGTTTCCAACTTATGAATGATTTATCTTTTCTATTTAGAACATGGAATAAAAATGCAACGGAGCTAAGAGCAAAAGTGAAAAGCATGATGTGGGGACGTCTATGTGCGACTTTAAAAGGATCACAGGAAATTTGCATCGCAATTCATTTAGTTGTATACCTTATTTATTATTAGTCATAAAATTTTAAATCATAGCTATGTTCAGAAAGGATAAAGTAAAGTATAAAATTTTTAAGTGAGCTTCGTTTCGAAAATAATACCAGAGAAATACGAAAAAAAACGTCTAAATTGAATTAGATTTTAAGCATTTCAAACTGGGAAATTGCCAATTTAAGTTTTTTTTCTCGTAAGCTTCAATGTACTTACCTACATATTGAAATAACAGCTCATGAGAGATGTTTTAAGCAAATAATCTAATTCACTTAGAGTATGATGTTAATTTTTACGCCCGCGTCCTGCGCCTGTCTGTAGTTTATGAGAGTTGAGCATTATCACAGTTCTAATATTTTAAGATTCAAAGGAGATCCTGTTATTCACTCATTAACTTCTTTAATATTGTTAATCTAAATTAAAAACAAATGTGAGGAAATGTGTCATCAGACAGATTAAAAAGAAAGAAAGAAGTTGTAAAAAGAGGTTAAACAAAATGTTTAATGAAATTGTTTCATTGAACAGAAATCCATTTTTTTTAGTATCAATAGAAAATAGCAGAAGTTATTGAAAAAGAAAAAGAGACAACAGTATCGATTTCTAAATTAAATTATTTTTATCCATATTGCCATCAGCATGTTTGCCTTTTGTTATTTCTTAGAAATCATCTTATTTTTACAGTTCTTTGTATTCTTTTTGTATGTCTTTGATATTACTGAGTAGAGAGTTCTTCTCTATTTCGGGGCGATCTTAAATTAAACGTTTTCTGTAAATAAAATATTAGTGATCATAGCAACTATGCCACCAATCTTCTTGGAACTATTATTTAGAGGAGTTAGAAGTTTTGCTATGGGGAGCCAGATTATAGGACAAACTGCACCACTTCACCCTAGATTTCTTGTACAGAGTGGGTGCTGTAGACGATACACCCCCCGTGGTTTCTTTAATGATATCAAAAAACTTTATAATATACCAAAGTTTTAAAGCATATTTTTGACATTTGAACGTTATTAATTGAAATAAAAAAATTTTTAACCATTTTTGAAATTTAAATAAATTTTGTTCCTTTCAAATAATCCATTACGTATATTTTGTTATAATTGTATTCATTATTTTTTTTATTTCAAAAGTACATAATTTTAATAAATTATATTAATAAGTAATTAAGGTATCTAAATTTTATGATTGAATACTTAAAACAAAAAAAATCCAATTATAACAAATGTTCAATAGTTCCTCCACTCTGCTAAAACCATAATAATGTCCTACGCCTATGCAGACTGAGTAACATCCTGTAACACATCCGGATGAAGCAAATTGCAAGCACTTCTTATACACAACTGTATGTCTTCTGGTGTAGTTAGTTGTGCAGCATAAACATTATCTTTAATGTAATCTCATACGACGAAATCTAGGGTTAATAAATCTGGCGAACGTGCCTGTAGGTTCTCCATCAACAGTTCGCCCATATGTGCAGATTAAACGATGATGGTAGATAGCAATTAATTTTTGGATAACATTATGCGGTGGAGATCCATCCTGTTGGAAATATATATGTGTTATTTCAGCTTGGGGCATACTACCTAGGAACCTTGACAGTTCATTTAGTATAAGCAACTGATATCTTACAAATATCAATGTACCATCATAATAGAAGGACATACCAATCAATCATTTAGCCAACCAACCCAACCAGCCAATAATTATGATCACCTTTCTTGAAAATTTCTTTATCTGGCTAAATGTGGATTATTGTATGACTAATAATCTGCATTATTGCGATTTATTCTATCATTAACAGAAAAATTGGACTCTTCACTCCAAGTCTTCAACTTTTTCACATTTTGTGAGATACCATTGACAGAATGTGGCTCGTCTGTTTTTTGACTTCCATGTATTTTTTGGACCAGTTGGTATTTATAATGATGCGTTTATCTACTATGAAGAACTTTTAAAATTGATTTCCTAGAAATGTTTATTCTAGCAGCCGATTCTCGTAACGAAATGTTGGAATTTTCAGTAACCGCAATCATTACGTTCATTTGATTTTTTTCCTTATCAGTAACTGGTTTATTTACAAATAGTAATAAATACTAAAAATAATACCTAAATAAAGTAAAAAGTCGTAAACATCTCACTTTATTCAATTGAAGATTAAATGAAGTTGCCACACACGCTTCTGCTTGATTTATAAATTTTTATCACAAAATGAGAGCGATTAAGCTTTAATTGTGATTACTCACTAGCAAAAGATTTTTACCAAATAAATTGAAATCTTTGAGGTCGCCGCGTCTCCCATTCGCAGACCGATTTCAGGTTTTTGCCTTCTTCATTGCGAAGTAGGTATACGCCAAGCAGCATTGCCAACTATTTCTCATAGAAATTCCTACAGTTTCGATCAAAATTTCCCAGTTTTTCCACTTAAATGTTAAAATTCCCAGTTTCACCAATTTTTGTAAAATAAATGCAAAGATATTTAAAAACGCACCTCTTTCTGCCAGATTTTTAAACAATTCTAAACACAATCTTACCCGACTTCAAGAACTGCAGTCAGGGGTAAGAAGTGCATTACTTTTCTTAACTGACGGGGCAACGCCGCCTGTAGACTGTTGCCTATTTGAAGCCTAATTTTTCTGGTTTCACAGTAATAAATACTACCTAAATTAGTCGTACACCTATCACTTTATTTGATAAAAGATTGAATAATGCTAACTTCCTGGAGTAAATGGGGATATGTAACTAGATTGAAAGTCGATTTTTCTGTAATGAATATGACTGCATTACATGTAATTAACATCTACAACGTGCCCGGAAATAATGTTAGTATACTTCGGGAAGTAATTTTACACCTAAAAATATGAAAAAATTGCGATAGAAATCTAATGTGAAGCTCTACCGAAAGCACATAAAAAGTAAGACTTGGCCGTTTATTTTTTATAAAATATTTATTTAAAAAAATAAACCCTTAAATTAAATAAATTGCCAGAACAGTCATTTGTTTTGGATGAAAAATATTTAAAAATACCTTTCAGCTTATATCTAGCTATTTATTAGTATTTACTAAGTATTATAAACTTTAATAAAATGAATTTCATAACCACTTAGTAATCACATACAATTCCATTTTTTAGAGTCACTTCTGATTCGATTTTGATTTTGAAAAATCGTTGTAAAGGTAAATCAAACCTCTATCAGATAAGGTTAAAAAAATATACAGGGTGTCGTTTAAAACAAAAAGTTATTAGTACGTCCTGTTAAACCGGAAGTGTATTTTTGAGTATGGTTAGGTCAAAAAAATGTATTTTTATGCCAAATATCTTGTACCCTAATTTCAAATTTTCATCTTAAAAATAAAGGAAAAGTGGAAGGGACCTGGTGTTGTGGGCATCCGGTATATCGTCACAAAAATCTTCAAAGCTCTAGTATTTATTATCAGAAACTGCCCTAACTTTTAGAATATTAATACACTGAATCTATTATATACCATCTTTGTTCGCTGTAATTTAGAATCAACCATATGATGTTCTAGTTACGCTATACAGGGTGAGTCAATAGTGAGTTCTCCTTCGATAACCTTTGAACCGTCAGTGATACAACAATTTATTAAATACAAAAGTTTTTTGGGACGATAACATCTATCATTTGAAATTATTGTGAAATCTACAGGGTGCTTAAATTTTCTGTTACACACAAAAAATACTTTTTTTTATTTTATTAAATGAAAAGAGTGATATTTTGCTTTTTGGATTTGCATGCAACATTGCTAAGTTATTTAACATTTTCTGGAAATTTAAGGATTTATAAGGGTCCGTTTAATAATTTTTATTTACCAATGAAAACAAGCTGGATAAGCAAATATTATACTATTCTTAGTTCATACTACACGCTAAGTATTAGTACCTTTTTTACATTATTCTATTTTACAAGGTGTCCATGACTGCATGTCAATTAATGCGAATTTCAAATGGGAAAAACTCTGCTTTTTTAAATAGGATACCCTATATTTTCTTACTTGGTTGGATGCCTACTTCAAATTGCTTTATTTTTTGTATAACACTTCCTATACCTAACTGTTGTATTTTTTGGAGATAATTAAGGTTTTCTCTTTAACCTCACAATCAAACTAAAAATTAATACAATTTTATCAAGAATGGCTTTAGAAAAATCATTTTCTATAAAATCGTAAAGGAAACAGTAAAAGTAGCAAATTTATTGAACTTGAATGACAAATTTTACACCTCACCTTAGGTATGTACAAGTTACAAAATATGCTCAACATGACCTCCTAGTTGTAAATTACAAATTCTGACTCTATGAAGAAATGAGTCACTTACATATTGCAACAAGTTAGGTGTGATGGTGTCGAACGCTAGTCGAATCCTTTGCTGGATGTCTTCTCTTGTAGTTGGTGATGTTTTGTACACTAATTCTTTAATGTACCCTCACAAAAAAAGTGCAATTTTGTCAAATCTGGCGACCTTGGTGGCCATTGAACTGGTCCTCCTCGACCTATCCAATTGTCACCAAATGTAGCATATAAAAAGTTTCTTACGGCAATACTATAATGGGGTGGAGCTCCGTCGTGCTGGAACCACTGCCTCTGTAAGACATTTTGAGCACACCCGTTTAACAATCCTCCCAGTACATTTCGTAAAAAATCGAGGTACATATTCCCAGTCAAGTGACCATTAAAGAAAATCGGTCCAATTACATATTCACCTACTATCCCTGCCCACACATTGACTGACCATCGGTGTTGATTATCTACAGTTCTCGTAAAATGAGGGTTCATGATATCATAGTGGTGTAAGTTATGTCTATTAACACAACCATTTTTATGAAATGTGGCCTCATCAGTGAATAGCACGAAATCAAAAAATTGCGGTTGTTGGTGAATCTTATTGAGTGTCCACTCACAAAATGTTACCCTACGTTCGAAATCATTTGGCTCTAGTTCCTGAAGCAGTTGAATTTGATAAGGATGAAAGTTTTGTGTCCTCAATATTCTTGTTACAGAGGATTGACTTATATCAAGTTGTCTATTAATTTCTCTCGTACTTTTATGCGGATCTTCAACGACACTTAATGTAACTTGAAACACTTTTTCTTCATTTGTTGCTAGTTTTGTACGTTCATATTTTTCATAATTTACATGTCCAGTTCATTCAAACCTTTCTCGAAACCTTTCAAGTGCAGAATGGTGAGGATGTCTTCGTTCTGGATAACGCTGAAAATAAATTCTTGATGCCAATAGCGGATTTCTCTCCCCTTCCCCCAATGCATAAACCATGTCGATCAACTTTTCGTGTAAAAAATTCATAATTTATTTAACAAAAATAATTAACTCAACTAGAAAATACTGAAGAATCACCACTAAGTAAAATTAATTACGTGCAAACCACAAAATATCAGTTTGACAGCACAATTTTTGTTTTTCCAAAGCCATTCTTGATAAAATTTTATTAACTTTTACTATGATCGCAAGGTTAAAGAGAAAATAGGAAGTGTTATACAAAAAAAGAAAGCAATTTGAATGGGGAATCCAACTACGTAAAAAAATACAGGGTGTTCCATTTAAAAAAGCAGAGTTTTTCCCATTTGAAACTAGCATTAATTGACATGCCGTCATGTAAAATAGAATAATGTAAAAAAAGGTACTAATACTTATCGTGTAGTATGAACTAAGAATAGTATAATATTTGCTTACCCAGCTTGTTTTCATAGGTAAATAAAAATTATTAAACGGACCCTTATAAATCCTTAAATTTCCAGAAAATGTTAAATAACTTGGCAACGTTGCATGCAAATCTAAAAAAGAAAATATTGCTGTATAATACTCTTTTCATTTAATACAGTGGTGGTAAAATATACAGGGTGTTCCGTTTAAAAAAATTATTTTTTCTGTGTAACAGAAAATTTAAGCACCCTGTAGATTTCGCAAAAATTTTAAATGATAGATCTTATCGCTCCAAAAAATTTTTGTATTTAATAAATTGTTGTATCACTAACGGTTCAAAGGTTATCGAAGGAGAACACACTATTGACTCACCCTGTATATATAAGGTATTGATAATTTGGACGGAATTTAGCGGATATTTTTAAAACATGCTAAGTTTAGATCAGATGGAGAATATCGCGTTACTATTTCCCTCAAAACGAACTTCTAGCGAATTTTGCTTTCAACTCATTTAAGCATAGACACACAAAAGCATGTTTGACTTTTGACCTCAAAATCATTCATAATAATATAAATTGTACCCAAATTTTGGGTACATTAAATTTTTAATCGACTAAAGCTGGGGTAAGACAGATAACAAAGCATTAGTCGTTTTCTTCATTAACTTTAAAATCAAATGACAGGCTTGTAAATCACTTCACTTAAACCTGTTGTAATAAAAAATGCATAATGTGTGCTACCGAGAAATACATTACTAAAACCATTTTGAAAATTCGAAAAAAAACGTATGCATAATAGTTATTTATGTGCTATGGGCATAAAGATGCGTTTACGGCCTGTGGCGTGTAAATTAGGGACATAATCTCTGGTTGTGCCCGAACAAACTGATCGACAAAATAGTGTGAACAGTTTAATCACATAAGAATTGAGGAGGAGAAAATATACAAAAGGTTATGTTCATGTTCATTTTGACATGATTTTGAAATAATATTTTATGTGTGCTTAATTAAATGTCAGTTATCTACATTAATCATGAATGTGCTTTACTACCTTTTTTTATTCTTCAATTGAAATGGAATTTCCATTAACATCAAAAACAAGTTTATAACTTTGTAAATTTTTGTTGGCGGATGATAAAAATCAATGTTTTATCCAAAAGAGTTTAGACCCTCAAACGAAGCATATAAAGTGACCAATTAAGACCGGTCGTACATAAAGTATATTTGAACCAACGAAAATAAATAATTTTGTTTGCATTGGTTTTATTGTAAAATCATAATATAAAATTTAATGATATTTTCTAGTATCAGTACATGTTTTTGTACATGAAACTTTTACATTATAATTTTTTATTTTGTCTGCCAAAGGTCGTAAATTAATACAAACTGAAACTACTGCTATTAAAAGAGATTAAAGTTATTTCAGCGAACAGAAAGCGGATAATGGTTAATTGTAATTAGAAAAGTGGCGGATAAAATCAGTACAAAATGCTGATTTTACTTTATGGCTTCACTCAATTATATTGCGTCTCGTAAGGCACTAATTCTAATCCCCTTAAAATAAAACACTTCATTTCCTGAAATTATACTTTAAATAAGATATGACATAGTTTCTACAGCAGTATCAGAATGGAATTAACTTTTAAACGTGGATAACTTTTGAACCAATACAAGTTAGTTATCTGTTTTGTGCGAGAGATAGATGCAGACTCATCATGGAGCAGTGGACTGATGTGCACGACGACGGTCAATTAGAAACAAATATAAATGTCGACAGGGTAAGAGTGACTGTTCGTCGCAATCCACGGCGTTAAATTCGAAAGAACGCGTTTGTGCTGAACCCTGCATCCATTCTTACTTTCGACACCTCGAAATTCGTTGAAATTTTAAAAAGTTTTATGCGTGGCTTCAACACAATTTTCAAAGGTATTAATGTTTATCAGCAATATCAAGTAGCAAGATATTAATTGATTTAATACAAGTATTAGCAATTTTACAAACAACTTGATGAAACATCCTGTATATGAATATAATTTAAACATAATAAATTTGTAGAGAGAATAATGTAAAATATATAATTCATAATTCTGATTTTAAAATTCAGCATTAATTATTCAATGACCAAGCAATGACCTGAATAGTTACTGTCAAATGCTGACTAGGGAAAATATAATGAAAAATATAGAAATGGTAAATGGGAATATAAAGTAAAATATATGTGGCAGTTAGTTGATTTTTGTGGCAGCTCCAATGTAGGAAGCAAATAATACATCTTTCTCCCAGGCAAATTGGCCTGGAAGGTTCGATTCTTTTTATTATGTTTTGAAGGTGTTATGAATTTTTTTTGTTAATTTAGTATAATAAATTTTTGTATTAAGATTCCTAATGCATCTTTGTGTTTTACTTATTCGCTATTCAATTATTATCCCTTTAAAATATTAATACAAATAGGAACCCTCTCATAAACCGAGCGATGGGGTGGCCAACTCCGTTCATGCCACTATTGCATGGCTCAATTGTACGATTTCTCACGTACCTTTGACACTGTAAAATATGATACGTTAATTAATAAGTTTAGATAACATGGTATTATAGAAGGGCCCCTAGATATTCAGATCATACCTAGAACATAGACAAACCAAAGTTAAACGGAAAACTGAACTTTTAAATTTTACCACGGTTACATACGGAGTAACATAGGGCTCAGTATTAAGTCCAATGTTGATTATTATATAATATGTGTGTTGAATTAGACGTGGATCTCTTAAATGTAAATGAATTATTAGACGTAGGTCTCTTAAATGTAAATGTAAATCAAAGGCAGATAAGCCATCGAATTAATTTTCTATTTAGCTATCCTGTGGTGTTTCTTCAATGTACTAGTTTCTAATACTTTAATACATACAGCGTATATATGTCAACGACATGATGTTCAATTTTGGTCCAGATACTCACTACGTTATGTATATGATGTATCTATAAAAAATAATTTAAATAACAAAGCGAAAATATCTATAAAACTTAAATTAAAGTAATTATGTGACTCAAGCCCTTTTTTTTAATAAGACTGTTATTCCTGGTCATACCATTAAATTGCTGGGGCTAAATTGTTCTATTGTGTTATCAATTTTTCACCATACATCCTAGAACTATCAAAGACGCTCTCTACTTCTATTTATGTTATCAGACAGTTAGGAAACAAATTGTCAGGATATAATAATAATAATAATTTCTTTATATCGAAAGAAATTAAATGACATAGATATGCAAGAGAAAAGATCAATGAAATATAAATAAAGACAAAACTCACAACAGATAAGCCCGCGCGTGAGTAAAATTTTATTTATTAATTTAACAAAAAACTAATTCTCTCTATAGTATTAGCAGGTAGTGCGTATAAGGACAATCACAGTATAATTCCAAAATTACAAGGCAAAAAAAAGCAAAAGTTAAAAATAAATAAAACTAATAATCTAATATTTACAATATAGCGAAAATTACATTATTAACCCCTTCGCAACCAGGGTATCCACATATGGATATTATCAGGTACCGCTGTCTATACGATATCCACGTATGGATATCTTGTGCATGGACTTTCTATTACATTTTGCTAACCTGGTATAGCCATTTATCCATGCGTGAATACTCTGGTGTGCTATAATTTATCGGAAAATGTCGAAAGTTAGGATATGTACATCAGATACCATATGTTTTCGTGTAACAAAAAACGTTGTTTGTGTGCAGTTCGTGCATGTGTTTTTCAATAATGTTTTTCAATAGTCTATAGTATTTTTCTATACATAACTAGCTGTTTTGATCGATCAATATCCATATGTGGATACAGTGGTATGTTTTATGTATCCATATGTGGATATCATGATATTCGCATAAACAAAAAGATTTTTGGTGAACACATAATTCTGGGGGGGGGGGGTCGTTTGGTCTAGGTAAACATAATTTTAAAAAAAGTTAATATGTAAGTAATACCTGGTATGGAAAAGAATATTTTGGCCAGCATAGATGGTTGCGAAGGGGTCTGTTTACTTATATGTATTCACTATTTTTTATATTATTTCTGTTTCTTTTTATTATTTCCTTTTCACTTTGGCTTTATAGGTAAATCTCTTTCACTATGTTTCTGATTACCTGTACATTCTAGTTATGCTGGTAAAATAAATGTTATTAGGCATTTTAAATAAATTATTGGTTATTCATATTAATAATTTGATTTTTATTTCTTTCAATTATAACTTTTTTGCTACATTGTTCAATGTTTATAAAAATAATGAATTGTTCCTTATTTAAATCTACATCATTCGTCGTATATAAAAGTGAGCAATTCTCGTTAAATAATTTATTTTTTAACTTATTGTAATCAATATATATTTTATAATAATTTATTACTTGTTTCATGAACCTGGACATTGCTTATACAAGGTGATTCAATCTGTATTATTATAGGATAATGGCCAGTGATATTATTGTTTTAAGTAAAGTTATATGTATCTTTAAACGAATAAAAATATGATCTATGCATAAAGAACTATTTCCTTGTATACAAGTTGGTTCGTTTATGGCTGATGTGTAATTATATTCTATAGGGTGTTCATATATTATTGGCATATCTGAGAGTTCATATCCAATATGTCCATATTTATATCTCCTACTATTATATCTAAATCATATGTGTATTACTTCCTCACCCCTCAGTGAGAAAAAAAATATTTGAAAATTTTTATTGCATTTCTGGACGAATCTCGATGAATTATGGCGATACACAAAATTTTAGACAGAAAAAAATTTCTGTCTGTGTGTCTGTGTGTGTCTGGTTCGCGATAGCAGCTACAGTTTTTGAGATAAAACTTTCAAATTTGGTACACACATTCTAGAGGTCAAGGAAGAGATTGACTTCGTTGATGAGCAAAATCGGTCCCAATGTCTAAAAAAAATATTAGTGACATTCCACCAATGTGACTTTTTTTGAAACGTCAAAATATGTGACTTTTTTTGGAACGTCAAAATGTGACTTTTTTGAAACGTCAAAATGTGACTTTTTTGAAACGTCAAAAATTACTTTTATTATAAACTCCATCACACGTCGAATTTTATTACGGTGAGGAAGTACTGATCCCCAAGTAATTGGAAGCGGTTTTTTTTCTTTGTTAGAAAGAGTCTTAAATTTTGAATAAAGTCAAGGACAAGTTGAGTGGGGGAGATACACAGAGGTAATTTGAAACTGTTTTTTGTTGAACTCTGTCATAATTTTAAGAAGTTTAATGTTATTTCGTGGTATTGTGTCAACACTATAATTAAAACAAACTTTAATAAATACTACTACCCCATCGTTCTGATTTACATTGCCCTCATTAAAAACAACCTTGTATCCTGCTATATGAAATAAATTTACATTGATAATTTTCCAACTTTCTGTTAGTATTATACAATCAAAATTTCTATTGATTTTTACTAAAACTATTTGCAATTCGTCAAAATTTTTGGCAATACTTCTTATATTGTTGTATAATAGAGAGAAAGTAGATTCACCCTTAGCTTATATACTATTTAGATAATTTATATCTAAAGCAATTTGGGTGTATATACATTTTTCTTCGAAATTTCTAACATATTCATCCAATATAATTCCAATATAATTATTTGTAAATGAAATTAATAGTAAATTATAGATAACCCTAGTTCTGTACAATATTTATTTAAATTATAAAATTAAAATATTAAGTCATAAAATAGAAAAAAAAAGAAAGTAGCAATTAAAAATTTTAATCTTATTACTATTGTCTACTATTTATTCTTCCAGAATGTTTAACTTCAGCTATATCGATAGTTTCTTGCTGTTTTCTTTTTATGCTTATTTTGCTGTCTACTTTGGTATTGTTTCCGCCCAAATCAACTTTATTGTCTGCCTGAGAGATACCTATTTGTACTGTTTTGTTTTGTACTCCGATAATTTTATTTTGCGTCCCTTTTTCAGTTCTTCAATGGTATATTTTTTTGTATATTTCTATAGATTTATTTAGGACGCTCTGTAGCAATGCATACAGATCTCTGTTTGTTACTTCTGGCATGTCTGACATTTTAAATAACGATATTCAAAGATTGCCTATTTTTCTATACTTCACAGCAAAATGTAGTAATCATCTGGTGTGACTTTTGCCATCATAAAATGTTCATGCTTCGGATAATGGCACATATTTTTTCAGAAAAGGTTTTGTAGAGCAAATGTTTTTTCATGATTGTCAAGAAATCGGAATTTGTCTCTTCTTTGCCACTATATGCTTAACTCATTTTTAATTTTAGTGCCCTTTTGCACATGACGATTTCTGACGGCCGCGTGATTTTGAAACAGCAGTACATAAGTACTGATTTTATATAAAATTCAACTTGTAACAACGAAACCTTCATAAAAGTCACAAAAGTATATTAATGAACTCTACTATAGGTGTATACTTACTGCCTGTAATTCAAATTTTATTCTATAATTTACGTCATTTCTTTAAAATTGAAGAAACTTCCTCATTGTCCTATACCTGACGTATGTAAACACGAATATAAGTCCAACACACGAATAAATTCTATTTTAAACTATTCGATACGAGGGAATATTCATAAAATTAGTTTTAAAGATTATAATCAGAAGTATATTGGGTAAACCAAAGGATTAATTTAAACTTGGCTTAAGGAGCATATAGTTTATCTTAAATATGGAAGAACAGAAAACTTTAGCGTAGCCAAATATGGGTTTGAGGATAAATATAAGGTAGATACTAGCAATTGAACATTAATTAGAATTGCAACAAATAATAGACTTGTTTAATGTCCGTCTATTTCCGCTACAAGACAATCGCCAACGTCAGAAGATAAGCTTATCAGATTTTTGTGTAAGCATTGACAGCCTTAATATAAAAAATGTATTTGTCGTGGGTAGGGATATTTTACGTGCTCACATCGCAGATACACGGAAACTACAGCTTACATCCTTTCGAAAGATGGTGACGCGAGCAAATCCGTTCACCCATCATATCCGGTTTTGAACCTGGGTTGTTTGGATGTTAATACATTTGAAAGCTACAAAATTGTATATTATATTATTTTAAAGAAATATATACAGCGTAAGTTGTCCGGTTTTTTATCGATTTTGAATTAACTTTTAATATGTGTAGATACACATAAAGTAGAATAAATTGTTATTGGCTTCAAACTGATAAATAAATATTCGGCATTCTTAACAGCTGTTTATTCAACACCACTAATAAATGATGGACAATATGAATACGTTTAAGATTAAGAATGTCTAATTTTATTACCCATTATGCCATACTCACACACACATACAAGTATGTTTATCTCAAAAACCGAACGTAATAAATAAATATAATTACAATAATTATAAAACAATACTAATCCGTTTTAAATTATATTTATTTAAATAGAACTCTTTGATATTTCCAGTTACTTATTTTCCTAAATTGCATTGGTCTTCTCTAAAAAATTTATTTTCAAATTGCATAAATACTTTTAAAATTTAAATTTATTACTGTACATCAAACGAAAAAAAAACATATTAAGAAAATTTGAATTATAACCTCTTATTGAAAACGTTCTGATTGTTGGATCTAGTTTGACCTACATTTCCGTCATTTAATGAGATTATTCAAAGAGAATAGACCGACAAAAATGCCAGCGTTATATATAAGAACAAATATATAAAAAAGAGTGACTCGTCCCTTTTCTCTTGATAATTTTCTGAATGACAAACTGTAGATGAAAAGAACGCTCTGAAACTGCTGAATGATTTCATAAAACCTTTCTAGTGCAAAAATTTTACGGGCCAGAAAAGATTCGATCTTGAACAACGATGCTGCATCGTAAAATTATCACCCACTCTTATTGTTTTGGGATTTCAAAATTTGAGATTGTGTTAGAGAGTGGGCAATGAAAATATGTTAGACATTTTTTTGTAAGCGTTATTTAAATTGTGTGTATTTTCTTCTGTAAAATAAATAGAGTCGTAATATAATAAATTTAATAACCATTTTATTACATAAGATGTTTTATTCTAAAATAGTGGTGGTTGGTGGCTGTCGTTATTGGTCAGGCCTATACTGCTTTCCTAAAGAAAAATGAAGCACCTCAAAATTTACTAGTTTATTTATTATACCGCATTACAATAATTCTATATCAAACTCATCATATTTCCTAAACAAACCAAACATATAACACCCGTTAGGCATTGAAAAGCCCCAATAAAATATAATTTATCAATATTAGTTCAGAAACCTAAGAGAATTAGACGTATTTCACTTTTGAGATATGACATTTTGGCTTAGGAGGGCGGTAGTGCACATAGTGCGCATGCCAAAAGGGTTAGCCTCATGTGGAAATTATTCAGAAAGTTCAAGGCTATTGTATTTTAAAATTTCATTAACGCTATATACAGTTTGTTCCGGAAGTAACACGACTTTCCTAGAGCGTGATTCCTGAATCAAATCAGCATCACCCAGAATATTGTAAACTTTTTGAAGTCTAATTTGTAAGCAATTGCATTTTGAAAGTCTCAAAATATGGTTTGGAAGAATCAATTGAAAATATTTCTAAACTGTTTTTTTTCCTTTTTTGGGACTTACTTATTACATGAATAATTAATCCTTTGTTATCTAAAAAATACAATTACCCAGCATGATACTGGAAGGGGGTGCTTTTTGACAATAAATATAACACAAAAAATTATATGACGATTCGGAAACGAAATCTGTTTCCTCCAAGAAGCAGCATCACTCCTTGAGGACAACAGATGGAACGCATAAATCAACGCTAAGAAGACTAGTGTAATATTGTTCCACAAGAAGGGGAACCAGACCCCGACAAGACATGTTACCATGAACGGCGAGTCGATCCAGTGGCGAGACACCTTCAAGTACTTACGAAGTGGTCAAATAAGTCAAGCCGGCGACGAGGAAACTCTCTCTACCCAATATTGCACTGAGAAGTGCTTTGGATACACAATTGTTTGTGAGAAATGTCGACATCTTCAGAGACCTGGAATACACGCGAGACTCGAAGGGTGTCCAGAATTGAGCAAGAGGACTTTGGGAATCCGCTAGTGAAACAGCCGTCGATTACGATCCCGCTGATGTTCCTAGGTACAAAAAACCGAAGTTACAGATCCTTGACAACTGGGAAGTAAAGGAATCAGGAACATTATTTACATCGACAAGAAGAACCCTCCCAGAAGAAACAATCTGACACTCTCTCACCCCCACTAGCTATCTCATGGTCCTGAACCAGAAAAATTGCTGGATCAGAGCCATACTCCTTGGCCATCTGCGGGCTCAAAGCGCCGCAAGAAGCGCTTAGTCTTTGCGCTCTACTCCCCACACTGATAGCCAGTGCAATTGTGTCCTGTAACCGAAAGCCAACAGTCGACGAAGAACGAAGAAAGAATAGCGCCAGAAAAGAAAAGGCCCCAGTCAGTGGGTCCCAACAAACTAGGACCGAGGAGATTTGCCAAAACGACCACATCATTCGCATTTACAGACAAGATTGCTGGTGGAGTTGGCCCAACTCTTACGTGGTTGCTCCAAACAACGATGCGATAGGAGTTAAAATAGTAGCTTCTTCGGTACCTGCTATCTATGAATATCGTCAAAGCTAAAGATATTAGCGAACGACCCTCTGACTGATCTTTTGGAGTAAAATCACAAATGCAGGGGCTTATTTTTCCAATATCATAACGAGTAACTAACTCTATTTTTAAGATAACCAAGAAAGGAAAAGAAACAATTAGGGAATGCCACAAAATTCACATTTAGACCAGGGACGCTGTGAAAATTTATGTCATCTCTTAGTATTGGAGCATGCAATCCAAGGGATACTTTAACGCATAACTATCAAGGCTAAATAAAGAAGTTTTACGGAAAAAAATTGCGATTGAAATTTTCGAAAAAAGTTGAAAAATTGTGTGCCTACCCACGTTATATTTTAAACAATTTGTAAAATATTTGCAAAACATTTTTTTCCGAATCAGGTGGAAAACATATCAAAAAGTATTGATTATTTATAAAGGCACACCATTTTAAAATTTTATTTTATAATCATTTTCCACCGTGTAAATTTCAAAAAGGCGCAACTTTGTAAAAAATCTATATATTTTTTATGAAATTTGTCGACATGTTTTTCAACTTTTTTCACAAATTTCAATCGCAATTTTTTTTTTAATTCTTTGTTTAATCTTGATAGTTATGCTTTAAAGTATCGCTTGGGTTCCAATAAGATATGACATAGCCTAAATTTCACCAGCCGCCACTGATTCAAGCACTATCTCTAAATTATGTATTCGAAAAAAAATTATTAACAATTGTCCTGTAATTCATAGTTGACAGTCAAATATTTTTGTATAATCCAATAGTTCAGCCGCAGTAACTTTGGATTCATTTGCAAAGTCATCAGGGACATTTAATAATGCCGTTATTGTGCTTTGCGGAAACAAGACTGATTTGATAGTAGAATATTAATACTACGAATGTGAAACATCAATCGACTGTGTACAACCTTTTTTTAATACTTTGAACCATATTTAATAAACTGATGAGCCTAAAGTCATTACAGAATTCAGGAACTTTTCTTTGGCAATGGCTTCACAATTGCTATCTTTCATTCTATAGGCACAGCATTATTTATAATTGAAAAATTTAGCAAGTGAGTTAGTTGTCCTAAGCAAAAGGTCAACAGAGTTTAAGCAACATGGCCACTCAACTTATCTTACTTTTCTCAAATACCTGTAAATAAATTCCCAAAAATTTTTATGTACACGAAAGAGCGTTTCATTCCAAGTAAAAAAGTTTTATTCCATTTTTTATGCGAAATTTCATTTTAAGAAATATAGTTTAGGTATCATAAATTAATCTTGCAAAAAATAAAACTAAAACAAGAGAAAAAAGTTAATTCTTATGTTAAACCCATATTATACCATATTAAACAATGACAGCAGCACTGCCATCATCAAAGTGAATTGCCTCATGTGTTGCATAATGTATGGCACACTAAGAGATATATCAAATAAACTAATTATTTTTATTATTACAATTATTTGATTGGGAGGTACCATGCATAGCTCCTTATAGCGCGCTGCCACTGCCTAGAAAATTTAATAAATGACAACAAATTTTATGACAAGATATAATCTATTTAAGCAAATCATATTTATTCTTATTGGAACAAAATGGAATACGTACTGCTTTTTAAGAAAATAGCAATGTCTGAAATGCGTTAAAATATTTTATTCAAATTTTTATAAATGACAGGTGTCCGTAGTTCTGTTATTGTTTCGATTTTGGGGTATACAATATAATTCTCTTTTATTTTTAACATTACTATTGTCCTAAAACAGACCAGTTTTTCAATAAGGAAACTTGTAGAAACAGCAGTTTTTAAATATTGAGCTACGTAATTTGAAGGAAAAGTCCATCAGCGTCAACAGGAATTTGAACATGTCCGGAAAATACAGCTTAGGAGGATCGTCATTTCAAAATTTTAGCTATCAGAAATATTATTACTATAATCTGAACTATTGAAAATGTCTGGGTGGAGGATTTGAAAAGTATAGTTGTCGTTTATTGTCACAAAAACTGGGAATAGATTCAGATGGTACTCAATGATTAATCTTGCCTGTGGGCCACGATGGATAAAGAGGGAAACGTCTCCATGGATAATGTAGGAATTTGGAATTGACATTGTTTCAACAGTTAACACACTACTATTGCACAATGCATAATGTAAATAGATCCCATTAGCAGATGATCATTGGTTTTTACCTTTGGAATTTTGAATGCCATTGGCCGCATTATGAACGTATAGGAAACTATTACAATTTTCATATACCTAAGGATCAATTGTATAAAGGTGTGTCGGTTATGAACTCAGTTTAACTCCTTGCTTACAATTATTGTGTTCACAATTATAACCAAGGAGTTAAACCTGATTCAAAATTGACTCACCTTTATCTGTCAGTAAAATATTGCTCAGAGTTATTCTCCAAGGGTCGCTCACTGAAGAGTCCCATGTAACGACACTTCAAATTTCCACGTTGAGTCGTGTTCAATAAAATCTTATCACAACAATGACCAGTGATGCAAATACACAGATGGCATGCCGATTCAATACGGCACTTTTTTAATAGGTGTTGGAGAAAGTAGGATAGTGGTTAATGTGAGAGGTACTGGTCATACGCCACGTTGCTTTTTCCAGTTTGTGTCACCCATAACGCCTGCTTGATGTCGGTTGATAAAACTTATCTTTTGTAATAAACAGCATTTACATTTACAAGAAGTCTTCAGCTGCAAGAACTCATCCGATAATGTGGTTTTCTCCAATGGACAAATGCCATTCTATCTACTTCGAACATAATTTACCCAGACGCATATTATATTAAAATAACTAGGTAATACATATTAAAGATAAAAAGTTAGTAGTTTTAAAATTATTTTCGATCTCCTTTAAGTAGCTTATCATCATAGTACGGACTTTGAAAAACGAAGCTCGTTGGTATAAAATAAATATAGTTTAAAAAAAACTAAAAAACACGCTTTTAAAGCACATCAAACTAAAAAGTGAAAAATAATTATTAATATAAACTGAAAACACAAAAATACTAGTATTATTGTGAAAAAAGCGTGGGTTGCTCGATATACGAAAAATATGGTACAAAGCGCCCCACGCTTTTTTTTTCACAATGATACTAGTATTTTTCGTTCACTATTGTTTTCAGTTTATATTAATAATTATTTTTCACTTTTTAGTTTGATGTGCTTTAAAAGCGTATTTTTTAGTTTTTTTTAAACTATATTTATTTTTCACTTTTTAGTTTGATGTGCTATGAAAGCGTGTTTTGTAGTTTTTTTAAACTATATTTATATTGCTTATTGATGCTGATATTATAACATATTACGATCCAACAGGTATTTCTGAAAAAAAATATATTTTTTTATTTCAGCCATGGAATTTGAACTCACGCCCGAGGAGTCCGTCGTTTCGCGTCGACTAAGACTTGCCTGCTCGGCCAACGACCGAACTGAGAATCACGGAATATACTTACAATATTAAGCCTCTTGCTCTCACGCAGAGGATACGTGAGGAAAGGACTGGCGATCCTGATCAGGATAATGATATAAACTTATCAAATTGTTGTATTGTTACCGGTTCTTCGTAAGTGTACAAAGTTTCAATTAAATCTGTCCGTTTAAGGTGGGTTAAAATCGAGTCCAAAGAGTCGGTTACAAACAAACAAACAAACAAACATGCAAGTGAAGCTAATAAAAGCGTGTTAATAAAGTCAAAATTATGCATTTACTGCACTTAAGATTCATTTAAATCATTTTCACTGATATAATTTTGTAAATGTTAACTACACACATTCTTAATATACAATTCTTTGCTTTCCCTATAGTAAACAACAGCAATCTGTTTTGTAAACTAAATTCTAAACATCCTAACTTTAAGCATCCTTATTGAAAAACATAAAATTTAATAGGTAACATCACCCGCGAAACTTTATACCAAAAGACACAAAACACAGATGTGAGTAAGAGCCTCTTAAGCTATAGAAAGATAGGACACTGAATATTTCATTAGCAATTTTGAAGGAAATTGAATACAAAGAGCGCTAGGAATCAGGCTCAAATCAGTTGTAAATAGGATGGAAAGACTCTTCAAATGGAATAAAACACCTTAGATAAATGGCATTTCTATCCAAGAAACCAATGAGTAATACACTGTAGAGGTATAGAAAGTACGAAAGGGACTTTAGTAAATGTCAAATGAAGATCAGGAACGACTCGCGATTTGTTTATTAAGTATGAACAAAATTATATTCCAGTTGTTAATTATTTAGTAGCTGTTGTTTGCACATTTGGCATGAAACAATAAACATTGAATATCACAAGTTAAAGTAGTTGTTTTAATTTATTCTAAATCACTTTTTATTTTAAAGTGCTGATTAATTCCATTTATCTAAAATTTATATAGTAGCATAATCGTAGATTTTATTAAGTTCTCTTTGGCATGATTAGGAAAAATGATCAATATTACACACAAACAACTAGGTAATTCTTTGTTATCGCATTAAGCACTAAAATGACTGTCGTTTTTTTCTCAATAATTAATAACAGCTACATAATAAAGCAAATAAAGAAAATATCAGAACTTTTAAGAAATACCACATCTTACCAAGTTTAGGAATCCCCTTAAAGTGAGGAAATGTGTCAAATATTCATGAATCTACTAAGACTAATTTATGATTCCGAAGAAAAACCTTATCGGAACCGTAGTGAGATGAATTGTGTTCACATACATTTAAAAAGTTATACAAAATATGAAAACAGCTTATTAACATAAAATAATGCATACAAAATACAGATTGTTGGATTAGAATATATTGAAAAGGAATCTGGTTCTAATATTAAAATAGCTTAAACGCATATTATCTCGCAGCCCGTCACCCTGCTAATGAAAATTAAAAATCTAAAGGGTAATTATTTAGAATACGATAAGATGCTTAAATTTTCCTGAAAATTTTTCTACCCCCCCAAAATAAGGTACGTTGAACACGAATATGAATTTTTTTTCGCCGGAGACAAGCCGTTATGGAGAAAAAAAATTTTTTTGCACTTTCATACATCTGTCACTTTTTTACACTGTCTAACGATTTGTATTATTTCCCTCACCCCAATAACACTTTGAACGGTTTGGAGTATAGTATACGTCATTTTTTATAATAAGAACAATTTTTTTTCCTTATAAAAAGCTTTGTATTTGGGATAACGCCATTACATCATAAAAATGCAACTAAAATGTATGTGAAATTAGCGACGCGTTTCAGATCAGATAGTGTCTAAAGTGCCTAGCAAACAATTTCCCTTTCCCCAGAGGGACCGGTTCCATAATTTTTTTTAAATGCATAGGACAAGTCTACCCTTCAGCAGTTTCAAATTTTGGTGAGGATTCGGCTGGTTCCGATTAATTTATTCTTGTTGTAGTGAATAAATATATGAAATGGTGTTTCAATGAATGAATATTTATTGAATGTTTGTTTATTTCCTTATTGCAATTTTTATTTATTTAGTGAATTTTTATTTTCTGTTATAGAATATTTGTTTAATTTTTCGTTATATAGAATGCGTTTTTATTTTCTGTTACTTATAGAATATTTGTTTAATTTTTCGTTATATAGAATGCGTTTTTATTTTTTTTTATATATTTATTTATTTGTGCAATAATAACCTAAACTAACCTAACCTAATACCCTAATAACCGTACCAGTTCCTCTCCTTTCCTGGCAAGGAAAAATGCTCATACCTTCTCGTTGGTCCTTGCTGAACAATAACATATTTAAAGATATAATCCATTTCTTTAATTACGTTATTCACTAAATGAGCAACTTACCCTAAAAATGATCTGATCTGGTTCCAAACTGAACGCTAATTGTAAAATGTTGTATCTTTAGACACAACCGAATACCTAACAGAATTGCACCTAACTTCTACGTGGCTATGGTATGATGAGTCACGATACGGCATTTTTCATGCATTTTCGTATTTAAAAGATGGTTTTTAATGTGTAAAACATTATACTTCTGTACAAGATAAATGTAACATCGTCTTGTAAGCTTTAAAATAGTAAAATTAGTAACAGGAAGTGTTAAATTATCAAAATAAAAAGTGACAGATGTGAGTGAAAACGCAATTTTTTTTTATTTTTTTTTCTCCGGCGAAAAGAAACTTCATATTCATGTTCAGCGCACCTTATTTTGGGGGGTAGAAAAATTTTCAGGAAAATTTAAGCATCTTATCGTATTCTAAATAATTACCATCTAAAGTGATAAATGATGAGTATGAAAATGAAGAAGATGAAAGCAGTGATGACTCCTTGCTGAACAGGAGAACGACTTAAGAAATTAAGTGTAATCGGTCAATCTAATACTTTCAGCACATCCCAGAGAAGAAACAATTTTATTAAGCAATGACTATATTAAAATTAAGCTATAAAATGTCAAGAATTTTGACAAGAACGTACATATGTTGACTTATCGTTATTTATTTTTGACTTTATTTTAAAATGACTAGAACTATTCTTTAGAGGGTTCAGGGAACATGCTACGAATATTGAGTGTAGGGGTAATGATTAAGGAGCTCGAAGACGGTTTCAAATAAATTGTTAATTGTCGAGTACCACAAAGGCAAGGTTAGACCGATAGTTAACGGACACCGAAAAATGTTAGCAGAAATATTACTCGTGATCAAAATTATTTTGCTCACGAGTATATAATATAGGAAACTATCCTAGATTACTTATCTGACAATAAGCACTAAATGAATTGCTAGATATTTTAATATATCCTATCTAACCTACTCTTTCTCGTATTTTACGAGAACTGCAACTTCATTCTTATCATCCATATCCTGTGCAAGAATTACTGGCAGGAGATATACACGGAAGAACAAAATTTTAGATCTAAATTAATACCGTTGTTTTTGATGGTGTCTTATTTACTAATGAGGTCCCTTTTTAGTAGAAATAAAGTTGTAAATTCGAGTAACATCCACTTGTGCTGAAGAAAATCCTTTTGATAATAAGGTTGTTGATTGTCAACGCACATTGTAATTAAATGAAAGATAGAATTAAAGGCTCTCTTATAGGATTTTGCGTTTTATCTCTGCGTTTAAACTTGCAAGGCTATATAATTTTTTTAAGATATATTTTAGACGAACTGTATATTTAGAAAAACAGAACTTTTATTGTTCGTCAGTAGTTAGACAAATTAAAAAAAAAATCGGTGGGGGAATAATGTCGCTTGGCCAACTTATTCACCCGATTTTAACCCTTGCCACTTTTATCTATCGATGCAATTAAAGAATTTGGTGTTCATGAATCTATAAAACATATTAGATTATATGGCATTAACTATTTAACACAGCGAACCAAGGTGCCAAAATTGACAAATTTTATCTAGAGCTATGTTTAGTTGCATACTTAGTGTGTTTTTAGTTTTTTTATTTTTAATAATCCCATTTCATTAGAAGCCTTTTTAATTTTTATTCCATTGGTGGGGTAAAATAATAAATGAAGTGTAAAATCATAATTAGTCAGAACCTTCGAATTCTTAACAGTCAATTTTACAAGATATTTGAAAATGAAGACCTTGTTACTTGATAGTAAACCACCAAATTTCAAAATTCAAAAACTCTTACCCTCTATGAGATAAAAATAAATACAAATTATCTTCCCTCAATTTGAGAGACTGTAACTGGGTAAATGATACATATTGCTATAAGTATATTAAATTGAATAATCTTATTTTTGATTTTTCGTATGTGGTAGTTAATTTACTACTGCTCATCTTAATCTTACCCTGTATATAAATTTCACATAATAATAATATAGAATTGAATTAAATGCATATAAATTGAAACATCATAAAAAAATGAGCTCATATTTTTTTTAAATTAGTATTCTTTCCACACATAAATTAAGAAGTAGAAAGAATATAATGAGAGAATCATGACGTATAAATATTTGCTACATATTAATTTTAAATACAATAGTAAATTTACAAAATTCTTCATTTTGCATTTATAAAGTTTTCACGAGGAAGAGAGATAAGACTAACGTAAATAATTTTCTGTGATAACTATGATTTTACTTCATCCTCTTCTTCTTGTAATACCGTTAGTACAATAACTAATATTCGTATGTTATGGTGGTAATTTAGTTTTTATGCATTACTTGTTTTAATGAGTTTTTGTTTAAAGTTTCATTTTAATTTTATCCTGATAATGCAAACATAATTCGGAACGCGTATTAAAAATGTCGTACAGTATTTTAATTAACTGTATTAACCCTTCAAGAATTGCATCAATTCAGAATCATGTTCCCTGTCATTTCAAAAAGAGATAGTATTATATTATTCTCTACACTGAATTTAAGGAAAATCATAAAAATTGTAGCCAAACATTTGTTATGTGATTCACTGAAATATCCTCCAAAATCTAAAAAATTTTAGCTAAACTTTTGATGTGTAATTCACTGAAATATCCTTCAATCCATTGAAATAAATATTAAATCACATTCTCGCAAACTTTTTTAATATAATGAACAGTATCAGCGTGGAGTAGACAGGTGTTTTTTATTAAATTCAGAAAATCCGAACATATAAAAGTTCACATCGTTTTACATAAAATAAGGGATCGACATGTCGCCTTTTACTCCGGGATCAGATCTGCAATAACCGTAAAATATTTTATGCAAGCACGCACGTGTAAAGATGTTATATCGGAAAAGAGATTGTCAATTTTCTATTTTGTTTCCTCCAACGAACTCTAAAGCCAAGTAATCACATTTAGTCTGCAGGATATCTACCTGTGACCTACTTCACTAAACAACATATTTCGACCGCTCACATCTTAGGGTAATGTCCTTAGTTCAGGGGCGTTTGACATTAAACAGTGTTGTACAGACCGATATAACAGGAATTGCAAATAATTTTCAAATTCTCCAGCTTTTAGACCAATAGTTATGGAAAATTTTCTGTTATCAACCAAATTTTTAATAATTCTGATAATATTTTTGCTCGCAAAGTATTAAGTCACTGTCTACAAATTATTCAAAAGAAAGGTTAGTCAAAGATTTCGAAAAAAACGTTTTTAACTATCTAAAATATGTTTCCCTCCTAAAAATAATTAACCTGAAAAGGAAATTATTAAATGTAAAATATTTAGAGTTAGAAAAGGTGTTTTACGGAATACAATCTGATTCTGTTAAAAAAACTAACAAGAAAATAGATAGTTTTCTAATTTGATAATGGTGCATCTAAGGAAGTATTCTTAGCTACAGAAACCGACTTCCATGTAATTTAAAAAGTCAAACCATACACTACACAAACAGTTCACTTCTGTCGAAACCATATGATCTTTGTTGTCACAGTTTTCCCTAATACCCCTTTTCGCGCATACTTAAGGCATACTTTTGCGCTACGAACGTCTTGAAACATGTTTACTAAACCATTCATTGCCAGTCTCTTCATGAACAGATTCGAGATGGAAGCAAAAGAAGAATTCGAGTATTTCCCCAGGGTTTGGCTTAGGTATGTGGATGATATTTTTGCAGTGTTCGATACAAAAGTCGCTGATATTGATAACTTTGTATCTAAATCGTTTCGCGTCAGTTAAATTCACATATGAAACTGAAAACTCTGGACAACTACCATTTTTAGATGTATTAGTAATGGTGAAAATAAGTTAGAATTTGACATTTACAGAAAAGATACCAGTACTCTAAGATATATCCCTAAGGACTATCACCATTGTGCTTAACACAAAATAGCGAGTTTTAATTTTCTAGTCCATCGTCTATTAAGCTTCCCCCTCAGTAAGGAGAGGTTTGAAAAAGAAAAGGCATTGATTAAAGATATAGCTGCGAGTAATGGATATTCTGTAAGTTCAATTGATAAAATAATTAGGAAACGAAAGTTTAAAAAGTCGCTTCGAAATTCCTCGACCTTTCAAAATGAAAGAGAAAATCCGAAATTTGTATCGATTCCATTCGATCTTCGATTCACCCGTGGTATTGGTAAGATTTTTAAAGATGTAGGTATGACAGTGGTTCATTCATCGGGAAACAAACTTCAACAACAGGCAATCCAAAAGACAAAATTGAAACAAAGGATTTACGAAATTAGCTGTAAGGACTATAATCAAAAATATGTTGGACAGACTAGACAATCAATTCAAACTATGTTCAAAGAGCATATGGCCCATCGCAAATATGGTAGAACAGTTAAGTCTAATGTACCCCAACATGCGTTTGAGAACAACCATAAAATAGATATTAGCAATTTAAGATTGATTAGGAATGTAACAAATACTAGACAGTTAGATGCTTTTGAAAGCTTGGAAATCATAAAGTGTAAAAAATAGCATGAATGGGCCTATCCTAAATAGCCCGCTTTATTGGTTAGTAAGTCACGGTTCACCGAACCGTGACGGTCCGGCGAACCGTGACAATAGTTTAGGTATAAATATCGTAGATTGTTAGCATAAGTTTAGTTTTAATCATCTCCAGATGATGCCAACTTGGTTGGCGAAACGCGCGTCGCGTGCAGTATATAGTGTTTTGGTGTTTCGTGGAAAACTACGTCAGTGTTATGTTTACTAAAAAATTAGTTCTGATTGATTGAATAGAAATTTCCTCTTTCGTGATTGGTTGTAAAAGTAAACTGTTCACCTACGGTTAGAACACGACAATTCGGCTTTAGTTGAAGTATTAAACACATACATATGTAGATACGGACTCGTACAATAGTTTTAATTGCATTTTGGTGGATTAGCCTGCAAAAATCGTACATAGAGCATAAGAGTTAAGCTTAAATATATTCACAATTATATACTGTCTTGTTATAGAAAAGAGCCGTTTAGCAGTTTTTGTTGAAATTGAGTTATTAATATATTTGATTAATTTATGATAAAAAAGTTCGTTCAGAGAAGTAAAAATCACAAAACTGTTATTTCAACATACCTAAATACAATTTTTAAAATATGTTTATTTATATTTACTTATAACTATTTAGCCAAATACTAAATATAAATACCGTACATGCAAAAACATATTATATATATCATGTTTGAAAAACAAGGTATTTATCTGCTTTTAAAAACGAAATTTTATAATCAAAATATATTATCAAAACTAGATAAATCTGATATTCTTTGCTGAAATACGTGTATGAACATTGAATAGGTATGGTTAATATTTTATCCTCTCAAGAATTATGATACTTTCTTTTTTTTTTTAATTATATGAAAGAAATTTGCTTTTGAATGTTTCAAAAATATTTTATTAGAAACACTACACATGTTGCGGCTTTTTAGGCCTTTGTCAAGAGTATAGGGAATACTGAGCAGTAAAATATAAGTTGAATATTACTTTATTTTTAAATCTAAATTATTTCATTTAAAATATGGTGGCCGGTAAAAATTTGTTGTTCATTTGTTAAATTTTTATTATTTTTAACAGCCTTATTTATTTCTAATTGTTCTAATAGATCAAGTGTCTTTCCTTTCTTTTCCGAATAGAGTAACTTGACATTATTTAAATCTATAAAATGACTGTTTTCTATACAATATGTTAACAGATCCTGGAGAGCGGAAACAGCCACCAGAAGACTCCAAGAGGCAGCCTCTCTTCTGGAAGAATGGTGTATCAAGTGGAAAGTCGCAGTCAACGCGGAGAAAAGCCAGACGATTCTCTTCAGGAAAGGACGCAAGGAAACCCCCCACAGGACACGTCTCCATGTTCGGCGAGGACATCCAATGGCACGATTCCGTCAAGTACCTTGGCGTAATCATGGATAAAGGCCTGACATGGAGACAGAACACCGAAGCCATCGTGGTAAAAGCCAAGCGGACGAGAGCTCTCATCTACCCGATGGTAGGAAACCAGAGCAGGCTCAGTCTGAGGAACAAGCTTCTGCTAGTCAAAGCACTCATCAGACCACAGCTGACCTACGCCTCCGTAGCATGGGGATACCAAGCGAAGACCTATCTGAAGAAGATCCAAGCCGTGGAAAACGTGGCCATCAGGACAGCGGTGGGCGCACCATGGTACGTTAGAAACGCTGACATCTTCAGGGACCTGGAGTACACACCAGTCACCGAAATCATCCGGGATAGAGCGAAGAAACTGTACACCTTAGCTGAGGAGCACAGGAACCCGCTGATCAGGGAGGCCACCTCCTATGATCCGGCCGACGCACCGAGGCACAAGAGGCCGAAAGTACAGTTACTGGATAACGGGTAAGTATAACTAATCCTTTCCTTACAGATGGACCAAACCCACTGAAAAGACATGACACGACCAACCACCCTCCCACAAACCTTGCGGGCGCCGGTCAGTAAACCGACCAGTGCCCGTTGTCCCCCTGGCTCCGTGAAGGACGAAAGTGCTAAGAAAGCACTTAGGCCTTCACCTCCTAGAGCTACACAGTTCAACCTCACCTTGTCCGATGATCCAGATGACAATGTGTCAATTGACACTTTGTGTACTGGCAGTCAATCCCAAGTCACAGAATATCCACACAGTCCCTGACAGACAGATGACTACCCCCGGGGGGTGACAAGCTGGCGAAGAAAGAAGACGAAGACAGAAGAGCGCCAGAAGAGGCCCTAGCCAGCAGGGTTCATCAGCCAGGACCCAGGGAGGTTGACCGAAATCTTCAGCACCGCTCACATTTGTGAGTGGGGCCGTTCGTAAAGTAAGTTAACCCGCCCTGCACGAGGCCGGTCCAGGTCTACAGCGATGACTAGGGTAAAAAGGCAATAGTCCTGCCTGGCCCTAGCATCCGAGACCGTCATCATGCCAAATGGATATTGGCGAACATGCCCGTGCTATATACATTGTTTACAATAGATTTCCTGTGTTCCTCGAATCGCTTTTTTACATTTCGTCTAGTTTGTCCAATGTATATAGCATCACAGTCACTACATTTTAACTCATATTCTCCTGTTTTTTGTAGCTTTTCAGTTCTGTCTTTATTATTAATTAACATTTTATCTAAATTATTTTTATTTACTGAAATTGTTCTACATCCCAGTTTATTCAGTTTATTACTAACTCTATTGCTGATTTTAGGCCTATAATTAATAAATTTATATCTCTTATTGAATTCCTGAGAAGAACCGACATAAAACTCTTTACGTAAATTTTTCTTTTGTTTGTTTTTTATTAGATTATGTATTAGGTTTTCTTTGTAGCCATTGTTTTTCGCAATTTCTTTGATTGCGTTAACTTCTTTTTTAAAATTCTCTTCGTTTAATGGAAATGTTAATAGACGTTGTATGTAGCTGTGGAACGGTGCCATTTTTGTTAGCAATGATTGTTTAGATTTACTATGAATTATTGTATCTGTGCAAGTAGGTTTACGATAAATGTCAAACTCTAAGCTATTATTGATATTTTTTACATTAATGTCTAAAAAAGTTTAAACCCTCGTCATTTTCGATTTCTAATCTGAATTGAATTTTATTAAGTGAATTTAGAAGACCTAAGAACTTATTTAACTGCCTTTCCGTACCTTTCCAAATGCAAAACACATCATCTACATAACGGGTCCAGAAAAACATGTTTTAAACTAAAACGTTTTTTGTATTAAAGAGCACATTTTCAAAATCGGACATAAAAATTTCAGCTAGTAAGGGAGATATGGGTGAACCCATTGGTAATCCGTCTAATAATTTATAAATTTCCCCGTTAAATTTAGAATAATTTTGGTTAGTACAATTTTTAATCATTAAATTTAGTTGGTTTTTAATGTCACTGTCAATATTGAAGTTATTTATAAGTTTGTCTATTATTTTAAATAATGTCTGCAACGGGCTTAACGTAAAGACACTTTTTACGTCGAACGAAACTAATTTTGCGTTACTAGGAACTCTGAGATTTTTTACTTTTTCTATAAATTGAAAAGAATTTTTAATAGAATACTTAGATTCGAAGCTTGTGAGGGAAGACAATAAGATATTTAATTCCTTGCAAAGTTTAAACGATGGGGCGTTTACGTAGGATACGACTGGTTTAATGGGTATATTTTCTTTATGAATTTTAGGAAGTCCATAAAATAATGGCGGTGAGGGATTCTTTATTTTGAATTTATATATTTGATCTGGCGGGATAATTGATGCACATTGTTTTATGGTTTCTAACGTGTTTGCTTGATACTTATTAGTTGGGTCATGATTTAATATTATTATTATTTCATTTGTGTTTAAAATTGAAGATATTTTTGTGTTATACTCATTTTCTGTTAAAATTGTTATTGTGTTACCTTTATCAGCTTTGCAAAGAATTAAATTATGTTGAATTTTCTTTTTTATGCTTTTTACACTTGCTATTTCTATTTTATTATTTTTACATGATTCTATGCTATTGAATAAATTTACAATGCTAAGTTTGTCCTCAATCTGAATATTACTTAAATAGTTTAAGGCCAATTCTGTATTTACTGCAAGTAATTCTACTTCTTGTTTATTATATATATTAGGCGACTATTTTAAACCTATCTCTAATAAATTAATTTCATTACAATTAAATTCAACGTCGGTAAGGTTGACTAGGATAAAATTTAAAAGTGGAAATACAAGAACTATTTACAGGGATATTAGAACTATTAGCAAGATTTGTCTTACTTTTTATTAAATTTTGAAGTTTCTTGTAGTGATTTCTGTATTGTGAGTGAACTATATCCTGATTCTCTTCTCTGATTTGACGGTCCAAATGTTGAAAGATGAAAAAGTTTTTTTTAAAATACTTTTTAAAGAAAACTTTTTTCTAAATCTTGCCATATTTTTTGTAGGTCATTTCTGTAGCCTGTTTCGCTTCTATTGAATTATGATTGCACTGGATTTTCATGCTTCGGTGTAATTTTATGCTTTAAACACTCGCCGATGAACCAAATGTGATTTGAACACTTTTTTTAGCTTTAATAAGCATTTTCTATATAAAACCGCTAATTTTGTTGCGCTAGCACTTTTAATACACTGAACTGATTCTGCGATTGGCTCCTTGTGAAACATTATAAAATATTTTAAATATATGAAAGAAATTTGCTTTTTAATATTTCAAAAATATTTTATTAGAAACTCTACACATGTTTAGGCTTTTTAGGCCTTTGTCAAGAGTACAGGGAATACTGAACAGTAAAATTTGTGTTCATTGCTTATATAACCACATCTGGTACCTACTATAAAACTATTGTAAAATATGTTTTTATAAGTTGAATATTACTTTATTTTTAAATCTAATTTATTTTATTTAAAATATGGTGGCCGGTAAAAATTTGTTATTCATTCGTTAAATTTTTATTATTTTTAACAGCCTTACTTATTGAACATAAATTTTACTGTTCAGTATTCTCTGTACCCTTGACGAAGGCCTAAAAAGCCGAAACACGTGTAGAATTTCTAATAAAATATTTTTGAAACATTAAAAAGCAAATTTCTTTCATATATTTAAAATATTTAATAATGTTTCACAAGGAGCCAACGCAGATTCAGTTCAGTGTATTATTACTGATACTAGATATACTACTAATTAAATAGTACTTGTAAAAGTTAACTTTTTAATTATTAAATGCAAAAAGTAATGTTACTTTTCACGGAAGATATGGTAGAGTCCATTACTGGACAAAGACATAATTGGCAGAACACCTTACACTGCAGCATGTATCTGTTTTACAGATAGACTGATTAGTGTTTTCTTAACTTCTCTTATTACATTTTACATAAGATAGTAGGATTTTTATAAATCGCAAAAAAACCTAAATTATAACTAAAGTTTCTTGAACAAAAGTATATACCTCGGTATATACTATATAAACGTAATGAGGAAATAAATATACTTTCGGTTTATTATAGACGATAGGTTAACTTACTCTTTTTTTTTTAATGCGGATGGCAACTATTGTCCCAGTGATTCAAGATTTTTCATCTTGCAAGAATTCTAAATTTTTTAAGAAAATAAGATTCATATTAAATAACACCTTTATTAAAATAATAAATTTTTATTAACAATGCAATAAATTAAATTTCTTGCTGGTGTAAATATAAATGACTCTATAAAAATACAAAATTATTATCATGAATATAAACTACATAATTATTCAAATATCAATTACATAGAAAATGATGTCTCATAAAGGTTCAGTAAAATACATAATTAAAAAGTTGTTAAAAAAAAGATTTATCATGTAAGTTTTATTTTGCCAAAAACATCCCTTGAAATGGGGTAAAACCATAGTGATAATGTAATGACCAAAATACATGGATCTAGTGTAATTTTCGACGTTGAATTCGAATCCGTAATTAAAAAAAAAAATTTATCATGTCAGTTTTCTTTGGCCAAAAGCATCCCTTGAAATGGAGTAAAACTACAGTAATAATGTAATAACACTTAATGAAGTGTGAGAAATGGTAGATATTTTATGGTCTATAGAAGAGAACATGCATTAAAATGATAGCTAGCTATTTATATTAATTAAACTAAAATCCGCCCTTATGGGGTGAAAACTATCCCTGAAACGCAAATAAGTGGTTGTCGCGTCTTATCAGAGGAATATTTCGCACAATGAGCTTTAAAAATGCGTTTTTTTCTGGATCAATTAGCACAATTTTTTGAGTGAAGGGGTACTTTTTTACGACCCTATAATGGTAGACTTTAGTCTTGTGTCGGCGGTTGGAACGAATTAAATCTGTATTTGCCCATCCTGTCTGAGACTACGAAAGCCTGTATGTTTTTTCTCAGATGCTAGAACTTCTAAGATCCATCAATCCCAGGGGGTTGTTTCCCCCTCCTAGGGATGATTTTCGACCTTATTAGGGAGATGATCTAGTTGTCTTAAATGTTTTTCGCAGTGAGATAAAAGTACCTGATCCTTTCCGAATTTCAATAATATCCATGTGCGTAATTGGAGCTTAGGGGTAGTTTCGACCACGCTCTAAGGTAAGTTTATCGTCATTTATCGGTGGTTCAAGCAAATTTACTCCATATTTGTTCACCCTGCGTAAAACTACAAAAGTCTGAACTTTTTTCGTCGTAATTGAAACTTCGTAGGTGGGGGTGGTTATTACAACCCTTTAAGAGTAACGTCTGGTTGTCACACCAGAATCAAATATTTTGTTCTAAGAGCTACAAGAATTTGTCCTTTGTACATGTTATTTAAACTCACGTGTGTACTCAGGGGTAGTTTTCACCCCCATACGGGTGGATTATGGTTTAATTAATTGAAATAGCTTGCCATAGTTTGATACATATTCTCTTCTCCAGATTATAAAATATCTACCATTTCTCACATTTCATTAAGAGTCATTATTACTATAGTCTTATTCTATTTCATGAAATGTTCTTGGCCAAAAAATAACCGACACAATCTATCATTTTACTACGGATTCGAATTCAGCGTCGAAAAATACACCAGATCTATGTATTTTGGTCATTACATTATTACTATAGTTTTACCCCATTTCAAGGGATGTTTTTGGCCAAAAAAAAAACCAGACAAGATAAATCTTTTTTTTAACTATGGATTCGAATTCAGCGTCGAAAAATACACTAGATCCATGTATATTGGTTCATAGTAATGAACTTTTTTTTCTTTATGTGGCTTTGTTTTTGAATATCCTCAAAAATATAAGAGGGATTCTAGTAAACGAGGCTTTTAAATGTGCACAAACAATTTCGTTAGTTTGCGAAAAATATACCAAAACCAAAGACTGATTTATTAATAAAGATGCGACGCTCTGAGAGATGGACTTATTTTCAAGGGAGATGGAGATATCTTAGCAATTTGAACGTCATTAAAGAGCTCTCTCTGAGCACTGCGCATGTGGGTCATATGTTTGAGTTGGTAATTCGTGGTGAAACCCCACACAACAAATGTATTAGAGTCTAAAATTTATATATTATGGAGAAAATATATTATGGATTTTTCTCATTATAAATATTGTTCGCAAAGCGCAAAACTCACATTTTTAAAGTGACGACTGGGACGAGATCACTGAAGACAGTAACGAGACATCAAAAGAATGCCGCTGGAACTTCCTACCTTTATTTAATCTTTGCTAAGACCAAAAAAAAAAAAGAAATGACCTAAATACTTCAGCATAGTCCACCATTTTGTAAGTGATAATAAATTATCAGCATCTGTATCACTATGTCCACCAAGTTTTATAGTTTTGTCAATTATTTAGTTTCAGAATCATTGAAGTAGGTTAAAACGTAAAGAAGTTGTAAGCAATTTAAAAATCTTTGTGTTACACCGGACAATTTCGTGTGTGCATGGCCGGCACATGGGATGAGTTATTTTATCAATTTATAAAAATCGACACTAAGAAAACTACCTCTATTTTTTTTAAAAAAAGTTGCTTAGAATTTACCAATTTTCAGTAATATAAATTTATTTTGTTAGAACTGCCCCTTTTTTCATTAAATTAGTACTTTTATTTTGAATTTTTAACAATCATTTTTGCAAGTTGAGCTCTAAAATCACAAATAATTTTTCTAAAATAAATTATCGCTATGAATAATTTTTGTTTTTAACGTCTTATCTTATTTTCAACAAACACTGACTACCATTGAAAAAAGGGGCAATTACAACAGCGTAAATTTATATTCTTAAAATTTGGTAACTAGGTACAAACTGCGTTCAAAAGAACTTTTTTTTAATGGAATTTCTTTATATATTGAAATATAAGTGATGATTTTTATAAATTAATTTATAAGACACACTGTATAACAGCGATTCAACTCATTTTTGATATATCAAAATTCTACACCAAACAGCACTGCCTCCCGAAGTACCATTCCAAACTTCGAAATATTTTTGTGTACTACAACTTTTGTTACATCTATCCTGAGACACGGTGTATATGTCGCCGAGTCTGATACAAGCAATAAAATATCGTCGACATAGGCGTTACTATTTATTTTTATCCTCGCGCCGTCTACACATTGCAACTTTTTTAGGTAAACTGAATAGTAAATAAACACAGTGTAGATCTTGCTGTGCATATGCTTACTGTGATTTTCTATGGGAGCTCAGACATGCCGGTTGGAAAGCCGATCCGGGATTCACGAAAGTTCTCTGGTGTCTAGTTATGGTCCATCTGGTATGTTTTATTATCAACATATTTTTATTTTATAACATAAATTGCTGAGGCCTTTCTATAAAAAAATCCTTTTTTCTTCCTAACATACATATTAATATTTATTTCCTCAATCATTTCCATGTATATCAAACGCTGAATAATTTATATTGTAACTTTGCAAAACAGAGCGATGTGTAATAAATATTGATAACATGTAAAGTTCTGCGACACGAGAGCCTATCTATTACAAATTATAAGCCCACCGACATTTTGTAATAAGGTCGATCTGAGCTATTTGTTAAGTTTGTCACTGTGCCCGCTAGAAGCACCCAACTTTTTTTAAATTACAAAACTGCCTTTGCTTTAAATTTATAGCAGCCGTCCCACTAGAAATAAATATAAAGTACAGGAAAAGTACCTGATGCAGAGCATCAAAGCAACTCTCCGAGACAGTAAACTGCGGGACTTTGAAACATGTGGAAAATGGTACACATACTTTGCCGTTGTCGACTTATTGCCATCCAGACTATTTTATCGATTCTAAACTTAAAACTATTTAGTTTTATTTATAATTCTAAAATGATATTGAACTCTATTTTATAAAGGTTTAACATGCATATAAACATATATTTTTAAACAAGTTTCTGTATTATACATTATATTGCAATGAAATTGTAAACCATTTTGTCCCAGTACATGAATACATACTTATTTTTTATTTTATGAATAAATTTCAAAATGCTTTCCTGGTGACGCTACATGACTGTTCCTAGTATAGTAGGATCCTTGTCGGTTCTTGGATATGTATTCCGTGGTTAAATACTTGGGTAATTATTTAGAATACGATGAGATGCTTAAATTTTCCTGAAAATTTTTCTACCCCCCAAAATAAGGTGCGCTGAACACGAATATGAAGTTTTTTTTTCGCCGGAGACAAGCCGTTCATGAGAAAGAAAAATAAAAAAAAATTACGTTTTCACTCACATCTGTCACTTTTTATTGTGATATATTTAACACTTCCTGTTACTAATTTTACTATTTTAATGCTTAGAAGACGATGTTACTTTTATCTTGTACAGAAGTATATTGTTTTGCACATTAAAAACCATCTTTTAAATACGAAAATGCATGAAAAATGCCGTACCGTGACTCATCATACCATAGCCACGTAGAAGTTAGGTGCGATTCTGTTAGGTATTCGGTTGTGTCTAAAGATACAACATTTTACAATTAGCGTTCAGTTTAGAACCAGATCAGATCATTTTTAGGATAAGTTGCTCATTTAGTCTATAACGTAATTAAAGAAATTGTTCAGAAAGGACCAACGAGAAGGTATGAGCAATTATCTTTGCCAGGAAAGGAGAGGAACAGGTATTAGGTTAGGTTAGGTTGTATTATTGCACAAATCTACACATCATCAGATGCTCATTGCATATTGTCATATCTTGTACAAACATTCCTAACTACCCTTAAATAAATTAATAAGATTGCATTCTTCAATAACATTAAGAATTATTCCTTGCCCTATAAATTTTGTGTGGAAAAGGGTAAGTTTTAAATAGGGTGCCTTTTACATTGGATTATGGTTACAATAACCCCTTATAACGAAACCATCCTTTCGTCATATTAAAATTATTCGCTAAACCAACCACTTTTATTGTAACCATAATCGTATGTAAAAAGCACCCTTAAAACACCCTTTTCCACTCAAAATTTTTAGGGCAAGGAATAATTCTTAATGTTATAGAAGAATGCAGTCTTTAAGGGTAGTAGGAATGTTTGCACAGGATATGACAATGTCATTGCACATTGCACATTTGATGATGTGTGTCGGTATAATTGGTTTTGTGGTATCTCACAGGGGCGTGTTCTGAAAATCACCGAAAATAAGAATTCAGGAAATAAATAAAAATTGCAATAAATAAACGCTAATGAAACAAATTTTACCTTGTCGCCCAATCGCCAGTCATTACGAAATTGTTAAATATAGTGGGAAATTGTTTGCTAGGCACTTTAGACACTATCTGATCTGAAAGGCGTCGCGCGTCGCTAATTTCACATACATTTTAGTTGCATTTTTATGATGTAATGGCGTTATCCCAAATACAAAGCTTTTTATAAGGAAAAAAATTGTTCTTAGTATAAGAAATGACGTATACTATACTCCAAACCGTTCAAAGTGTTATTGGGGTGAGGAAAATAATACAAATCGTTAGATATATCCAGTGTAAAAAAAGTGACAGATGTGTGTGAAAGTGCAAAAAAATTATTTTTTTTTCTCCATAACGGCTTGTCTCCGGTGAAAAGAAACTTCATATTCGTGTTCAGCGTACCTTATTTTGGGGGTAGACAAATTTTCAGGAAAATTTAAGCATCTTATCGTATTCTAAATAATTACCAATACTTGTTCATCTATCTGCCTTTATTGCACATAATATACACTTAAATGTTTATATCTCTCCAAATTATAAAGTAATTAGCTTTAGTTCATCCCTCTAGTAAAACTTAATTATATGTTTTCCGCAAGTCTGTCAACTTGACACCACAACCATCGATGCTAATTGCATAACTTATACCATCAGTCAGAACCCATTTAGCATCCTCTGAATATGCAAAAAAAGGTGCTAATTGTTTTAACAAAGTTATTAATAATTTTTTAATTTTAGTGCCAAATTCACACCAGCACTACAAACATTGATGCGAAACTTACACCACCATCATTTAGCACCCACGTAGCGCCCTCTAAATATGAAAAAAATACAGAGATTCTAATTGTCTTGCCAAAGATATAATATAAAATTTATAATTTTAGTGCTAATTTCATACCAACTCTACAACCCGCGGTGCTAATTGCGAAAAGTATACCATCATATCCTGTGAATATGCAAAAAAACCGAGGTACTAATTGTTTTAACTAATTTATTAATAATTTAATAATTTTAGTGCCAAACTTCACACCAGAAATACAACCGTTGGTGCAAATTGCGAAAATTATACCATCATTTAGCACCCATTTAGAACCCTCTGAATATACAAAAAACATAGCTGTTAATTGTTTTAATAAAACTATTAACAATTTTATAATTTTAGTGCCAAATTCACCCTCAGCACTACAACCAATATCGGTGTCAATTGCACATTTTATACCTACCATCATTTAGCACCCATTTATCATCCTCTGAATACAGTATACACACAGTGCATACATATGTTTTATATTTTGTGTAATTTTAATTTATTATTTATTACTTGTACTGATTCTGGCAATTTGACAGATTACGCAACACTATTCTTCAAGTTGTACCACTTCATTTATTTAACGTGATGTTTCGATTTAGCAAGAAAATGTATAATTTTTTTAATTAATTTTATTTAAATTTACGGATGAACATCAGAGAGAATGAAAAGAAATAAAAATTTTTTAAAACTTGCTTTTCCTTAGTCGTACTAAAAAGTAAAAAATAATTTCTTTGTCAAAAAAAAAGGCATAAAAAGCAAGGCGTGCACACTTTGTATTATTTAAGCTTTGCTTTTTTGGCTCTTTTTTTGGCAAATAAATTATTTTTTACTTTTTAGTACGACTAAGCAAGTGTTTAAAAGAATTTTTTTTCTATTTTCTACTTTTTAGTCATATTTTATCTAAATTATTATCATACATTAAATTTATCCTACTTTTGCAGATTTTTCAATTTTCCCCCGCGACCCCTACGTGGGTATATTTGCAAGAGTAACAGTGGAATTTTGTATTTTCATTCGACCTTCGTAATTGTGCAAAACTTCATCAATTTGTTATATCAGGAAGTGTGTTAAATGAAGGATGCAAGATTTGAGGACAAACATTGTGACTACATTGTGAGTTAAAGAAAAGCAAGCAATAAAAAATTCCAACCACAATGTAAAATGAACAGTTAAGGAATATTGTAACGTAGATAGGTTGATCCCATATGAGTAATTATTCATGATAAAGGAAACAGAAAAATTCTCATAAAATTCCTTTATTAATATGACCGGTTTCGTGAACAAATTAATTACTTCACATCATCAGACACAGGAATTTTTATAAATATAAAACATAAAACCAGGGTAGTCAAATTAGAATTAAAATAGTTTTGCAACATGTCAAATTATAAGTAAATGTAAGATATAAATTTTGTTAGTATCTAATTAACTTTTTAATTAGATACTAACAAAAATTTATATCTTACATTTACTTATAATTTGACATGTTGCAAAACTATTTTAATTCTAATTTGACTACCCTGGTTTTATATTTATAAAAATTCCTGTGTCTGATGATGTGAAGTAATTAATTTGTTCACGAAACCGGTCACATTAATAAAGGAATTTTATGAGAATTTTTCTGTTTCCTTTATCATGAGTTAAGGAATAGTTCAATGTCTGCAGGCGAAAATGATCTGAAAAACCATGCCAACTTGCTTATGAAACCTTGCTGCCATACTCTATTAGATGCCTTGGAAATATTTAAGGCAATCGCGTTTATATAAACAAAAAACTGTCTTATTTGATATTGCTACAAAAGACAATTTTTGATCAAGGAAATTTTCCTCAAGTTTTTTTTTTTAATTAATATTTTTCTTTAGGTGAGACATTTTTGGATTGGAAAAAACAGGCTTTTCAAAAACTGACCTTTCACTAATCATTTTGGCTTATTTAACAATTTTTTAAAATAATTTATAGGATAGTTGCTTAATCCCCAAACAAGATGGTAAAAAAAACCATTATAAGATACCACAAATAAATAACTATTGACAATATTTTAATAACTTACTTAAAACATTTTGCACCTCTGTTTTTCATATTCACAAGGGGTGCCAAATGATGGTATGAGTTTCGCAATTAGCACCGATAGCTGTAGTGCTGTTGTGAAGTTGGCACTAAAATTATGAAATTGTTAGTAACTTTAACAATTAGTACCTCTGTCTATCTTGCATATTCAGAGGGTGCTAAATGGTGGTATATGTTTCGTAATTAGCATCGATGGTTGTGGTGCCAAGTTCACAGACTTTTTTCTGTCTTAGAATTTTTTGGTCATCCGTAACTAGATAGTAGCTAGTTTGATTTAACGTAACTTTCTGGTACTATTCATAATAATATTTTTTCGTATTAAAATTAATTTAATCCATGAATTAAATTGCCTCATCGGTAATCGGTCTAGGCATGGATTATTTACTGGAACGTCCATATTTATTATCGACTTGTTATAATTTATAATATCTTGCTGGCAATTTACATGATATAACTTTAATGTTGTGTTAGCTTCGAGTACTGATTTGGATTAAAATATGTTTATTGCAATCAGCATCTATCCTCGGTTGTCACCATTTGATGTTTGTATTGGTTGTTTCATTCTTGGTCATTTTAGGTCACCTGGAAACTTTGGTAACTAACCCGAAGTGTGATGAAAGTTGGATAGATACCCCTGCGATATAAACAAATTAGTGTCTGGAAATTGAGGCTACACCATCAATCTTAATTCTTTTAGAATTGAGGTTTATACAAAAACCAACTTTCTAAAAACCTGGTTTCCGAATTCCGATATTCCAAAAAAAACCGATTAAACCGGATTTCGAATTTTTATAAAAGAAAAAGTAATATGCAATTAAAACTGTAAACAATATTTGTACTTGTATTATAATTATTCAGTTTATTTAATATTTATGGAACTACACAAATATAACAAAATAAGATATTCTCTATTTTGGCGCAATATTGATTAAAACATGTGTAATTTTCCATTTTGATGTTTCTGTCAAGTTGAATTTGTTGAATAATTACTTACTCTTTAGATCAGTGTCATAAATAAAACTGGCAAGTCGTGAGGCAATGACCGGCCGGCGGACAAATCAATGCTAGCCGTGAGACTAGTCCATTTTTGTGTATTGTAGTGTTTACACGCTAATTTACTCCTCTCCGTTATATTTCATGTTGTAGTATTGTTGATAATTTTATTTGTTGTATTTGATTGTTGATACTAATTTAATAATAAAATATGTCAGACGTGCGCAAAGGTGAAAAACGGAAATAAGCTGACAAACTGAATAATATTATCAGTGATTTCCCGGATTTATTCTACAGTGTGTCTCACTTAAGAGTCTAACAGCGTAATAATTCTTTTGTTTTTTGTTCGATCTAAATCAAACTAGCCTCAAAAGATAGAGGTCACCAAGGTCTATTTAAGACCACAAAATCAATTTCCATCTTTAAATGCAAGGCCATCTACTATGCTAAATTATATGAAAGAAATCAAAAAATCATAGTAGGCATTTTTTAATCAAAAAAATTTTATTAACAAAACTTGTTCGAAATCATTCAAAAACCCTGAATCCAAAGTTAAGTTAAATTCTAAAAAGAATGAGGTTTCGATGAATAAAATCCCAGTTCCAAATTTCTCGTTTTGATAAGCATGATCTGACTCCTTTGTTTCTACTCAAAGACAATTTTGTAAATTTCAGATAGTTGTCAAGTAAATCTGTTGGCATTCTGTCTGATTTTTGTATTCTAGTATATTTCATTTCAATTAGAATGATTACAACTGTGGAAAAAGTGGAAATTGTTAGACTAGTTGTTGATAATTCTCATACAGCGAGGGAGCTACTACAGTATTTAATAATCGGCATCAAGATCGACCCCCAATAGACCATTGAAAAGTTTGGCGAATTAAAAATTTATTCAATAGATCTGGCAAAGTGTGCAACAAACAAGAACAACGTGTGAGGGATCATGTCAGAGATGCACAAATTCTTCAGTTTAGGCTCCGTCGAAATAAAATACGTCCCTTCAAGCCTATTCTCTTACACACATTAGAAGAAGGAGACGAAGAAAGGCGGCTGGAATATTGCTTTTGGTGTCAGGGTGAGTTTTTGAAAAACCCTAATTTTTTTAAAATATTTCATTCTCAGATCAAGAGACATTTGCAACTAATGCCACAGTTAACTCTCAAAATACTCGAATTTGGTCCGTTGAAAACCCTCATTGGGTTGTAAACTGTCGACGAAAGTATTCAGAAAAGGTGAATATGTGGTGCGGTATTTTGAATGAACAAATAATTGGGCCATATTTCTATGAGGGAAATTTAAATGCGGAACGTTTTCTGTTTTTTTTTGCAAATTGAGTTTTTAATCAGAATTGAAAACTTCCCGTTATTGCATACAACGACCTGATATTTCAACTTGATGGAGCCCCAATCCTCAATCCAATGGTAGTATGGAATTGGCTAAATGACAACTTTCCCCGGAGGTGGATTGGAAGAAATAGCCCTTTTAATAATTGGCCTCCGAGGTCACCTGACCTCACGCCCTTGGACTTTTTTTATGGGGATTTCTAAAGAATGAAGTCTACAAAACGCAGCCACGAAATAGACTACAAATAGAAAACCAGATTAGGCAAGCTTGCGCTAAAATTACGCCTGCAACCCTCCGAAAAGTTATGAACAACAACAGAAAGCGAATTGAGACATGAATTAGGGCTGATAGAGGTTTGATAGAACATAATATTTAATTCTTTTGGTTGTATTTATTATTCATTTGTGTAAATTGTGTTTCAAAAAAAGTAAATATAGAAATAATTTTTATTAAAATGCCTAAAATCGGACAAAAAACAAAAGAATTATTACGCTGTTACACTCTTAAGTGAGACAGACTGTATAATAGTGCTACAATAATTTTTAAGATATGCTAACAGACCTGATATGCTGGGATATATATGATTGTAGATGTCACGTAAATACTGTGCAGCATAAAACAAAAGGCGTGTCTTCAAAAATAGAGTTTATGTTTGATTTGCTGTTAATGCTGATAGCCTGTGATGTTCTGCTGCACATACTCGATAAACAACCATTTCGGGAGGTCTGGAATAAATACAATACCCAGGTGACGTTACCAAGTAGCGCAATGTTGCGTAACTATGTACTAACTGTACGCGATGACATTGTAAATAAGGTCAAATGTGTAAATATTAAAAAATACACGGCTGTGGTTATGTGTTGACGAGACGACAGATCGAAAAACAAATTCTATTGTAACTTATAGTACGTGTACTGGACCCTCTTAAACCGACATTTACACTATTACTAGCTATCAAAAGACTAACTGAGTGTACTGGCAAAGTAGTTACGCGGGTGGTGCTGGAGAAAAATTTGATCTGTTAACAAGTCAAGTGTTGATGTTTGTGACCGATGGTGTCACGACAATGCGTTTGGTAGGCCGTTCTCTTCAAGAATACGGGGTTGCAGGTTGATACATAATACATGTAAAGTGCATGCTTTACATCTTGTGGCAGAAACTATTCGACAAGGTTTTCCAGAGGTAGATGCATTAATAGCAAGTACAAAAAAAGTGTTCCTTAAATCTCCTAAACGTCCTCACGCATTTTGTAGCAAGTGTCCCGGTATTCCCGAACCACCACAGCCAAATCTTATACGTTGGAGAACATGGCTGAAGGCAGCTTCTTATTATGCTGATTATTTACAACAAATATAAACTGTGATACTACAACTCAATCCTGACGAGGCTGCAGCTATTAAGGAGCGCCAGACAAAATTCGAAGATATTTCCATTGAAATAGCTTTAAAAACTATTCACAAGAACTATAAAGGACTACATGACGCCATATAAAACTCAAAACAGTGCGTTGTCGTTAGCGGAGTCACTACAAATAGTGGACGAAGTAAATCGACTGCTACACTCTATAGATGACTCAAAAAATTAGCGCGTTAGAGAAAAGCTTGCACCTGTGTTATAGCAAAACACCGGATTTACCAGATTAAGACAAATTTCTGATGTTACGGATGATGCATCTCTAGATCTGTTAAGTACGTTTAAAGTCTATTTTAAGTATGCCTGTATTACATCAATCGATGTCGAATGGTCGTTCTCAAAATATAAGCATATTTTTTCACCACAGTAAAAATCACTCACGGAAACGACCATAGAAACATACCTGATGCTGCAAAGTTTTTACAGATCTTCTCCAGTTTGTGATAACCAAGCTAATTTATTAAGCTAGTTAAGAGGGTAAGTTATGCATACATTGTTATAAAAGGACATGGCACCCGAACAAGAGGGATCCTGGGTTTCAGTAGATTTTTCTGAAATATTTTGTACAATATATTATGACCCAGGATGACAGTTGTGTATACGGGAAATTTTTGGGAGCCTACAGGGTGTACCAAAAAACAGGTCCGAAGATTCCTTCTTTTGTAAAATTTAAAAATACTATTTTTCTCTATGGATATGAATATCCTTAAAAAAAATCGATTAGTATAAGGATTTTGAAATATATATTTATTTAACGAAGTGTCCTTTAATCAAAATATATGAGGTGCTATGATTGTTAATGATAAATACTAACTTTTAAAGTTCTAAAAAAATATATTTTAGATGCAAACTATTGATAAAAATATTGAAAGAATAAAAATAATGATGATAACAATAATAATACAATTTTTAATAATGCTAATAACAATAATAATAATAATAAAATGAGGGCCCAGACGGCATTAACAACTGGTGGTGGAAGAAATTTCCTTCCACTCACCGCCGTCTGGCGCGAGTTTTCAACTCATGGTTGAACGAGGGGCAGCAGATTCCGAACTGGTTCGTCGAGGGACATACTATACTTATCCCCAAAAAGGGGGATCTTTCCGACCCGAGGAATTATAGGCCGATCACTTGCCTCAACTCCTGCTACAAGATATTTACACGTATCTTGTATGCTAGGACACTGAGATCTGTTGATCCGGTCTTCCAGCAGATACACGAACAGCGTGGTGCCAAGAAGGGCATGGCAGGTTGCAAGGACAGCCTGCTGATAGACCGCTGTATTACACAGGATTCTGTGCAATACAAGCGGAATCTATCGATGGCCTGGATTGATTACCGCAAGGCATTTGATACAACATCACATGAGCTATTGTTGTACTTGCTCGAATGTCTTGCGGTACCAGCACCACTAGTGAGATGCATAAAATAGCTGCTGCCGCTCTGGAAGACCCGCTTCACCATAAGATCAGGTGCACAGCGGGTCACGACAGAGCAGGTGGCATTTAGGAGAGGAGTTTTCCAGGGTGACTCCCTGAGTCCTCTCCTCTTCTGCATCTCACTGCTGCCGTTGTCTGTTGGGCTCCGCCAAACCCGCGGATATCAATGTGGACCACCCAGCGACCGGAGGCATAAGGTCACCCATCTTTTTGATATGGATGACCTTAAACTTTATGCCTCCGGAGAGCGCGAACTACAAAACGCTCTTAGGGTGGTCGAAGAATATACGCGGGCAATTGGTATGGAGTTCGGGTTGGATAAATGTGCAGTCGTCCACCTCAAGAGAGGACGATGCGGGGAATTCCCTGAAGATGCGCAGCTCGCAGACGGAAGCATCCTAAGACATCTGGATGCCGGAGAGACCTATACATATCTGGGTGTACAACAAAGGCACATCCAGGATGTAACACAAATAAAGGATTCTCTCCGCGGCAAGTACAGACACCGTCTCCGAAAGATTTGGTCTTCCGAACTTTCGGGGAAGAACAAGGTGTCTGCAATTAATATGCTCGCCGTTCCGGTTCTGCTCTACTCCTTTGGAGTAGTAAAGTGGACGGTAGATGAGCTGCGCCAATTAGACAGAGATACCCGCAAGATGATGAATATTCACAGAAGTATTCATCCTAGATCGTCCGTTCCTCGTGTGTACCTCCCGCGTCAACGGGGGGGCCGAGGACTCTTGAGCCTGGAGTGTACGCATGGCAGAGTAGTACTGAGTATGGCATGTAACATCCTCAGGAGCTCAGATCCCCTCTTGCGGTTTGTGAAACGTCACGAAACTGTAGGAGTGGGAGCAGGATTGTTCAAGGCATCGAAAAGAGCCGCAGATGAACTCGGTCTCGTATTTGACATCAGGCGAGGAGGTCGGCGAGGTGCTGATGTAGAGTCAGTCACCGAACTTCAGCCAAATCGTCTGAAAGCCCGAATCAGAGCTGTCGAACAGGAAAATCTGTTTCGGCAGCATGTCGATAAACCCCAGCATGGTGTCTTCTATAAGAACATGGAAACACTGGGTTTATCGACTAGGCTGACCTTCGCCTTTCTAAGGTCGGCCGGGCTTAAGTCAGAGACCGAGGGATTCATTATGGCCTGCCAGGATGGTGTTATCAACACCTTGGTCTACCGTAACCGCGTGTGGCGTGTAGAGGTTCCTGATATCAACTGCAGGACCTGCCATCAGGCGCCGGAATCGCTCATGCACTTACTATCTGCATGCCCTATATATGCGATTTCGGCCTACATCCACCGACATAACGCGGCTTTACGAGTGCTATACTACCATCTAAGGCACTCGTACGGGGTATACCAGACACCAGTGCTGCCTTACGTCCCCGGAGATATTGAGTCCGTTGTCGAGAACGAGAAATGCCGGATTTACTGGAACTACTCGTTCCCGACTGTCACGCTAATCCAAGCCAACAAGCCTGACATAGTCCTCCTCGACCATCAACTCAAGGTGATGTATGTCATCAAGTTCTCGGCACCTGCGGAGAAAAACATCGCCTTGAAGGAGGAGGAGAAACGGACCAAATATCGCGATCTGCGGTACGAACTCCAAGTGCTGTACCCAGGCTACTCGGTCAAAATGGTCGTCCTTATTATCGGTGTACTCGGAGGGATAAAGTCTACGCTGCTCTCGGAACTGAAGATCATACCGGCCTGCCAAAAATCAGCTGAGTGGCTGGCAGGCCAAATGCAGAAGGCGGTCATTCTTGGTTCTCTCCGTCTGCTTAGGGCACACGATTCAGGAGCCTACAGTCACTAACTCTGTGGGATGTGGGGAGTGGCTGAGGTTAATGTGCTGGCGCGACTCCCGTGAGGCGTCGGAGGCCACGGGAGGACTGTCCAGCGTCGGGCAACCGAAAAAAAAAATGATTTTATTGAAATATTTTTTAGGGGATTGCAATAAAAAACTCAAGAGTAAAGTTAAGCGTAGAACTGTTCTAACTTCATTATTATCATCCGATAATTAAACATTTATTTCTAAATTAACAAAAAGTGCCAAACATAGTAAAAATTAAATAATTAAACACAAATCAGTTGTAATACAACAAATACAATAAAAAAAAGTATATATCATTTTAGGACTTAACAAGTACATATTTGATAAACATAAAAACAAAAAATAAATACCTGTTTTGTTATAAGTTAATGATTTTCCATTCTGAAAATGCTAAGATAGAATATTTAAAAAAATCATAATACTATCCAAAGATACTAATATAATTAAATACAAATAAGTTAATTATAACATGATTTTGTTCTATATTGACCGCATCCAAAACAACTCCCAAAAGTACATTCGTTAGATATTTCATATTTTCTTCATGTCTGGCATATCCAAAGTACCACAGCAAACTAGCTACATGAGCACATACCCCTAATGGTCTTGCTCCCATTTTGCATGTGCAATAATTTCCTGATATGGATCCACATTTTGATCAGGATTTTCAAGGTAGGAAATAAAAACGAAATGTCTCACCGACTGAGTAAAACCAGAAAATATTTTTCTCTTATAAGTCCTGGTTCAAATAATTTAGTTTGAATAATAAATTCGTTGTTTGGGTTGCGATTTGTGGTGTTTTGAACATACCTTGGATACATACAATTCCGATACTGTTATGGTCTTATGGAAATAAACATATTATTATTATATTATTATTATTATTATTATAATCGAACTTGGTAGGTTCATACAGTTTTGAGCCTTAGATAATCATAATTTAGTCTAGAAAATTCTTCCAAGTCATATTCGTGAATGTTAATCCAGGGGCCATGACCTCTTGCACGAAGCATTTGATGTTGCTGACCTCTTGTTTGAAGCAAATTAATGTTATCTCCATTTCTAATTTCTAACATACGTTGTCATCCTGGGTCATAATATATTGTACAAAAAATTTAAGAAAAATCTGCTGAAACCCAGGATCCCTCTTGTTCAGGTGCCATGTCATTTAATAGTCTATTGCTTTTGTTACCAGTTACCATAAGTCTTCACTTGTGTATAATTAAGATGGGAATAAAGCAGTCTAAAATAATCTTTGTATTTATCGCAGCCAATAGCCTTAGAGACCCTCCCTTTGTTTTGGGCAAGGGGACAACCAACTATCACTTACGGTTGCACATTTATTGCATCTTTATCGTGAATACGTACTTAGCATTTACCATTATCTTATTGTTACCGCATAAAAAAAATTATTGACGTAATCTTTCACGAAAAATTAAATATGGTGATATGGGCCCACCAAAGTCTAAAAGGTGTGTTAAAACATTTTCCGCATGATTCTTTATCCATTGTCTTGTCTGCTAATGTCAATATCTTTTGATTTTGCAGTATACTTTTAATTTTGTTCATTTTTAAACCGCTCATACAGTTCAATTTGCGACTTGCTGTTTGTCTTGTCGGTAAACCTCAGTTTGGTATTAATTTTTTTCAAATTACTGGAAATTGTTCTTTATTCAATACATTTAGTGGAATATTACAAACAAACGAACAAACACACACAGACACGCAAGCACGCACGCACGCACGCACGCTCACACACACACACACACACACGCATGCACACACGCGCCCACGCACCCACGCACGCACTTGCCCACGCACGCACTTACTCACGCACGCACGCACGCACGCACGCACACACGCACGCACACACAAATATAAAGTTATATAAAAGTGTGGCCTATTCTATTTCGTAGGTGTTCTTTTCCAGTGGAAAATATGTGTCGACATCAGCTTTACATTGAATACAAGACACCTGACCTATGTACCGTCATATTTTAAGCTACAAAATTTGTCTATAAACTTACAAATATAAGTTGCAAAGGGTAAAGGTCTTTGTGAATCCGGGATCATTATATTTAACACTCGGTGCGTGCACAACCATGTCGCTCATTCAACTGATCATCAATATCTAAAGTAAGTAACTAGTCGCATTTCTCTGCACCCTTCAATGCAGCTGCAGGTGCGCATCTCTAGGTATAATGTGTTTTCTAAATTTAAAATATATTTTACTTAGTAGTTTACTCGTATATAATTATTAATTAGGTACAAACCCAATTTGTTTCAAGAAAGCTGCTCTAGGAGAGCCTTGCGTGATTAACATTTTTGGTTATTTACTGTAAACATACAGTTAAGTTATACATTAAAGTTTATTTTAAGAGTTTATTACTACATCAGGAAGGATGTAAAAAATAATTTAGCGTTAAATTTATTTATTATTTATTTATAATGTTCACCACTATCCACCATTTGTATAAGACAGACAAAAGTATCTACACGAGTACTGATAATGCCTTTTTCTAAACAGTTTTGTTTTGATATATAACAGGTATGTAAAACATTAACTTCTTATCACAAAGTGCAGAATTTTCTTAAAAAGTTTTTTGTTTTTGAATTTAACTGATTTGCAATTAAGTTTCCAGTAGTCACATTATAAATTCAGTTTTGCACCATTTTTTATTATGTGATGATGAGTATGTCAACCTGTCTAAACTAAAGCACTACGTGGAATAAAATTGCAATTATCGTAGTAAAATTTACAAGAGATATGTTTGTGTATGACCAGTAAATAAAACATGTACTCGTTAAACATACATATTGCACCTCATCCTCTTATCCAAAACTCAGATTACAGTACATAGCTGTACTGTATTTGACAGTAATTTTGTAAATAGCGGATGGGATTCACTATAGACTTCTTGCTACTTGCAAATTTTCAGTTGAAATTGTCCCATAAATAACACTAAACACGCTAAATGGGAGCACATTTTCATGCCAGAGTACCAACATATTCTGCTCTTAATACAGATCTGACTCTTTAATATGATATATTTATAGAGTAATGAATGTTGAGCTTCTAAATTTAGCAACATATTAAGAGAAATGTAAAAGGTTAAACATTAGAATATATGTTTGGTGTATTCCGTTATTAAAGAAAAATTAAAAAATAGTATCTTGTTCAACAAGTATGTAACGCTAGTTACTAATGAGTAAAGTTGGCAAGTCGTGCGGCTATTCAGTGGTGCAACAGCAGGTAGATAGATATCTGGGGAGGTAATGACCGGCTGGCGGACAAATCGGAGCGAGCCGCGAGACAAGTCCATTGTTGTGTGTCGTAGTGTTTACACGCTAATTTATTCCTCTCCATTGTGTTTTATGTTGTTGTATTGTTGATAATTTTATTTGTTGTATTTTATTGTTGATACTAATTTAATAATAAAATATGTCAGACGTGCGCAAGGGTAAAAAAACTGCCATACGCTGACAAAGTGAAAAATATTATCAGTGAATTCTCGGATTTATTCTATAATGGTGCTACAATAATTTGTGCGAGACAGACCTGACGTGCTGGGATAAATATGATTGTAGACGCCATGTAAATACTGTGCAGCATAAAACTAAAAAAAGTTGCGTGCATTCGAAAACACAGTTTATGTTCCATTTACTGTTAATGCTGGATGCCTGTAATGTTCCATTGCACATATTCGATAAACAACCATTTCGAGAGTTCTGGAATAAAAACAATCGCCCAGGTGACATTACCAAGTCGCGTAACGTTGCGTAAATATGTAAGAACTGTACGCGAAGACATTGTAAATAAGATCAATTGTTTATTAAAATATCTGATGTGGCCAGCACATAACTTTCTTATACCAGTATATAGCATCCAAATTTTAAAAATCATTCTATTTAATTCCTCACTTACTTCAATTAAATTTTAAAAGCGAACCTTGAACTTCTATAAATTGTTTAATAATTAATTATCAACGTCCTTCGATACTGTCAATAATAATTCATGTCATATATTTTAATAATTTCTTCTTATTGACATTGACATTTTTGTAACTAAATTAGACATTTCAAATGTCAAACTGCCAAGTTTATCCTAACCCCATTTTATGAGATCAAATGTGTACAAAATTTTAGTTTACTTCAACTTTATTTAAATACTTGGAAAATATATTTTATTGGCTTGATATAGTAGACATGGTTTATAATCTTTCATCAAGAATATATATTTTTTTGTAAAGTCAAATACAAAAAAAGTTTGGTCCCGTGAACCTTCTTTTAGCAGGACAATCTTGCTCATCACAGAATTTATCATTGTTTGGCCTTTAGAACATGTGTACCAAAATTTATCTTAAAAACGGTGGCTGCTATCGCGATATTACAGACATGCCGACAAATTATTTTCCATAAAGTTATGTTTTTTCATTATAATTTGTCGAGATTCGTCCATAATGCAATAAAAATTGTTTAATTTTTTTTCCCGAAATTGTGCCATTTCTCTTCTTTCATTCATTATGTCTTTCCTGGTTCACACATTCACCAAATTTAAAGTGTCACCTAAAATGTTGTTGAAAATCTTAATTGCCAAATTTGGTAATTATCCCATTAGTATTTTTTGAGTTATTGCGGATACACACATACACACACACACAATCACACGAACCTACACACATCATTCGGAAAATAATCAGAATGGAATCAGGAGGGTTTAATCAAAATCTTGAGATCGAAAAAAATCACGATTACTATACTTCCATATATTAGATATAAGAAAATAAAAATAGATAGCTGTGGTTATGTGTTGACTAGACGACAGATCGTAAAAAAATTCTGTTGTAAATGTTATAGTACGTGTAGGGGACTCTCTTAAACTGATATTTCTACTATTACCAGCCAGCAAGAGACTAACTTAGTGTACTGGCAAAACAATTACGCGGGTGGTGCTAGAGACGTTAGAAAAGTTTTATCTATCAACAAGTCAATTATTGATGTTTGTAACCGATGGTACCGCGACAATGCGTTAGGTAGGCCGATCTCTTCAAGAACACTGTTGTAGGTTGGTACATGTTACGTGTAAAGTGCTTGCTTAACATCTCGTGGCAGAAACTATTCGACAAGGTTTTTCAGTAGTATATGCATTAATAGCAAGTACAAAACACTTTCCTAAACGTCTTCGCGCATTTCACGGCAAGTGTCCCCCACAGCCGATTCTTACGTGTTGGGGAACATGGTTGAATGCAGCTTTTTATTATGCTGAATATTTACAACAAATAAAAGTTGTGATACTACAATTCAATCCTGACGAGGCAAGGCTGCAGCTATTAAGGAATGCCAGACAAAATTCGAAGATATTTCCGTTGAAACAGCTTTAAAAATTATTTACAAGATTACATGACGCCATCTAAAACTTACAAAACAGCGCATGATCGTTATCGTAGTCACTGCAAATAGTGGACGTTGTACATCGACTGCTATACACTAAACAGGTGACGAAAAAAATTCCAGTTATTGATAACTAAGCTAGTTCATTAAGCTAGTTAAAATGCTAAGTTGTGCATACATTGTTATAAATTGTAACAGTTTGTTGCTTTTGTTCCTAGTTAATTTCTTTTATTACGCTTATTATGATTCGTAAGCCTATGTCTCGCCACACATTTCTGCCAACTCTACTCATCAGTAGTAGCTTTAATCTTGAAAGAAGTCCAGGACATGGGCAGCGTCTAACCGAGTATCACATTAAAAAAAATCATTACTGTATCTTGTAACGAAATTGCGAACCATTTCATTGCAGTTTGTTGTTGTCCACGATAAATTAAGTTTCTGTTAGTCTAGTTCAGATGGCGCCACTGATTTCTACTGGAACAGTTGACTTTGCAGATTTTTGCACTAAATATCTAGTTATCTATCTTTATTGCTCATACTCTACTCTCAAATGTTTGTCTCTTTCCAAACTATAACCGAATTTAGATGGGAGAACAGAACGCTTCTTCCTTCTTACTAGTGTAGCGTTCTGAAGACAACATCTCCAGTTCAGCGGTCTGGTAAAATTTACATGTTTTCTGGTATTATCGTGTAATTTTATGATCATCATTATTTAAAAAGTTGCTATATTGATTTAAAGTACCTTTGAGATAATTTTCATAATAATATCGTACCGTATTTATCTTAATTTACCCCTTGGGCGAATTTGCTTTTCGGTGATCAGTTCACCTGGGTTGTTCTTTAGAACAGCCATCATTAATATTGCTTAGTATCGATTTATCGTGCCTTGTTCGCAATTTATCTAATATTCCTCTGATATTGTAATAATTTATTATTTATTATTTTAATCGTCTTGAAGTGAGCCCAACAATGATCCCGAAGAAAATTTCATTCTTGACGAAGAAACGGAAATTAATGTTTTGACTCGTTTTTGGCTGTTTCTTTAAGGCAAATTGGGTTTGAATTGTAAATCAGTCTCCAATCAGTAAGCCGAATTTTGCACATTACCACTATAAATCTTTTAAATACCAATTGCACCAGCACTTGTACGAAAATGATTACGAACGTAAGATGGAATATTGCAATTGGATTTTGCAGAATAACATGCAGCCAAACAATGATTTTTTGGGAATGATTTTATTTTCGGACGAGTCTAGGTTTACAAATTTGGGATTATTTAACCGACAAAATACAAAATATTGGTCACAGAAAAATCAAAATTTATTACGGGAGGGTGACTTTCAAGTGCGGTTCGGTTTCAATGTTTGGCTTGGAATAATCGGTAGTAGAATCATTGGTCCAATAATATTTGAAAGACCCCTGACTGGTGCCAGATACTTGGCATTTCGGCAAAATGAAATTGAGGACAGTTTAGCTGAATTACCTTTCCATTTACCATGGGGAATGTATTTCCAACAAGATGGCGCTCCTCCCCATAATTCAATGATAGTAATTGATTACCTTCAACGGAGATTCGGAGAAAACATAATTTCGACGAATGGTCCTGTAAGGTGGCTCCAAGGTCACCCGACTTAGCACCCCTTGATTTCTTTGTTTGGGGACATTTAAAAAATTTTGCCTACGAAACCGCCATTACAACCCGTGAAGACCTGGAGCTACGAATGAGACGCGCAATTAATAGCATAACGGCCCAGCAATTGGCTAACGTTCTTCGAGAAACAGATATGCGAGTTCAGAAGTGCATTGACGTTAATGGACAGCATTTTGAACAACTGTTGTAATGTTTTGTGTTCATTTTTTGTATTCCAAAGCCACCTTATGTATAACAAGGTAATTAGAACAAAATTGTATTTTCTTATTTTCTTTTAGCTGTAATTCTGTTTGTATTAATCGCACATTTTAGTACGATATATGAATAAATGCCTTATTAATAGTACTAATAAATGGTACCACGGTACCAATATGATTCCATTTAAAAACATTGAGTTAGGTCCCAAAAACCATTTTGATGAACTTTATTTGCTCATAAATCACGTATTTAGTATTTTTGACGGGATTTAGATTTTTCTAGCATTACACGGGCCATTTAGAATAAATCGGAACCGTCATGGCACACTTAAATGGGAAAAAAAATTTTACTAAAAAAAAATTGATGTTTGAAATGTCACTTATTTGGTATCGTTGGATTCAGAACATTATGCAGAAATCAAAAATGCAATAATATACAGGATGCTCCATTTAAAGATCGAAAGTTAGTCTCTTCTGGTGAAACCGAAAATGAAAAAAAAATCGTTTATGTCAAAAAGTGCCGCTTATTGTGTGTATAGGATATCCCAAATTTCAATCAATTATCTTCAAAACTAAAGGAAAAAATGGGGTGTACCATCATCCTGTTACACCCGGTATATTTTTATATTCTTAACTGTTTTAAAAAAGAATAATGTTTTTGTTGCGTTTTATTCAGTTTAAATTTGTTTTCAATTTATAACGATTTTTAGTTATTTTATATATTTTCATGAGGTAATATAATTTAATCAATGCTTACTTTGATATGATAGATGCATTTAGGTAAAACTGAATTTCCACTCATTCAAGGTATCTGCAAGTTGGTGTTCTCAAAACTACATTTTTTGTTCAACCCATTAATACGATATATTTAAAATGTTCATTTAAATAAAGTGGAACCATTAAAAGCTTTTGCGCTTGTATATAAATTATTGTGAACGTGTTTTAACACGAATGAATGACATTTAGTTGACATCAAAGTAAAAACAAACTTTTGATGGATATTTAACATGTAGAGAAATATATTCCACATACTTGACTTGAAAAGAGAAATAATAATGAATAATTTAACCCCCTCTCATATATTTCATGCAGTACATTCATACCCATTTAACTTATTTAATGAATTTCCTGATAAACTTACAAATTTTGTTACTAATAGTAGTTTTTATTTTAAGTAAAGATAGCACCGGCCGACACAATTATTGCAACATAGTTCACACTACTGTTTTTATATTGTTAATACCTCCTTATTAACTAAAAAAATATCCAACAAGTCCTAATAGGTACCCCCCCCCCCCCCGCAGCCAACGGTCAAACCTATATTGTGCATACTAGTGGCCGTGTTCGCTACTTCGTGGTTTTATCTGTAATTTTTTTACAATGACTATAATCACATTCTAAGAAAATTACCAAGTAACAAACTGAGTGTTAATACGCGTATACGGCTAATTGTAAAATTCGCCAGTTTATGAACTGGATAATATAGAAAATAATTATCTTATTTTAATAGAAAACGAATATTCGATTAAATTGGCCAACAAATTTGGTAAACTTGTAATCTAGCCAGTTAGTTTCTAAATTTAAACTTTGTGATGCAACCTTCTGTTCTTCACACGAACGGAAGTGTCACTTTGACGCCCAAAACTACGGCGGTGCTCACAGTACGGATATCTCGGGCGCCAGTTTCTGTTTGGAGTGCAGAAACACCACTTTACTCTATCGGCAGGACGATAGAAGCCGGGCAACTACAGTGAAGAAACTGATAAACCTGGGGTCGGGAAAAGGTAACTTACACACTGCAGTTAATAAAACGACTCTCATTCAATATATTTACATTTAATCTACACACTAATTACTATTTACACTATATATACATCTTAGTAACTAGCCTACGACTAACGGTTCTCTCACTACTAGGTTATTTACAACTTATACTACAAACGGTCTTAATTACAGGCGAGCGGGGACAGTAAGCGGGCGTACAAGCGGTGCGACACGGTAATACGATGATTAAGCAGTGAAAAAGGTGATCACCAATAATGAATCGGCCATAAGCAGACGACGGACGGATACCAGGAGGGGAAACAAGCGTTTATACAAGCACACTATGACTATGACTATGACTTACTATGGCTTTTATTTACTATGGCTTGGCTAATGGATGGTTCCGGACTTATGATATGCCGAATCTAGTACCTCCAAGTCACCCTGCAGAATATGACGTGCTCAGGTAGTCTTGAGGACACCCTGTATAACGCGGTTACTAATGATAGTACCTCCGAGTCACCCTGCAGAGTATGACGTGCTCAGGTAGCCTGGAGGACACGCGGTTACGAATGATAGTACCTCCAAGTCACCCTGCAGAATATTACGTGCTCATGTAGCCTGAAGGACACCCGGTATAACGCGGTTTCGGTTTGGGGGGAAGGGGTGACAAGCCTTACGGTTGGGAATGTAAAGAGACTACGGTAATAGCAAACTGAAATAATCATACCTCCAAGTTACCCTGCAGAATATGACGTGCTCAGGTAGCCTGGAGGACACCCTGTATAACGCGGTTACGAATTATAGTACCTCCAAGTCACCCAGCAGAATATAACGTGCTCAGGTAGCCTGGAGGACACGCGGTTACGAATGCTAGTACCTCCAAGTCACCCTGCAGAATATGACGTGCTCAGGTAGTCTCGATGACACCCGGTATAACGCGGTTACGGTTTGGGGGGAAGGAGTGGCAAGCCTAACGGTTGGAAATTTAAAGAGACTACGGTAATGGTAAACTGAAATAATCCTACCTCCAAGACACCCTGCAGAATATGACGTGCTCAGGTAGCCTGGAGGACACCCTGTATAACGTGGTTACGATTCCAACCTTCAGCAGCTCTCCCGTTCTACACTCGGACGGAAGTGTATGAGGCGGATATGGCCTTACGCTTGCGGACTCCACTGATGGGGCGGTCGCGTTTTACAAACTCTAAACAATGTCCGGAAAATACACACCAGCCAAGTAATACTTTTTATTTACCAAACTTTTATTTATCAAACCTTGATACCTACTTCCGTATCCTGGGCTGCTTCCTCTCTGGATTTACGGAGCGGTCGGTGTCGATACATCTGGAAGGTACTGGCGGTAGCAACGGACTCTTATTGACGCTTATGCTGGTCGGCGTGGTTCTTCGATCAGCGGTCAGACGGAAACTAACTTGTTTGTTTCCAATCTCGGAATCCTCAAGCTACTAAACTCTGCCAAAAGCAGAAGTAGGAGAAGACGCAGTAGTCATGCGCGGAATATGGCAACTACGTCACCTTTTACGGAATTAAATTTATATACCTATATATCTTTTTACTCACAACGAGATTACTTACTATGCTGGTCGGCGTGGTTCTTTGGGCAGCGGCCAGGTGGAAACTAACTTGTCTGAAAAATCTTCAAGCTACTAAACACTGCCAAAAGCAGTGTACGTCACCTGTTACGGATATGCTGATCGGCATGGTTCTTCGGTCAGCGGCCAGACGGAAACTAACTTGTTTGTTTTCAATCTCGGGGTCCTTTCCTTTGCGCGAGCACAGGAGTGCCGAGGACAATATGCGCGATTCGCGTTTCGCGATTCACATACTGTCTGCAGCTCGGCATATTTGAAATGTTTATACAAACGGATTACTACTACCTATCTTACAATTATTAATTATACTATTATTAATGAGCAACTGACAATACCACTATTAAGGGCGCGGTACTAAAATGTTTAAAATATCTTTTGAATCAGGCAAATAGCACCTAGTTACATATTTTAATTCTATAAAATAATCACTTCGTTACAACTTAGAAGATGGCTAGTTTACTTACTTTAATGAAAGTAACTAATATAGCCAATGTTTTTTGACTAGTTTATAAACTATTTAATTTAGGCAGGCTGAGATGAGACTTTCACTATGGTAATACAAAATAACCACTGCTTTTGATAGTATGTAAATAAACTATTTTCTAACTACATTTGATAGAGATGTTGAGATGTAATTGGAGAAAATGTTGGAAACAAAGAGTTAGGCTTTTTACTGCTTATTGAACGTAAGAAACAGTACAGGAAAATATAAACTATGTATATTTATGATTAAACAACATGTGCTACATATAACGTGGAATAAAATTAACAAAACACAAAACAAAGTGAATCTAGGAACTGAACAATTTTTTAATTATTGGAACAGTATTCGATATCATGTCATTTTTACTATTGCTTGTGCATTCCATAGAGATACTGTAGTTGTTAGTGATTTCTTTAAATTTTGGTCGGCGATCCATTCTTGGCCTAATTTTATCAAATTATCACAACAGTCAGTACTAAACAAGATCACAAGAAAAAAAATAATCTAATTCTATCACAACAGACAGCACTAAACAATATCACAAGAGGAAAAAAAACAACAATCTAATTCTATCAATTTAATCACAGAAAATAATTGGTTAGGTTACATACTAACCGATGCACTTTTTTATTTTTTATTACCAAAACGAAAGATTTCATACTAAATTAATTATTTTATAAACTAACCAAAGAACACTGGCTATTTTAGTTACTTTGATTAAAGTGAATAAACTAGACAGCTTTATTAATTGGTATATGAACTAACGTAGCCCTTATGAACTAACCAAATTAGCTTGCTAATGTCTAATATGCGTTATCTATTAAAATACAACACTTTAGTTAGTTTCCATATTAGGTTAGGTTAGGTTTCTTGTGTACAGATCATCTGGCAGCAGTTGCCCTTTGCCAAATATTGAGAATCGGATCCTCTCCACAGAGGGACAGGTGCATAAAATGTAGTCTGCCTTCTCATCATCCTCCAGATATAGACGGCACTCGGCGTTTTCCGCTAGGCCGAGTTTATGCATGATAGTTTAATCGGCAGTGTACATAGGCCTGTTAGAGTTTTCAGGTTTACCCTATTTAACTCTAAAAGTTTCTTAGCTGTTGATTTCAAAAGGTATTTTATAAACGCCTTCGAATGAACTAATCCTGGTAACTCTTGCCAATATTGGAGAGTTTTCCTTTCAGCTCAGGTTGAGATAGTCATCTTAGCAGTACTTGAAGATACGCCAAGTATCGGTTCTGGTCTGATGATTCGTGATCCCGCTCCTTCTTTGGCCAATGAGTCGGCTATTCCGTTACCTTTCATACCAGAGTGGGCGAGTATCCAGACCAGAGTAACTTTGTTGTTTTTGCTCAAATGATTTAGAGCCTTCTGACAGTTACATACCGTTTTGGAGTTACACCGGTAAGAGCCAAAAGCATTTATAGCTGCTTGGCTATCTGAGAAAATGTTTCACGATTTGCGTGTAAGATGCATATATTCCAGTTCAATGGCATGAACCTCAGCCTAAAAAACAGTTGCATCAGTACCTAGGCTTGAGGATATCCTCACCCTTGGTCTGTAGCTGTGTACTCTAGCTCCTGTTCCCTCAGCAATTTTGGAGCCATCTGCAAACCAACAACTGTCTGCCCTTAGTAAGTCGGCTTTATTCCGATCCCACTCATTTCTTTCCGGAGAAAGGATGTTGAAGGTCAGCTCGTAGTTGGTCATGATAGGTATAGTATCTGAGGGCATACCCAGGATGCTGTGATTCTCTATGTCATCCAGCAACCTGTTCCGCTCCATAATACTAGTCTGCGGCATATTAATTGCTAATTAATTGTTACAATTTGTAGGTTGCCCGTCTGACCTCTCTCATCAAATATATATGAAGAGGGGGGTAAATCTAGGAGGATTTCCGTTGCTGACGATATGGTGCTAATTGCTCGCGTTACGATCATGCATGCTAATCTCTGCAGTCCAGAGAGTTTTGGTCTGGCCGTCCGTTGTGATCCTTGCGGTCACCAAACAATGGATCCATATGTTATCATTGGTCTGATAACCGTGACATAGATCCAGTAAATTTGTTGGGGACCCATGCCCCAGGATTTGCCACAAATAAAACGGCATGTTCATAAGGACAGCTCTGCTTTGTGGATTACCTTTTCCAAATGGGAGTTCCAATTAAGTAATCTATCTAGAGTGATTCCTAGATATTTCACCTCCTCCGCAAATGGAACAGTTTCACCCATTAAGGAAGGAGGTCTTATGTCCTCCAGCTTCCTTTTCTGCGAGAATGGTACTGTTACTGTTTTTTGAGGGTTTGAAGACATCTTTTCCCTGTCACACCTGTTAATCACTGCATCCAGTGTGTCTTGAAGGGTATTCGATATCGCTCCCTCAGAGTTTCCTCTGACAAGTATGACTAGATCACTTGCATATGCTAGAACCTCAACCTCCCACAGTGTGTTTATAAACTGAATAAAGTTTACACCTTAGCCGTAACATATTACTAACGTAATTTATGTACTGAATAGCCAAAACTACAGTCTACCGACAATGTCAATTCTGCCAACTATAGCTACAGATAATATAAATTATATATATATCTTACTTACCAGCAAACTACGGTTATAGGATAATTTTGGTTTAAGAATACCTTACCTGAAACAAAAAATTAATTTTAAAATAAAGTATAAATTAATTCCAAACAGAAGAATAAAATTAATTTTATTTATTACAAATAGATTTAGCTATATAATTATGAATTGAAAATAATTGGTATTAATATTTTAATCTTCTTTTGCAAAATCGTTTGTCAAGTTTACTGTTTGCAAGTGATGAAAATGATAGTTTAACTATAAGAATGCTGTAATAGCAAAACGTACAGAAATTAAATTTAATAGTAAACAGAAAGGTATCTTCTATCCTCCATACTCACAAGCACATCTATATAAAAAAAACACCTTATCCCTAAACCCATCCGTCTACATATGTAAACATCCATTCTTTCAACCCTTCCTTCCTATCTAGACAAACTACCCTCTATAATATATAAACCACCTTCTACCAAAAGTTATAACCACCTCTTCGTGAGTATTACCACAAATTTAGTCGTAATTATCAATATCTTTACATAGTGAATGTCCTGAAGTGGGTTGGAATCTTTGATATAAAGATAACACTGTCGTAGTTTTCCACGAAACAGCAAATCACCATATACTGCACTCTACGCACGTTTTGCCAATCAAGTTGGCATCATTTGGAGATGATTAAAACAATAGTTTAATCATCTCCAAAGTAAAGGTCTTCCATCCGGTGGTTGTGGTTTCTGGAAGAGGGTGGTTTGTTTGTTATGTAGAACTGGTTGATAGTTCTTTAAAAGGAAAATAATAGTTACAGGGGAGTTGTGCAGAAAAGGGGCTGGTCTTAGGGGGAAAGGTATTTTTGGGAAACAGAAGGTTTCTTGATAAAGGGGAGATAGTTAATTGGGGGTTGCTTGAGAAAGAAAGAAGGGTTAGGTAGGTGGGATTAAGCAAGGTGGCGGCAGGGTGTTAATTCGAAAATAAATAGCTTTCTTAATATGTATATTGATGGACTATGCTCAGAATTTGACCTATGAATGGTTATAGCTGCTTAATAATAAATTTTTTGACATTATGTACTTGATAATTTTTGATCAGACTCAAGGAGTCAAAGTAAATGAAACATTTCGTAATTTTAATCAAGAGAAGTTTGCCACACATTTAGTGTGAAATTTTTTTCTTAATTAAGTTAACAAACGATATTTGCAAAAATGTGGGAAATGTTTTTACTTTCTTTTAACACATCTAAGATTTTAAAATCTTGATAATCTAGATCTAGACTTAGCAAGTACAATGCTGATAGGATGTAGGTCAGCATGATCTTAGGGCTTATTTATTTCAGCTAGAGGATAGACAATACCTCTTTTCTAGGCATTAGGATAGTTTACATGTATTAATTATGAAAGCAAATACTGATGTTAAAAAGGTATGCAGATCTTTAACATTTTTGTAAATATTTCGCATAAGCATTGATCTTTATTTTATGTAGGGCTTATTCAATCTCATTTTCCGAAACTGTTTTCGGACTGAAAAATAACCTACATCACCAAAATATTTTAATAACCATATCTAATAATTTTTCTGTGTAATAATAATTTATGTGATAAAGTAGGATGGGGCAATAGTGCGTCCGATTTCGATATCTCAAGTTCTATGATAGGTAGAAACTTGATTTAAAAACATAAGTAACTAGACAAAAAAGTCTATAACCGAAAATGGTTTTCTAATACACAGAGTGACTCAATACGATTCTAAAGGGTCAAGTAATACTTTTTTAAATGAAATGCCAAGTGTATCAGAATATTTTTTTAGACTTCTTTGTAGCCTCCTTTCAGTCCTGTATTTTTATTGACTTTCTCCCAACTACTTGGATGTAATAATTTTTTTTTTTTGTTGAAATTATACCATTTACATGTGTATATTAAAAATATCACTACAATCACAACTATCGACTTTAAGAAAAAATATGTTAGAATCAATTATGACACATCTGTGCTCAGCCATTTCCACTTCCTAAAAGTATACAGGGTGGCAAAAAAAGGATTTTTAAATTTACAAATTTTTAAACTGAATTTTCTCAATTTTTTTCAAGTGGATGATGTGATGTAGGATTGCAAAACGAATATTTTTTGTACGTATATCCCTATGGCTATTTGTGTCATCAAACAGATTTCTCATAACATATTCTTCCATAAAATCGATAATTGTGACTGTAGCGATTTTTTTAATATACACGTGTAAATGGCATAATTTCAATAAAAAAAAAACATTACATCCAAGTGGTTGGGAGAGAGACAATAATAATGCAGGAGTAGAAGAAGGTCATAAAGAGGTTTCAAAAAATGTTTTGACATACATGGCATTCCATTTTAAGAAATGTTAGTTGACCCTGTAGAATCGTCTTCGCTCACCCTGTATATTCAAAAATAATTTCCGGTTGTAGACTTTTTTCTCTAGTTTATTTATGTTTTTAAATTATAGAACTCGACATATCGAGGTCGGGCACACTATTGCCCCACACTGTATATTACATGTTGCCCACAAACAACAATCATGTTGATTACCTGTTCTAAAGATTTTACATACTGATTTATTGTGGTTTATGTACTGTTGTAGTCTACGTAATTTTGCAAGGGGTTGCAAAGTAGTTACAAAGAAAGAAGAAGGTGGAAAGATAACAAAAGTATATTAGAAATCTTCAACGGAACAATACATACACATCGGGTTTTCTGTTACAACCTCTTTTTCTTCCTTGACGAGAAGATTGTTGTAACATTTCGTTTAATTTTTTATTATTAGTGCTCTCGGAACTTTACAAATATCACCTTTTTCTCATATCCAGTACAGTCAGTACCCACCATTTCCTTAGTAATAAAACGCATAGTACAATAATTAATTCTAGTCTTTTAGGCACAAATTAAACAATTGTCATTGATGTACAAATAGTCTGACATTCCTCAGTGCCTTTCTCAACGTCATAAATATAATAATAATAATAGTAATTATTTTTCTTATGGAATTTGTTACAGACATTCAGTTAGATGCATAATGTATGGGTTTTATTTGTTTTAGATTAAATCTTATAAAATGCTCAACAAATTCTAAATATTTTATTTATATTCATAGGTGAACACAGCACATTTTCAAATAAAAACAAAGTCTGTATTTTTGATTTCATCGAAAATTTCTTAGAAGTGTCTCTTTTAAAAATGTAAATATTTGATATCTTTTATGGTGTTCGAGTAAATTGATATCAAAAATTCCTTTGCATTGTTTCTATTTCATGAATTTATTTAACACGATCTTCATCAATTATGTATTTAATATATGTACTAATTTCACTGAATTTGAGATAGAGACCTTGGGAGCCAAAAAAGAAAATCGCTAGATCCGTCGGTTGGTTGGCATCTAAAATAACGTTGAAATAGTGTCAGGCCAATAGGATGGCCACCTCAATCGACTCACTTTAATCTACTGGACTTATTCAATAGTAATTTTAAAAAAAAGTTCGTAGTGCACCGGCGCAAACACAGAAAAAACTAAGGCAGAGAATAGAAGATAATTGTAATATTCTAAAAGAGAAAGGGTTGCGACATGCAGTTCGGCTAACTTCATGCTTTTTGTGACATATTTTTAGCCATAAATAGCTTTCTTACTAGGGTGACCTGACGAAAATTGTAAAATATTTCTTTCTGTAATTAAATGATCTAATTATTGTATGCTGTAATAAATTAATATTATATTTTACACCTTACTAGAGAATAATAATGGAAATTCTATGAGCTACTTAAAAGATGGTCTTCAAGTTAAAATGCTATCGCTTTTATCACATTTATAATATGAAGGGTTATGCATTTAAGTTGAAAGTCTCATTCGTTTACTAACTTTCCCGGGTGACATAAAATGTAAAAGTTATATTTAAAGTTCTTATGTAAAAACCGTAAAATTTTAAAGCTGGTAAAATTTAATAATTTTCATAAAAGTTGAAAGTTGTACGCTCTGAATAAGATGGAGAAGCTAATTCTAATATAAGTCTAACATTAATTTAATGAAATTATTCAAGGCCTTTATTATAGCGTTATCTTCAATTAGAAAACCCGATAATTCTCACACAGTATGCGATTTATTTAGTACTCATTTATTTCATAATGTCGGTGATGGATCTCGAGTTAAATTCATTAAGGGTGAGTTGTATGTCCTAGTTTAACCACTGGATCAGCTTCATCAGAGATCAATCGGGAAAACTGTGTTGTAAGGATATTAATCAATGATGATCTGTAAGGTTAAACCAGTAATCTGCTGATCGACGAGTAGTCTAGAATTAACATTAGATTAACTGATTTGTGACGTTAGGTATAATATGTTGTGTTTAAATCACAGATTAATGATTTAAATCACTCTTTCATTTACTATGACATTTGTCAGAGACGATTTTCAAGATCTAACGGATGATGGAGATTTCTTAGAACTTATTGAGATGGAAGTATTTTCGCGAGCACCTAGAACATTCCGTGAAAGAGTAAATAATTTTGTGAAATGGAACGATGAAAAATTTAGACAACGATTTCGATTGTCGAAAGAAATTGTAGCATATATAATAGATGAAACACAAGAATATATTTGATATCTTAAAAATGTGAGAGTACTCGTTTATTTTATGTTATATAAATATATGTAAGTATTTTTTTAAATTACTATATTGCAAGAATTCAGCTTTAACATCAGCAGAAAGGGTATTAGGTTGATAGTATTATTAAGGCAAAAGTAATTAGAGCTTAGCACAGCTTCATCATCAATTTATTAAAATGCCTGAAACACCTGAAGAGCAACAAACAGTCCAGAGAGGCTTTTATGATATTTGTATTTTTCCAAATTGCATTGGTGCGATAGACTGTTGTGATAGATTGGTGCATTAAACATAAAAATTCAGTCACATGATATGGACAACGAAGATACATTAAGAAACAGAAATGCTTTCTTTTCAATAAATGTACAAATGGTTTGCGATAGTACTTTAAAGATAAGGGACACAGTTTGTCGTTTGCCCGAATCAGCGCATGACTCTACTATTTTCAATAATTCCAGAATAAAGGATAGAATGTAAAATTGTAACGGTCCGTTTTAGGAAATGATTAATTTGGATCAGATTGGTTGGAAAATAAATAAAATGGTTCAAGCATACCTTGAATTCCAGACTCGAATAAAATATTTTTTTGTTAAACATTGTCATATTGCCCCTGTAGCGTGGCGCTACTGGACCATCGTATTATGGCCGACGTTTGTGTAACTAGTGTGCGCTTTGGTGGGAAAATGTTTTCGGGCCGGTTTTGAGCGGAAAGACAGACAATGCCGAGCGAAGAAAGAGATATGATGTGAGTTGGGTCTGTTGCCGTGCTCTGTTGAAGATAAGTTACCTTGCATTTTTTTTGCGGTCGAGATGATATGTGCCTTGAAGTTTGGTTGCAGGCTTGAGTGTAAAAAATTAAAAGATGTGCTAGCTGTGCCCCACCCGCTGGTAATTCCTCGTGAATAAATTATGAAGTAACTAGGTACCTAGCAACGAAAGCTTCCACCGTTGCCTGCTAGGGGTGCCACTAAGGTGCAACAAACAACTTAACTTTAATGATTAGCAAATCGGTTTGTGAGCCTGAACCTTATGTATTAAGTATTTGAATTTCCCGTGGACATGAATAATTCGCGAAATGAGAGACTATTGAAACAGTTACACGTTTTTCCTTTTTTTGTGGTAACAGCGGACTTTGATCAGCCAGAACTTTGGTAAAAGCGCATTTAAAAAAAGGTGGCGCCTAACAAAATTTCTTAATTAAGTTGGACATTTTTTTTTAGTTGTTAAGTTGTCAATTGCTGACGGTTTTTTGAGTTTGTTTAGTATGAAGTATATTTTGACATTTTCTAGTTAATCGCTCGCTTCCCCGCCCGGAGAAAAGAACCTCAATTTGTTTTCTGTTTAAATTGAATAAATGTATTTGTAGATAATACTTCGTTTTTTTTAGAATGTTGTGCATTACTATTAAAAAAAAATTGACGAGGGCAAAAAGCCTCGTAATAAAATGAAGAATTCGACAATTAGTGTACTAGTAGGTGTTAGTGGATACTCTGTAAGAAGATACATGTTGCCTCCATTACGAAACCCTGTTACTCGGGCAGAACAATTGTACAAGGTTATTCAGTAGGATATGAGTAATTAAAACATTCTACCATTGTCTTACTGTTGTTTAAAATAAAATGAAATTTACACACAATGATTAGTAGGCTGTGCCTTTTATTCAGTAGAATCTGAACTATTTTGTTTTGTATCTATGACAAGCAGCATGCAAACAAACAATAAGTATACATTAATTATTGTTATGTGACACTGGCCATTTGACATAAAATGGAAAACTGGCTGATCGAACAGAATGTTCTTGCGAATATAAGCTTATGTTCCAAGTCGGTCAACAGTGGAAGTGCAAAGACGTTTCTGGAGTCATTTTAACGTTATAAGGCATGGAAGGGTTTCTGCTAGTAACATTATCCGCAGTTGGATGACTTGAACTCCCTAAAAGATTGTGATAAACCAGCACGTGTTGCCTTCTCCCAAACTTTTACTGATATTTTGCATCAAGATCTGACTATTATCAGTAGACTGATTATATCAGATGAGGCGCACTTTTATCTGTTGGATGACGTTAACACTCAGAATACTTGATACTGGAGCACCAAAATCCTCGAGGAAATCACGAAAAAGTCCCTGCATTCTGCGAAGCTAACCGTGTGGTGTAGTATGTCTGCAGTTGAGATAATTAGTCTCTACTTTTTTGAAGAAGAGAAGCATACTGTTATTGATACATCTGCACGTTACTGCCTAATGCTGGAACACTTTTTACCTGATGAATTAATATGGTTAGGACATAATCGGGATGTTGTTTGGATTCAACAGGATGGGGCAACATATCATCCGATAATCTATGGGCATTATAAGAAAAGTGTTTCCCTGACATCTAATTTCCAGATTCGTTGATATAAACTGGCCGTCTACAAGTCCAGATTTAATAGTGCCGGATTATTTTCTGTGAGGATATTTGAAGTCTAGGGTCTATCAGAATAAGCCCCGCCATCCCGGAACTCAAAGAAAACATTACCACAAAAGTAAAAACAATAAATACGGAAATATTACAACGAGTTATGAGTAATCTTCAGACCAGATTACAAGAATGCATCGAGACCCGAGGAGGACATTTAAAAAATATGTATTTTTAAAAGTTAAATAAATTAAAACTACTAATTTGTGTATAAATTTCACTTCATTTTAAGCAACAGTAAGACAATGGTGGAGTGTTTTATTTACTCATATCCTACTGAATAACTATGTATAATGAAAGGCAAATTAGTGATAAGAAATCCTATTTCCTGTCTTAGCAAAGGGTATTCGATTAAAAGTAGAAAAGGTGGAAGCCGTCGTCATTGCTTGTGCTGTATTATATAATATTGCTTGCGAAAGGGGTGAACCCCAACTTGACGTAGACGATCACGTAGAGGAAACCATAGACCTCGTAAATGGTATCAACCCAAATCTTCCAGATGATGTAAACTTAAATAATGTGAAAACCTTCATAGGTATAATTTAATAACTCATTACTTTCAAGCCACAGTATAATCTATTAATTTTTGTAATCTGTGTTACATTTTATAAATCATGTTTTCTGAATGAATGAATTATAAAATGTTAAATGAGAAAAATAAATAAGAGACAAAACATTGATTTTCAAAAATATATCTTTTCCCAAAGTTTACAACGTTTTTTTTTGTTTATAGGAATAAACTGTTCCTTCTTTAAAATTAAAATATTTGTTTCTAAAACAAGTTTTCTTTTTTCTAATTCTTTAATTCATAATTCAAATCAATAATATTGTTCATATGCAACATGAATTCAGGGTTACCAATAATAAAATATCTACAGCATCTCCGTGGTCACTAGAACCGAGATTGATCCCAAATGATACAACAAATCACATACTGATCAGCGGTTAACTGTTAATCCTTAGTTTCAAGATCGGTGATTTAATTCACTTCGATACAACCCACCCTAAATATGATACAATTAGTTACCGCTCAAGGTTATGTAAACTCTCCTATGTGTACAAAATTTCTAAAACATAATATGAAATAATGACTAAAGCTCCTGTCTGAATGGCTCATTAAATAAGACGCACATATAATGTTTCTTACCTCTTGGAAAATTATAACCTTTTGAGATATGAATATTTTCCAGATAAATTAAGTTGTATCAACATCGACATGAAGTATTAAGTTTACATACTTGTCATAAAAAATCCATCAATATTCAATCTATTGAAATATTCCTCAATGTTTGAGCTTTTTATTATAAAAATGCACTATTACTATACAGTGCGTCCGTAAAGTAAAAATTCGATAAAATCTTTGCAATCTGACACATATTACAAACTTATGATTTTGCCGCAATTCTGTTAGTCACGAAAAAAAAAATAAAAAAAAGTTTTAATAAAAAATAATTTAAACTGAGTTAAAAGTTCAAAAATGATGCGTTTACATCCTGACATCGCTATAATCTATTAAACTTTCAATCTGACACATATTACAAACTTAAGATTTTGCCGCAATTTCTGTTAGTCACGTTAAAAAAAATAAAGAAAAGTTTTAATGAAAAATAATTTAAACTGAGTTAAAAGTTAAAAAATGATGCGTTTACATCCTGTCATCGCTATAATCTATTAAACTTTCAATCTGACACATATTACAAACTTAAGATTTTGCCGCAATTTCTGTTAGTCACGTTAAAAAAAATAAAAAAAAGTTTTAATGAAAAATAATTTAAACTGAGTTAAAAGTTAAAAAATGATGCGTTTACATCCTGTCATCGCTATAATCTATTAAACTTTCAATCTGACACATATTACAAACTTAAGATTTTGCCGCAATTTCTGTTAGTCACGTTAAAAAAAATAAAAAATAGTTTTAATGAAAAATAATTTAAACTGAGTTAAAAGTTAAAAAATGATGCGTTTACATCCTGACATCGCTATAATCTAATAAACTTGTCTTGAATATTAGCAATGAAATCAGGGCTTCGTCACTTCATTCCAAATTCTCATATTGTTACATTGTCACTCACGTTGATCCCTTTACTTCTGGATGTGTCTGTATGTATTAAGTTAAAACAGTGTAATAAGTGAATTTTAATTACATTTGTCAATTATGATCGTGTTAGTACTGGTTAATGGACTAGTGAAAGAAATGAGTTAATGCATAATTAGTTTAATAAGTAACACTTGAGATAAACATTGGGGAATCTATCACTAGTGATAACGTAAGGCTCAAACTCGCTTGCTAATGGGCAAAATAGATAGTGTTTTGCCTACTATTGCGCTGCCATCGACTCGCGTTAGTAGTGGGCATTTAGCTGTTTAACCGCGCTTCATTTAAATTTTATGGCAGAAGTCTGTGGTAAATGTGAACCGAAATTGAAAAAAAAAATGATTTTTCAATAAAATGTAATGGTTTTTGTGGTAACTTTTTCCATCCAAAATTTGTATATATGTAAAGCAAAGATCTTCAATTCCTTAACAATAACTGAAAATATTAAATGGTTCTGTAATAAATGCAAAATATTTTTTTAAAAATAACGGTAAAATTGTTAAATAATTTGAATGTTTTAAGAATGAGATATCTAGGCAACTTGAAGAATTTAAAGCAATTTTTTATTAGAATAAAAATCGCTCAGGATAGCAAAATTAAAAGAAATGATATAGAAAAAGGTATAAAACCAGCCGCCCTGGAAGTTGGTATCCAAGGCTAAAGAATACTAAGGAAGGAGTTGTGTTAATTAAATGTAACAATAAAGATGAAATCCAGAAAATTAAAGCAGTAACTCAAAAGGAATTAAACAAAAAATATAAAATTAATGTTCCAGAACAAAATCCCTGTATCAAAATTGTTGATTTGGAAGAAACAATGGATGAGAATGTATTAATAGATAATACGTTAAAACAGAATTCTTATTTAAATAATGAAAATTCAAACCTTCAGGTGAAAGTCTTAAAAGAAATGAAGTCAAGGTATATGGCAATAGTGGAATGTGATCCATCTTATTTCAAGAAAATAATGGAATATAAAAAATTAAATATTGGGTGGACAGTATGTCGTGTTTTTGATAATGTGCGTGTTTTTCGTTGCTTTCAGTGTGGAGGATTTGATCATAAATCAGATAAATGAAAAAAAGGAAAAAGATGTTTAACGTGTTATAAAACTGATCATATGACAGAAAACTGTGACGAGGAACTTGTAAGATGTGGAAACTGTATTGAAATAAACACTAAATTAAATTTAAATCTATCTGTTGAGCACTCAATATTTGACAATATGTGTTGCTCAGTATTTAAGAGAAAAATTGACGCAGGAAAAAAAAAATTAAAATTGCATCTGATAAACAATAGCAATCAATTAGAAATAATGATTTAGATATAAAGGTTTTTTATCAAAATATTTATAGTATAAAGAATAAAATTGAAAAATTAGAGCTATTTTACAACATAAATTTAACATTGTATGTATTTCTGGACATCATTTATGTTACTGTGAAACAAATTCTATTCAAATTGAGGGATACTTCTTGCTACCATATACTGCAGAGACATAAATAAAAAAAGGAGGTGTTGCGATTTTTTTAAAAGACTGTCTTAAAGGTATTATCAAAGAATTAGAGTATACAAAACAATTATCCTTGAAAAAAAGATGTTGAATCTTGCGGTTTAGAAATAACACTTAAAAGAGACAAACTAATTTTATTAAATGTTTATAGGTCCCTCAAAAGCACACATTTAAATATTTTTTTTTGTTTTTAAGGTTTTGTATAAGGTATGCCGTAATAAAAATAATACTGTTGTATTTTGCGGTGACTTAAACATAAATTATTTAATTGACTCGCATAATAAATATGAGTTACTTAATTTATTATCAATGTATATTATAATTAAAACAACTGAGCCCACTAGAATTAAGTTAAATTCCGCTACATGTATCGATTGTATCTGTACAAATTATAAGTATGAAACAACGTGCGAAATTATACAATATTTCTTGAACCTTCTACGGATTCAGTAATTTATAATTTATTAAACAATTTAAAAAAAAACTAATTCTTGCGGTTTGGATGGTATAAATTCGAATTTGTTAAAATATTCCATAAACTATTTAGTAAAACTTTTAACCAACCTACACTGAGGGAAATATCTGGCTTGAAATGACTAAGAAGCCTTAGTTTTTTCAATTTAATAAATATTTATTATTCTGCATTAAATTTAATTCAGACAAATAAATATTTTTCATAATTTTGTTATAATAAGCATATATCGAAGATTGGATTAATTGACAAAACTAAATGATTTATTTCAGGAATTCTCTTGGTATTTATTTTTTGTAATTAAATAATTATTTATAAGAAATAAATCTACTCATGAATAACACATTTGTATCTGCCACATTTATTACATCATTATATTTATTTCTTAGAAAGAAATATTTACTATTAAAGTTTATACCCTAATAGCGGAAATAAATATTTAATTCTAATAAGAAATATTTATTCCTCATTAATAAATTTGTTTCTGAGAACTAAATGTTGGCCTTCTGCCGGCGAAACCGCGGTAGCGCATTAGACAAGATTCAACAAGACGCCATTGTTCCCTTTTTCTCTAAGAGCTTTGTGTTAAGTGTTGTTCTTTTTTCTGTTCTGTGAGTGTTGTGTCCCTTTCGGTAGATGTATATTTTATTAGAAGAATATGGGTGCTGGAAAGCGTCAAAGAAACTTTTAAATGTAAGTTTTTAATGTTTGTACGTGGTAATTTGTTTATCATAGCATATTAAAGTACCTAACCTAGCCAAAAACTGTTGTGAAAATTTGTTCAGAGTTATTTTTGTTATTTTTTTTTTAAAAATATGTGTAAATATTTTTCATATATTTAATTTTGTTTACCTTTAACATAGACATTTGTTTGTCTGTATCCTTAACCTGACACATCAATTAAAAATTACAATAAACAAGCGGTAAAGAAAATTGAAAATTAATCTTTATTTGAACTTTCTACTATTATTTCTAAGTTAATAATAAACTCACTTATTTGGTATTTTTGAAAAGTTCCAGTTAAGCACATTACAGTCAAAATAAAAAAAAGAATAAATGGAAAATCTGTACTCAAATAGGTATATAAGTTTAGAATGTTCTTTTTTTATTACTTTCGTTCTTGCATAAAAATAATTAGATTATTTTTTTAACTAGGTGTTATTTATAGACTGTATTATTTTATATTATTATTACCATACAATCTATAAGATATTTCGCAGTAATTTTCATTATATTATTTTTTCTTGTTCGTTTACGTTTTATTTTAAAGATTATATCCTCGCATCAATTCAATGCAAAACTTTTACTCAGTATAAGCGGTTATAATGTCTGCATTTCCTGATACTTACAATTTTCCTGAATTTTCTCTTAAAATTTGACATGGAAATCCAGATTTACATATAATAAATTTGAGGTTTAACTGATTCTAATAAGACATATTAGTTAAAAAAAATTTAGAACTTTATTAAGCATGAATACCTTAACACCTATGGAAGAAGAATTAACATAATAGACATATGTTTTAAAATCATCGTGTCTATGGAGATATTATGAAGTTATAGTTGATGAGAGTAATTGAGTATACTGATAGTGATATATTATATATGTACCTATATCTACGCAAAATTATATAAAAAATTATATGATATCTACCGTATCATTTTTTAAAATATGTTTTATTATAAACAACTCGTGAAGCATACATGTTTTTAATATAAAATACATTTTAATTTCGCAAATATATACCTACCATAACGTTGCCTTAATGACAAACATCGAATGTGCAAATTTGCCGGTTTCGACTTTTCTGTTGGAAAATAATATATTTTTTTCAGTCTGCAAAACCGCAAATGCGAATATTGAACATTTTTGAAATACTTTTATACTAGGAAACTTATACCTATAAATAAATTACCTTTGGATATTTAACAACAAATTGAACTTTATTTCCCTTCTTCTGAAAAATTAGAAAAATGCACATTGTTTTGGCAGTGGACCGACGATATGCTTCACAACTTGTGAAAAATATAAAATATCTACTATAATTTTTATCAAAATTGATTTTTTTAATACATCGTACTGTAGACAAATCGTGAGGCGTACATTTTTTAATATAAATCAAATTTTAGTTTCGCAAATATAAACCAGGTAAGTAAAATTTTTATATATATTTTTTTGAATAGAAATGTTTTTAATTTTATATATTCATTTATTTGTTGTATCCGTATAATTTGTCTTCGAACTTTCTTTGGGTATTAAGTCGCTATTCTATATAAATTGTTTATATATTTTTTTAAATAAACCATGCGTAGCAAAAGGATTGTCCAGAGATTTATTTAACAAATTCTTTAAATAATTTATGACATGGTGGATACCCAAAGCAGGTGCGAGGAGAAATAGTTTCTTTATTATAAATAAATTAAACAGCGTTATTAATAAACTAACTTATCTATTGAGAATGATGAGTTCCCGAATTAAAAATAGCCCGTGTCATACCTCTATATAAAAAAAGGTGAAACTTGTAAATTAGAAAACTATCGTGCAGTACATTATTGTCTGTAGTCTCTAAAGTAGTAGAACGATTTATATTTAACAGAATGGCTTCATTTATATTAAAGTACAAAATTTTATATTCAGCATAGCATAGATTCGGTAAAGGATTATCCACAGAAACTGCCATTTTAGATCTTATTGCAAAACTATATCAAAACATTAATTCAAATAAAAAATGCATCAGTGTGTTTATGGACCTAAGCAAAGCTTTTGATATGGTAAATCATGAATTTTTATTTCAAAAATTAAGTCTATATGGCTTTAGGCGAAAAATACAAAAATTGATCCAATCCCACTTAACTGATAGAGAACAATTAGTAGAAATAGACGGAATCAAGCTAAAACTACAATGTGGAGTGCCCCAAGGATCTATTCTTGACCCACTACTATTTTTGTTGTATGTAAATGATCTTCACAACTTACAACAGGAGAATAACAACTTAATTATATTTGCTGATTATAATAGTTTACTATGTAATGAAGATGTGTAAAATTTAATCAATATCACCCAGTCATTATTAAATAAATTTGTAAACTATTATATCACCAACAAACTATTTATAAACAGGAGTAAAACAGTGTTTATTAAATTTACTCTACAAAAGAAAATATTGACCAGAGTTATTTAGACAGGATATAGAACAAATCAATAGAACAAACTCAAGCAACAAAGATTTTAGAACTACACATTGACAATGATTTAGACACATAAAGTCTCTATGTAGTAGGTTATCATCTGTATGTTTAGTAATATATAGATTAAGAGAGTTAACTGGTAGGTCTGTGGTATTATCTTACTATGCCCAATTTGTTTCTAGAGCTGCTTACAGTATTTTATTTTGGGGATCCTCGAGTTTAAGTTTACGTACATTTAAACTACAAAAAAAAGCCATACGAAACATCGCACAGATTTCTAATAGAGTATCTTGTCGACAATATTTTAAAGATCTTAAAATGTTAACATTGCCATGTATGTACGTTTCTGCTGTTTTACTGTAAGTTAAAAAACACCTATCAAACTTTACGCGAAACAACAATTTTCATGAATACTCGACCAGACACGGAGATGATTTCCAAATTCCTAAGCATATCCTAAGCCTTTTCAAAATAAGTCCAAAATACATGGTATCATGTTATACAATGTATTGCCAAAATGTTATAAAGTTATTGATAATCTAAAAATATTTAAAAAACATATTGAAAAATACCTTATCGAAAAAAGTTTTTACACTGTTGATGAATATCTAAATAATTAATTATTTTGTTTTTGTATCTAGTAACATATAATAGTTAAATTGCAATTAGTTTTTATGTCTTTTTACTACGTTTTTATTTTAAATTTAAATATTTTGTGTACTGTTTACTATTGTTTTTACTATAACTTAATGTTTTGTGTATTTGGTTTTAAATGATTTTAATCAGTAAAATATAATTTTGTTCAGGATCATCCGATCCTTCTATGACGAATCACATGCCAAATGTACTCTCTTTAACGGTCCTTTGGAAAATAAATCTGTTTATCTATCTATCTCTCTTTTAAATGTTTTGCAGATATATTTATGTAAACTTTGCTTTTTAATTAGTCCCGTAGGAAATAGTCTAACAGGGATGGATCCGGCGATCTAGCTCGTCATTTAATACTCCTTCATTTTTTATTCATATCTTATTTAAGTCATTTTGAACACGCATTGCATAGTGTTGTGGAGTATCGCTTTGAATAAAAAATGGAAACAGGATTATTAGAGCAGGGATTAACTTCTCCTGAAATATATTATTAAGGTTACGGTAAGATGAAGAACTGTCTTTCATTAACCTATATTAAGGTCTCTCTTAATATATCATCTGTTATGTTACTATGTTCTTCTTTAATTCATTTAAGCGGATAATATTTACATCTGGAGGTTTATAAATTAGACCTAGGACAATTTTGCAATTGTTAATTTATATTTATATCCATAAGTGTCCAAAGTGTTCTCTCTTAACAAAGTTTACATTAATTTCCGGATATTTGGAAGTACTTTTAATACATCCGCAAAGGCCCCTACCATTTTAATCGCGATAATTGGTAACTCGATAATTTCAAACATTAATTTTGATGAATATATTGGTTTTAGCCAGTTTTCACTACTTACAATTAAATCTAAAGTTGCAGTCGCACAGTGCAGTGACCTGTGGAGAAAAATGTAAAAACCAACCCTTTATTTTGGGTATAATTACCTACCCTATAAGTAGGTAAGTAACCAAACAAGCTATTCCAAGAAACGTTTCTTGGAATTTCCTGGTATCGGGGGGGGGGGGTTATTGGACAGAATCGAAGGTAATTTCAACATAGTGTATTACCTACTTGGTCAGTTGAAATTTTGCTTCACTTGTGAATAGTTGTGTGCTGAACAGTATTTAATTTATGCTAATTTGGTCATGGAGAATATAAATCCAGATATGTTAACTATTTAAATAATACATAATGACCTCGATATTTGGCATTCTTCAACCTGTTAATTTGAATTTTATAAACGAGTGTAAAATTTGATTCTTATTGATTTTTTAACAACTTCTGTAAGCTTTAAAAAAAATGTATATAAAAATATATATGCAACTTTCTGCTATTTTGTAGTCAATTTAGTATAGATTAAAGCTGTAATATGATTTTGTGCAAATATTTCCAAATTTGTATAAAAAGCCTTTTTTCCTTTATAGATCACTCTCTTACGTATGGTGAATGTTTTGAAGTTTGGGTGTCAGCAGTAGATAAAGACAAATTTACTGCAATAAAGCAATGTATTACGAACTCGTATAATATTAAAAACCCTGACGCTCCAGAACTCCCAAATGTTGCAAAATTAATATATGCTAACTTAAAATCAAGATGGTCAAAGTATTCACGTTCAAGATCCTATTTATTAAAAAAAGAAAGTGGTTTCCTCGCCTCGAAAATTTCAATCCCTGAAAGTTTAATAAAATCTACCAATATCAGTTCGACTACCTCAATTAGTGGCCGGGGCCGTCCACAAAAGCAGTTCGAAGAGTGTTCTGTTAAAACAAGAAAACGTAAAGTGGAAACATTGGTAAAAAGCTTTGGTAGTGCGGAATTACAGTTCGCTTCTAGTATCGCTGATCCATCAACTTCAACAGGACTTTTAGAAGTAAAGAAAGAATTGAGTTTGCAGCAAGCACTTGCTCTTTACTTAGATCTAGACTTATCTGAACGAAAGTACATTTTATTAAGGACTGTGGTAAATAGCGTACATAGAGATACTTTTCCTAGTTTATATAGACTTAATCTGTTCAAACAACACTCATATATTGAGATATCATCCGCTTCTGAGACAGCTGTTGAAGTTAATATTCAAAATAAATTATATAAAACTCTTAATAGTATTTGCAATCTTATTAATGTTGTAGATATACATAGCATTACTTCATTAAATTTAATTCTTGTCTATAAATGGGGCATGACTGGAAGTTCCAGTCACAGTATATACAAGCAAAAATTTTCAAAAGAATTTGAAACTGGCGAATTTATGTTTTTTATAGGTTTTGTCCCTATTATGCTCGTGGACAAATCCTCTAAAACGGTGGTGGAAAAATCCCCGTTCGTCATCCTCGCTATATTGTCGACCACTTAAATTTATGTTTTCTAAGGAAAACGAGGAAATAATTAAACAAGAATACAATAAATTTCAAAAATTGTTTTAAAGATATTAAAAACAGTAGCATGAGAATTGGCGAAAGAGAATCTAACGTAGATTTTGAATTTCACTTTACAATGATTGACGGAAGTGTATGCAATATTGTGACCGAAACAAAATCTACTGCTACTTGTTATCTATGCGGAGCAAAACCGACTCAGATGAATAAAACAGATTTGACTCAGTTTGTAGCGGATTCTGAAAAATATAAATATGGATTGTCAACTTTGCATTGTTGGATTCGTTTCTTGGAATGTTGTTTAAAAATAGCATATCGCCTTCCTTTTAAAATGTGGCGAGCTTCAAGGGAATTTAAGGATTTGAAAGAACAAACCAAAAAACGAATTCAAAGTGAGTTTAAAAAACAGTTAGGGCTCAATATAGACAAACCAAAACAAGGTTATGGTAGTTGCGATGACGGAAATACAGCTAGAAAATGTTTCGAGCAATATAAAATAAGTGCCAAAATTACCGGCCTTAACGAGACACTACTTTATAAATTTTACCTAATTTTGAGAATTTTGAACTGTAAGGAAAAAATTAATGTAAATAAATTTAACAATTTTGCCACGAACACTAGGGAATTATATTTGCAAGAGTACTCGTGGTATAATATGCCTATGGCTATCCATAAAATACTGGTACACGGTTATGAAGTCATCTCTCAATTCAATATACCAATTGGTGAAATGTCAGAAGAGTGCCTAGAGGCTCGACATAAAGAAATTAGAAAGGAAAGATTGGCACACACCCGAAAAAAAGTCGCGAACGGAATCAAACATTGATTTGATGAATCGTTTGATCATAACATCAGATCCTTTACTAGCTTTCCATAGAAAAATAATCTCCAAAAAAGGAAAAATATGGCTGATGACAGTAGCATTAAAGAGTATTTCGTGTTAACTGACAAAGTAGAGCCTTTGACAGCATATAATATCACAACTCCTTTAGGAGTTAGCGATGACAGTGAAAGTGATTCAGGGGCAGAATAGACATGGGACATTTTTTTGTTTATATTGTGTAAATATTTCTGGATCCTAAGTATATTTTTACATCTCTTTCTCTGTCAACATTTCTAATATAAAGTACAATTTATAATATTTTATGTTATTATATACCTACATGCACGTTTACATGCACTATTTTTTTACTAACCTTATATTGTAAAATAAATATTTGTGGATGTAAATGTAGATTAATGTCGGACAATTCTATGGTATATAAATCATATGATACTACTGATTTTTTTTGGAATTCTGAAATTTTTTTCCATTTGCCCCATAAGATCGCTGCACTGTGAGTCGGTCATTTGATCAGCAAATTCATCAAAGCAAGAATTAAGAGGTCTTATATTTATCTGTGCTATTTTAGAACGCCTCTCGTTTCAATAAAATCAGCAAAACCAGTGTTTGATGAGAATACACAAATTAATAATATAGGATATTTAACACAATATAACATCTAGTCATTTTCTTTCGTCCCTAACCTATTTTTTTAACTTTAAATAATAATTAGTGGCCATTTCATCCCTGGAAATTAAATAATTCTGAAATTATCTTAGAAATAATTGCCAATTTGTTTGTGAAGATGTTCCTTCCCCTTCCTTCGGAACAAGCGAGCAATGGGTAGAGTTCACCAATTAGAAATATTTAATTAACGAGAAATTAAATCTCTTTAGCATGTCGTTGTCTCTTTGGCATGTATTTGCTAGGACTTAGTCCTTCATAGCTTATATTTCTCATTGTATTTATTATCTCTGAAATTTTAGTTTCATTGCTGTTAGTGGATAACAGTGAGATATATTATGCATTTCAGTAAAAAAAATCTAGAACGTTGGGGATGCAGGTAGACCACCCCATCGTCCATGAGGACGGCGCTTCCGGAAGCAAACACACATGAAGCGGCAAAGAAGCACCTGAGCAATATTAATTTATTTATTACCACCACTATAAGTAAATTTCATGTAATATTTACATGTACTTTGTTATGTATTAGATATCCCGCAAAATTTGGGGGTCCATTCTGTCACTCAAACAAAAGCTGCAGTATCGTCATGTGGCAGAAAAACGCATAAAGCAAACACAAAGACGTTAATTCATAATATGCGAAAGATACTATAGGAAGTTATACCGTAATCTCTATTAACGAAAAATTCCGCAAAAAATGTAGCGGTCTATTACAAAGGCAACTTATTGTGCTGTATGTATAGAGTGGTATCTACTCTGATTTGCGTTTGTTACGCATCCATCATTAAGTCGACACTAATCAATGTTGCCGCTTTATTGTATCCAACACAGAGAATTGGCTACGAGTAGGTTATCTAAATTAAAACCCGATCAACTCAAATATAATCTAGGCTGTTACTATACTGGGCCACTGTAATTCCTGATTAATTTTTCAATTAAAGTTATTTACTAATGTTGCTTAAAAAAGAGCAGGCAGTCATTGGCGTAATATTGAAACGGAAATATATTATATGTAAGAAACATGTATTAAATGGTGTAAAATGGAATTCACAAAACAAATAAGCACACAAATTGACTTATTAAATTTAACAGTTTAATGTGTAAACTGTTTATCGGGAAATTAGGTACATATTGGAAAAAAATAACAGAAATCATAATAAAATATTATGTACTTACCTGATTAGTTCGGTAGTCGATTTGCGTAAAGCACTCAGTTAAAAATTTAGGGACTACCGGTAAAAATACGATGCCTGTCGTGAAATTAGCGCGTAGCTGCAACACTTTCGGTCTGTTTTTAAGGAAAACGAAGTTTAAAGGCAAAAACCCTATATAAAACAATATTCGTAATATTCCTTAATAGTATCGCACATTGAGTAGCATAAATTAACATGAAAATTATCAAATATCGCTTAAATAGATACACTATAGACGACACGACAGAGCTCAATTCATGCGTAGATCAGGTGCGCTTATTAACGCAGTAGGGACTGCCACGTAGGTGATAGGTATACTATGAATAATTCATGTGGAATAGAAAAAATTGTAAAATATTTTTCTTGGCTTGCAGTAGGTTAATCAATTAAAACACATTTTCAAATTACATTATTTTAGAGTCAAGTATTTTTCTATTTACATATCTAAATGTTTAAATCCAAGGATTTGTATACCATCCCCATGAGAAATCATGTAACATTGAAAGCATTTAACCAACTTTTAGGGACGTTGCAATCATGTGATATAATTTAAAGAAAATAAGTTTTTAAAGAAATATTGTGGCAAGTCAAGTAGGTTCAGTTTTTTTGTTCAGAATGAACAACATTCTCAAATATTGCTATTTATCTTTGTGGCATCGTGTAAAAATAGGTATTTTGTTATTTGTAATCTTTTTGACACTTATATGACATTAAACAATAATATCAAAATATTTCAGTTACTAAATTTTTTTTATCCATTTATTTAACATAACTGACGCCTGGAGGCGAGCTACCCCCAATTCGGAAATGTTTTCAAACCTCTTCTCTATCGAAGAGTAGAGATTTTTTACTTGCCTAACATCTAATAGATAAGGGACCAACTGCTCTTCATCACCTCCGAGGTATGGTAATCACCTACACAACCCTCGCCTAATATTTCATTGCTTATATGCTGTTACATAATCCGCTAGAAGACGAGACAAGATTGTCGAGTTTAACTTGAATTCCCATCCAAATTACCGACTGCAACTGGCGTTACATTTTGAAACTTAAATTTTCACTGCTTCTGATATAGTAGTATAATTTCATGTTGTTCGCATACAGTAAAGAATTCACGTAAAACTCAAATAATAACGTTAATAAAAATATTAAAAAGGAGGAACATAGGTTGGATTCTTGAGGAATATCGGAGATTGCTCAGATCAAACTGATAGTCAGAGCATTCAATATATTGCTTACGATTTGTAAAGTAAGAGTCAAAAAATGTTAAGGTACTCAATGAGAAACCATGATCTTGAAGTTTCGCAATGAGAATGCTGTGGTCCAGTATGTCAAGAGCCTTAGAGTAATGAGTATAAAGGACATAAGTTTGAAGTCCAGCATCGATAGATTTCGCTGAGAATTGTGTGATACAAAAGATTTATGACCGTGGATCTGCTTTGATAAACTCATGTTCAGTTGGACTAAGTGATTGTAAATAAAATAATATGTACATTATTATGTTAGGATTTTAAACACTTTAGAAGAATTGTTGAATGTTGTAATCTGTCTGTAATTTTCTATATTGGTCCATTCACCTTATTTTAAAAATATGTACAATTTTGGACATTTTCCATTTAGTTGAAAATGTTGTAGTGTTGATGGTAAAATTAAAAAGTATTTTTAGATGTTCCGTAAAGATACTAATCAAAAAGGCTGTACTTTTGTCTAGACCTGTGGTGAATTTAGGTTTCAGTTATTTTAGATTTCTATAATTATTAGATTCGTTAAGGTTATTTAAGTAAAAGTTGTCAGATGTTTCGTTGCCATTATGCTCAGTAGTAGACGGTCCGGGTGGTGAAAAAAGAATTTTGAAAAATCCGCGTACGCAAATTAAATATCTTTAACTTGGTTTTTAAAAAATTATTTTATTTTACAAAATTACAAGTTCAAAATTAACACAAACAAAGTAGCAGCAATTTGTCTAATAAAAGCAAAGGAATGATAGTAACTGATTAGGTTTACAATTTCAATGGTATATACCTATAGTATAAATTTGATGAGTACAGCAAGTGCTGATATAAACAATATGCATTCATTACAATAATATTACTCGCGTTGACAATATTTTGTTAATCCTCGACGTTAACTTCATTATAATGTATTGTTGTCGGATACTGGATACTTTTCTTTTATTATTTATAAATTTCTAAAATTTTTGTTAATTACTGACCGGTTATTTCTATTATCAATTTATTTAATTATGATGTATATTATATTTTCTATTATACCATTAATTTTTTTTCCTGTTTTTCCGTTTATTTTGAGATATTAGTTTTTATTTATAATTATTTCTGTTATTATCTTCTATGCATATTTGTTAACTTAAATAAGATTTTATATGAACAACTCTAAAATTGTTAATTTGTATGTCTTATATGTAATTACGTGTTCACTTAGCGGGCGTTTAAGAATTAAACGATACACTAAACATGAATACTTGTTTATTGATATAAGTTACTAGTACAAAGTATAAATTAGCTCTGGCGATGAGGAATCCGGATTCTATATTTATAGGATTCCTTATCGTTCACAAATACGTCAATTATTTACATACAATCGTTTACAATTACGTCAATGATTAAAACAATGGATATAACAATAGCTATTATGCATAAAGAACATAATGATATCAAAATATATACAGAGCCGGAATGAGGTCACACGTGTAACTCCTCCCATCTTAAAAGGGAAGCCGGGGGTCTGCAGGAGATTCGGCTTGCGTACAAGGTTGTATGGTTGCTTGGTCCTTTGCTTTGTTGAAAAAGACTGCTAGTCCTTCTTTTGGTTTTTTACATTTGATATAGAAGAGGACTAAAACAAAAGTGATTAGGCATATTACAATAAAAATTTTCCAAGCATAATCATAATGCCAAGGTATAGGCTTGAAGTCTTCTATATGCACTGGTTGTAGATGGGTGATTAAGTTTTGTTCCCTGTAGAGACTGTCTAGGGAAATGTTATGTAGTGGAACCATTGGGAATCCTTGTAGTGAAATATTTGGTACAAGGTATGTGGTGCTGGTGGAGATTGGATCTTCATATTCGTATATCTTTTCATCTACTGAAAATTTGCATCCAGGTGTCATGGTTATTTTTGAGTTCTGTGAGATAGTCTTCGTATTAGAGATTCCTGCTCTACAACTATATTCGATGGTTGTACTTTTGCTGACTATTAGTATGTAGTCAGAGGATTTTAACTGAAGTACATATGGTGTCTTATAAACAGTCCTAATTACTTGACAGTTTCTAGGTTTCCTATGTCTGAAAATATCTAGAAGGCAATCGGATTCGGTTTCATATCGGACTTCAGGTGTATAATAAATATTCTCAACAACGTTTGGTGGCGAACTAAGCCATTGGTGGTTGTCTTGTGAGTCAGTGACAAGGTATTTAGGATAATAAAAGAGAGAAACATTAAGGACGGGGATAGGTATCACATGATACAATTCAAGGCGTGGTTGTGTTGCCAAAATTGGTACTGATAAAGTAATATAATAACAAAATTTCTCATAATATAACCTTGGTTGGAAATAAGTATAATAAGACTGTATATATCCAAAACGGGGTATTTCATTAAGAGGATATAGTGTACGTAAGTGTGTTACAATATCATCTATTTCTGAAGGGCTTAATAAAAAGAAACTAATTTGATTAAGGTGAAGGAGGCTTACAGTTTGTTCAATTTGTTGAACATAATAGAGTATTAGTTCAAATTGGTTAATTATAATTTGCCTTTGAAAGTTTATACTAAGTTGATCTGAGAAGTATTTGATGTTTTGTTCTAATTTTATATTGTTAGCTTCAATTTGTTTCATTATAACGTTTGTTTTGTTGGTAAATGATTTTAATAATGAAGTACGCAGATTAATTTCTGTTCCGAGTTTCTTTTCATTTGCTAATAAAGTATTTAATTTGGAATCAAATTGTTCCATATCTTTCTCAGTTGCAGTGCCAAATAATTGCTTATCAATATCTCCAATGAAATTAAACAGGCCTCTCTTAATTATTCTTTTGATTGGTCTGAATTTTCGAAATTCCTGGTACAAGATTATTTTTAGACTTTCCTCTTGGTGTACGAGTGATTCTGAAATGCCTTGGGTTGAGTTTCTTTCTTTATTTTGATTGCTCATTAAGATTATTTTGTCAAAAGTCATGTATAGTGGTTGAAGATCTAATTTATGAATAAATGTATGGTATCGATCTATTGTGTATACCTGTTTGCCAATTTTCTCAAATAGTGCGACACTATTGACGGGGTCGAAAGTTATATCGTCTGCTAGTGTTGGTAGGATCGGTAGGATCATGATCAGGAAGGTCAGGATGTGTGTGATGAGATTCATTATCATCCTGCAAAGAAATTTGTTTGATAAGTTTTCTCTGCTTTCTAACCTTGTTTTTATGTACTAATCCTATGTCGGTTAGTATTTTATTATTTTTGTCGTTAATCACGGTTGTCTTTTTAAATCGCGGATAATCTTTTGGTCTACGTGGTTCTGTGCGTACAAAGACGTCTTGATCAGTGTGAACCTGTTCTGGGTTTTGTAATTTGGTATTACATTTTGTTATGACCTTTTCTTTATTGCTTGTAATTCTATCCTTGATTTGTGTATGTAAGGTTTGTAGGTTTTCCCTGTGCTGGGTCGTGTATTGGTTGATAATTAATTGAGGTGAAAGGTCAAAGGGATTTGTTCTGGGACCGTGAACTACCTCAAATGGTGTTATGTTTATTACTGAATGAATTGAGTTATTGTATAAAAGAACAGCAAGTGTCATCAGATAACTTATGGGTTTCTGGTGTTCTTGTTTTAAACATCTTATTGAATCAATAAGGGTTGAGTGAAATCGTTCAACAGGGGGAGTTGGAGTTGGAATGATAGGGAGTAGTAAAATGAAGTTGAATATTGTGTAAAAGGCAAAATTCTTTGATCAATTGGTTGTTGAATTCCGTTCCGTTATCAGCTGTGATTTTGTTGGGGATTCCCATGTGAGAAATAAACAGTAAAAGGGCTTCCATGATATTAATACTATTTTTGGTTTCAAGATAATAGGCTTGACCAAACTTTGAGAAAGGATCAAAGATGGTAAGAAAATATTGTTTGTCTATTATAAATGTATCAACGTGGATATGTTCAAAAGGTTTAGAAGGAGTGTTTGATGTTTGAAGTTTGATCTTTTGAGGGTTTCTATCATATTTAGATAAAAGGCAAGTTTGACATGTGTTGATATAATTGGTAACGTCAGTTTGAATATTAGGCCAATAATAGTTTCGTTGAATTGATTTGATAGTTTCTTTAATTCCTCTGTGACACGTTTTTCCTTGATGGTGATATTGTATTATTTGTTGTTGTTCGGGTTCCGCGAGGACATCGTCTACAATTTTATTTGATATTAGTATTTTAGTGTTCCGGTGATGGGTGAGAGAGGTTCTCAAGATTCTGGTAATTTTTCTTTCCAACGAGGGGGTTGAAACTTTTAAGCAAGTGATGTTGTCTAGCGATATTAAGGGTTTTAAGAACCTGAATGTTTCATCATCATCTGAGTTACTACGGAAGGTGATGGAATGTCTAAATTTGTTAAATATTATTTTAGAATCGCATATGTTAATAGGGGTAGTATTTGATTCTGTAATAATTAGTTGACTTTTGAAATGGTTGAGGGGTTTTTCTGTATAGGGTATAGTGAAAATGGGTTCTTCATGACTAGTATGTACAGTCTGATTATCATCATGATTTTCGGGTGGTAATAATTCATTTAATTCGTCTACTGTCATTAATTCGTTTTCATTTGGTTCTTCATTAAGGATGTTTGGTTCTTCATTAAGGATGCTATCGATTATTGAATCTAAGTCACCGTATTGAGCTTGAATGCTTGCGTTATCTTCATCTTCATTGATGTTACATTCTAGTTTGATTCTACTGAGGGCATCGGCAACTTTATTTTGTTTACCTTGTTTGTATTTGATTTCATAATCATATTCTTCTAATTTAAGTCTCCAACGGACTAATTTAGAGTTGGGTTCTTTTAAGGAAAACAACCATTGTAATGGTTTATGATCTGTATATATAATAAACTTGGTTCCATAGATATAAGGGCGGAAGGTTTTACAGGCCCATACGACTGATAATAATTCTTTCTCTATAGTTGAATAATTTGTTTCTGAAGGATTAAGGGTTCGTGAAGCGTAACTGATAGGGTTGTCATTTTGTGAAAGTACAGCGCCGATAGCATAATTAGAGGCATCTGTAGTTACTTCAAAAGGTCTGGAAAAGTCAGGGTAATGTAGTATTGGGTTATTCATTAATAGTGATTTACAAATTTTGAAACAGTTAACATATTCGTCAGTAAAAGTAATTTTCGTATCCTTTTTTAAACAACTAGTTAGTGGTTTTGTAATTTTAGCAAAGTTCTTAATAAACTTTCTGTAGTATCCCAAGAGACCTAAGAATGATTTTATTTCGGTGGTAGTTTTGGGTAAAGGGAAGTGTTGAATTGCTTTTATCTTGTCGGGATTTGGTTTGATACCATCTGGTGTTATTATGTGTCCTAAGAAAGCTACTTCTTTTCGTAAGAATTCTGTTTTATCGATTTGAATTTTAAGATTATGTTGTCTGAAAGCTTGAAACACTAATTCCAGATTTTGTAGATGTTCTTGTAATCCATTTGAGAAAACTATAACGTCATCCATATATACCATACAGATTTTGTTCTGTAGATCTCGTAAAACGTTATCCATACATCTCTGAAACGTAGCTGGAGCATTCTTGAGACCAAAAGGCATACGGATAAATTCGTAATGACCATTGTCTACTGTGAAGGCTGTCTTTGCTATGGAGTCGGAGTGCATCTCAATTTGGTGGAATCCTGAAGCTAAGTCAATCGTGGAAAAGTATGAACATCGGCCTAGTCTATCGAGTATGTCTGTAATGTTAGGTATCGGATACCTATCATCAGTTGTTTTTTCATTGACTTTTCTATAGTCGATTACCAGTCGCCATTTTCGTTTTCCACTAGCGTCCATCTTCTTTGGGACGATCCATATTGGTGATGACCAAGGGCTTTGCGAGGGTCTGATTACATTATTCTTCAACATTTCGTCTATCTGTTGACTAACTTCTTGTTTGTGAATATAAGGGTAGCGATAGCTTTTTGCGTGTACTGGAATGTTGTCTTTGGTTGCGATCTCATGTTTTACTGAGTTATTAAAACTTAAAGCGTCGTCAGGTTTTTTGAAAATGTCCGTGTACTTTTTACAAAGCTGGAAAAGTTTTGTGCGTTCTTCTTTATTTAAGTGTGATGTACGTAAAAGGGAAGTTAGGTCTGGTACCTGGCTGTTTGTATGTTCGCTTCGTATAGTGTAATCATATGTATCATATTCTGACATTGGACTGACTTTTAATTTATTCGGGTCGAAACAATAAATTTGAGTGTCGTAATTATGTATTTCAAAACATATTTGTCCATTATTAACTTTAGAGACTGTTGCAGGAAGGTAGTATTTATTTGATTGAATTTCGGTAATTAGGAGTTCTGTGTTATCGGGATAATTGGTAGGTAGAGTTAGTCTTGAAATTTGATGAGGTGGAATTTTAATTAGTTGATTTGTATTCAGGTCTTGATACGGGGATCGATATAATATAGGTAGGCAAAAGTAGTTATTTGAAATAGTGTTATGATTAGTTGATATGTCAATCTTCAATTTTTTAATGTCTTCAATGCCTAGAGCACCGTCGAAGAAATTATGGAAATCAAACAAGATAACTTCTAGATCTGTTTGAGCATTGAATTCTGGAAAGCAAGGAATTCTAGCTTGATGATTAACAACTATTTGTCCTGATCCAGTTTTGATTTGGATTGGGTTAAAAATGATATTATTTGGGAAGTACTTTTGAGCTACTTCTGGTTTGATAATGGTTTTAGAGCTACCTGTATCGAGGAGTAGTTTGAGAGGGGGATTATGAATCTGGATATAGGGAAGGGAACTATTAGTTAAATTGTGATTTAGTTCTAAGTAGGGTTGTCCGAATAGGTGTCCGTCGAAAAATTTGATTCTTCGATATATTCTTCATTGAATTGTGATTCATTGACTTCTTCCGATTCGTTTTGATCATAATTTGGATTATCATAATTTGAATGATCAAAATTTGGATGATCAAAATTTGGATGATCATAATTTGGATTAATGGGGTTAATATCAAAAGGGTTATTTAGGTTAGCTCGATCATTATTAAAAGGGCTATCGTAAGAATATACTCGGGGTGTAATATCGGCTTCATTGAAATTGAGATTAGTTTTAATAGAGGATATGCCTGACATGGGTGTTGGTTTGTATGGTGTGTTTGAGTGATTCTTTGGTGTACCAAAGGCTTGTTGATTAGTGGGGTAGTTATGCTTAACTGGCATTGCATTTCCGGGCTGCATGGATTTATTTTGCCAATAGGACTGATGAGGCTGATGTTGAGATTGTTGGAAATGTTGATTTGGTCGGGATTGTTGAAATTGTTGATATTGTTGGTATGGTAGACGGGATTGTTGGAATTGTTGGTATGGTGGACGAGATTGTTGGAATTGTTGATTTGGTCGGGATTGCTGAAATTGTGGGTATTGCTGGTATGGTGGGCGAGATTGCTGGAACTGTTGGTATGGTGGGCGAGATTGTTGGAATTGTTGATATGATGGGCGAGATTGTTGGAATTGTGGATATGATGGGCGAGATTGTTGGAATTGTGGATTTGGAGTTTTGTTATTTTTATATGTAGGTTGTTCAAGGGTTCGTTTATACTGTTGAAATTGTTCCTCTTTGGTAATGAACATAACTGCATCTTCTAAGTTATCTATTTCTTTCGTTCGTACCATTTGTTGAAAATTTAAAGGAAGGTTTCTAACATAAGTATCTAAACTAAGTTTTTGAAAAACTGAACTCAAGGCTTCTTTTACTGCACGAGAGTCTGGGTGTTGTCTCAATTTGGACATTAACAATGATTGACATTGTAAAATTCGATTACTAAAATTAACTAATGATTCGCGTCTTGAATCGTAATGTAAATGAATTAAATCTTGTTGCAAAGTATCTAAATCGCGAGGATCACCAAAAGTTTGGAGGAGGATTTGTTTCATACTTGCCCAAGAATTTACTTCTAATCTAGTAGAGACATTAATTCTAGCTTGACCTTGCAATTTATTTTTAATTGCTCGTAATAGAAATTTGTTCTGCACTTCATTATCTGCAGCGTAATTTGTGATTAATTCATCACTAGCATCAATAAAATCATTTAATAGAGATGGAGTACCATCAAAGTTTGGTATGACATCTATAAACATTTTGAGTAATTGATATTGTACATTTGGACTTGGAGTTGCCATTGTATTTTCAAATTAGTAATATAACTTGCAAAAACAAAATAAAATAATAATAATAAAAAGTTCAACTTAATCTAACTATAAAACTACTCGAATTATTGATATACAGTCAATAAGTTCGATTTGGATATACGTTCCAAGGGTTTTACGGTTTATCGATATACAGTCGATAAATTCGGAGAGACAAAAATATGTGTGCACTTGAATTATATCAATAGAAAGGAAAGGATAAGAAAGAAGACTCACAGACTTACCAATGACTTGACCTGGGTCGATTCTTGTTCCTGGTTCCTTGTGTTAGTGCCTTAATGACTGAAGTCAATCAATGGATGCGAATTCTGGATTCTGGTCCAAAGGGCACTATCCTACCGACTGCGCCAATTACGTGTTCACTTAGCGGGCGTTTAAGAATTAAACGATACACTAAACATGAATACTTGTTTATTGATATAAGTTACTAGTACAAAGTATAAATTAGCTCTGGCGATGAGGAATCCGGATTCTATATTTATAGGATTCCTTATCGTTCACAAATACGTCAATTATTTACATACAATCGTTTACAATTACGTCAATGATTAAAACAATGGATATAACAATAGCTATTATGCATAAAGAACATAATGATATCAAAATATATACAGAGCCGGAATGAGGTCACACGTGTAACTATGTACAGATTTAAAACGTAATTTTGTTTTTATTATTTTGTTCTATATTTTTATTAATTTCTGTTGGGCAATTGGGAATTATTATTATTACTATTAAATGTCATCCTTTAATATTTTGCATTAACTTTTCTATGCAATAACAATTGTATCTTTGTTTTCGCAGCAATTTAAATTTTTCTGGTGACCGAGGATCCATATATTTTTAAAATTTTTACAAGCACGATGGTTTCAATTAATGTCTGTCATTATTTAAGAGAACCGTGGTGGAAAATTTCTATTATGCTTTTTAGCTTTAGGAACAAATATGTCAATTCGAAAATTTTGATACAAAATTATTCACAAGCTAAATTTACTTCTGTAAATTCATTAAGGAAACTCCAGTTAATTTATGAAAAATTGCGATAGAGATCAATATAGTTAGCCTAACAAAAATTCTGTTGCGTAATAGTAATTTTTTGTTTATTATTACTAGACTGAGGAGTAATATTTAACTTCGTATTTAACATTGCTCATGTGAATGATGACTGTCATCTTTAAGCAGACGATCCAGTCTTTTCAATTTTATTGTCAATGTTTTTATCCATACCAATCTAGATTGTATTTTAATTTTTTTAAATAACCTCATCATTTTTGCTTGAAATTATAAAAAAAATTATTGTTTCTAACCAAGTTAGGTTTGTAGATACGACGAAATGATTTATCACCGGGATGTACTGATGTAATAAACTTCTAGTTGGAATGAATGATCTATTTGAGGCTAATTTATATAAATTACTTTTATTTTATTTTGCGAATGTCACATTTAATCACGAGTAGATATAAATTTTCGTTTAAATATTATATAATGATATTTTCCAGCAAATTTCATATTAACTTTATTTTGACATAAATTCCCGTTATTATGTAAAATGTGTTGCATTAATTGAGTAAGCGTTAATAATTTAATTAATTCAAAAATTGTTTCTGAAATTCTGAAAAACAACAGGCTTTTAGCAGACTGAAAAATTGTAGATTATATCCACAAAGCCATTAATTAGTAACGTGACAGTTTAATTTCGAGCTAGCATTATTTATTTAAACCAGGATTATAATTAAAAATTCGTCAACTTTTCTTTGTGCTACAAAAAGCAACATAAAAACGCCCTGTTTCAGTCCACAATTAATTTCTTTGGGCGTATAAATTTTCAAGGCATTTATTTCATGAGAAAGTTAAACGTTCTATATTGTTGTGATATGCAAATAAAAATTAAATAAAGTTAACAGATAGGTATGTGTTAAAAAAATCTGCGAAAGTGTAAACGGGTTAGATTCGAGAGAGTAAGGGTGTACAAAGTGGTCCAAATTCTGAGTAACAAACTGTAGGAATATGTAGAGTATGTAAAAATAATACGAATTTCTTCTGAACATAATTCAAAAAATGCACAATAATTAGTAGAAATTCCATTAAAAAGAATTTAATAATTTAATATCTAAGAGGAGACAAAAGCTATCGTTTTCAAATTTGGCACACCTCCTGTCTGTCTATGTAAAGCTGCATTTACATTTTAAGTAAAAAATAGTAACAGAAAGCCATTGGCGTAGATACGGGGGCTACATATCACTATTATAAAAATAAATGATACGCCACTGGATATTTTTGCAAAAGATATTTAACTGCTAAATTGCCCATAGCATTCTGAAGAAAAAGTTGTTTTTGTAAAATTTTTAAGATCATCGTCTTAAAAGAGCGCATTAATAAAGTTAGCAGTGCAAAGCAAATGACATTATTTACCTGCCAGTCAAATAAAGCATAATTGTGAAACAATTGTTGTTGTAACTGTGTTTTTGAGATAGTGCAATTAATTGTGTTAATACTTTGTCCTTGTAACTGTGAAAGTCATGCTGTTTAGTAACGAAGAATATGTAGATATTCATTACTGTTATGGATTATATGGTAAGGCAGTGGCTTTCCAAAATAGGGAGACTTCCAGATTCTCGCGTTTTTATTAGAATACATCTCTATTTTCGCAACTTTGGTTTACGCGTAAATAATAATAATTGAATAAAATAATAATCAAATTGTATTTTTCAAGCCTTTAATAATAATCAGAGGCTGAGCTTCCACACAGCAGCTCAGCAACTGCAAGTACCGAAAAAACAAATATTACGAACGTTACGAGATGACCACAGATTTGATTATTATCTACAGCCAGTTCACTGTTTACACCCTGAGGATGCTGAAAAGCGCTTGAATTTTTGCCAGTGGCTTTTAAATTCAGCAGAAGGAAATCCTGATCTTTTGCGGAAAATTCTGTGTACAGATGAAACAACATTCACCAGAGAAGGGATAATGAACCATTACAATCTTCATGTTTGGGCCCACAAAGATTCTCACGCTTGTCTCTCCATTTCTCAATAAAAATCCATGTGTTACTCCCTTGTACCACCACTTCTCCCTTTTTCAGCTTTTCTTCAATGACGTTTTTCGGATTATTTTTTTCTGTTGCTCCTCTGAGTATCTAATAAATAGGTTTTTTCATCAAGCAACTTGTGTGCGAGTTCCACTGAAGTGTAATAATTATCAGTACGTCCTTTTCCCAATAATTGTTGAACCAAATTCATCACCACTTTCGTAGGCACTGTTTCAGATCGCTCTTCGTCGTTTTCTTGATGACAGTATACTTTCAGATCATATAAATAACCACCTTTCAGGCACAGTTTGAACAGCTTTATGCCAAATTTATATATTTTATTGCTTATGTACTGTTTGAATTTTTCTCTGCCTTTGAAGGGCACCAACGTTTCGTCAATGCAAAAGTATTCACCGTGAACAAGTTTTGACTGGAAATATTCTCGCAGAATATTCAGAAGAGGAGTTATTTTGAAGAGTCTGTCATCTACATTATGTTGTGCTGTATTATCAGCGAAATGCCAAGATTTGAGAAACATTTGAAATCGGTTACAAGGAAGAACATGACGAAGATTATTATGGTATAGGAAATTTTTTGACCAGTAAGAGGAAATGGAAGGCAGGCTCAAAATTCCCATCCACAAGATGCACCCTAAAAATGCAACCGCCTGCTATGGATCTGCTATGGATGAATTTCCGATATCGTCATCATAATTGTTGGGCAATTTTGTTTTGTTTTGTTCAACTTCACTCAGTTCGGGCTTCTTTGTTAGTCCCACGTCATGCATTTTCTTTGTTCTTTTTTTTAGCTCTGCTTCCTTTGTCACTTACAGACTGGTTGTCACTATCCACATAAGCAGAAAAGAGCGAGGAAGAAGACTCATATTCAGATACATCCAGTGAGAAATCGCCGGACTCATCAGATAGCATTTCATCCCAAAGTGCTTGTAGGTGGGCTTGCTTTTTTTTCGTACGACATTTTAAACACTTAGATAGCACTAGTACATTAGGACAACATTACACACAGGGATAATGAATCGAAACTGATAAGAATAAGGAAGAAATTGTTGCGGCGGCGGAAATTGTGCGAGTCTTGGCAAGAATTTGACGATTATGGCTCTTCCATGTCGTTAGGGCCACGATGGGTCAATCTAACCCACCAAGACCAAAATGCGTTTATTGGTCTCAAATTCAAAATCTGGTCAACTGAAAGTCTAATGATCACCTAGTTACTGGTTTTCGGTTAGAAAAAAAGAAATAATAACATTTGGCCAATAGAGCACACTCGTATCACTTATATGGTGGCACTCTACGTGTTAACTGCGACCGTTTAAAAATAAATTCAGGGTGAACATTTGGCTTGGTGCTTTTCAGAATAACATTTGTGGTTCACATTTTCTACCCTCAAAATACAATTCGCAATTATTACATGAGGTTCCCACCTATTTAACTATATCGAGGATTTGCCCCCCGATTTGCGATACGATTGTTGGATACAATTGGATGGTGCTCCACCGCATTTTGGAAAAGGTGTAAGAGAATGGTTAAATGCAAATTAGCTAGAGTGTTAGACTGGTCGTTTGTCAGTGTTTCTATGCTGTTATAGAGGACACCATACTGGTGTCTATCGACTTGCTGTCGAAACAGATTTTGTACATTATGATATATGTGTTAATGACAACTGTAAAAGTTGAACTTCTTTTAATAAATTTTTTTTAATCTATTATTTCCAACAAAAACATTTATTAAAATAAAAACCGTGATCCTGTTCAAGCGAAATGATTTAGTTCAGCTACAAATTTGGTGTGTAACCTCTCCAAAATGGCATCAAAAAGCTCACATAAATTAAAGTGGACTGGTTCAACCCCTATAATACAGAATATCCACAAAAACCATATAGTCGAATATATAAAGGACTGCAAATGAAACAAAGGATAAATTTTATTTGAGTATTCAACCGAAACCCTTGTAGGGTTCAATGTAAACAGAAGCGTCAGAGCAAACAATTGTATAATTATTAAAATTAGAGGAAATGTTATTTAGAACGTAGAGAATTTTTAAATTATAATTTAACCCAAATATATCTTATGGGACGTAGGTAATAATAATTTATAATATACTTTTTTATGAGAGAATTTCTAAGTAAAAACATCCAATTAAATTCCAGACGTCGCGTCAATATTTAACGTAAAACTAGAAAAAAGGAGTTAAAATAAAAGTTCTTAAAACATACAGTTTTTTAAATATTTAAGAAAGGAAAAAAATATAATAATTTCGCTTTATGTTAAATTTAAACCAAATTGATCAAATTATTCTATGAAATATAACTAAAATATTGGCCAAAATCAGACAAATTTAGTGTCCAGCTGAATATTGCATGATATTATCTATATGCCATTAGTGTCAATATATAAAACCCCTTCGTTCACCATGCAGGAGCCTCACAATGGAAACTACCCCTAGAGGTAAATTTTTTAGTTAAGATTTAATGAAGGAAGGCAAATTTCAGGAAAGATTTGAAGGTAACGTGTAAGCTAGGATTATTGAGATAAGAACCATTGGATCCATTTTCTATTAGGGGCGTTTGGTAGGATAAAGATAATTAGGATTCCTTCAGAACGATATTGAAGAAATGTTGATCGCTTTACCACCTGCAGTGTCAGACCAAATATATTTTTACCAAGATGAGGCTCCACGTCATAATGCAGCTTGAGTTGTAGATTATTTAGTGAACCAGTTGCAACAAATAGCTCTATACGTTGGCCTGCCCGTTTACCAGATTTAAACAATTCAGATTTTTTTGTGTCGAGTTATGTGAAAGAACGAGTTTATTATGCACCCCCTCAATTACTTTAAATTGCACAAAATCGGAATCGAGAAGTTTTTATAGCTTCTTCTGCTATGGTGCGAAATGTTGTACAAAACACTATTGACCGAGCCATAAATTGTTAAGAAGAAAGCAGGATACACGTTGAACACTTGCTTACTTATTTTTTATATATAAAAAACGCTAGTTTTGTTCAATTTGTATCCACGGCACACCTGATACGCTTATTTTCTTCATTTTTTAATTATTATTCACCAAATTTGTGTATTTCGATTGTTAATATGAAACCAATTTTATATTTAAAGGTTTCAATGAATTTTTCTTGAAAATGAGTATTTAAATACTGAGTGTTTAATAGATGTTATCATGTGAAAAAGTTAAATATTTAAAAGTTAGTGATTTTGGAAATTTTGGAGAGTCGTAGATAGTAAAGTAATTCGAAAAAATTCACGATTACATCTTTCTTCTATCATTTGGGTCCATTAGATTGATTTGAGTGGGTTCACTGTAGTCTAGATGTAAAAATAAAAATGGATTAAATTTTTTTTTAAACAGTTCACTCGTGGAAATACCATAACTTTTACCAAGAAGAGGAACTTAATTTCTTTTTAAATTATTTTATTCGACCCTACGGGGTATTTCCACTATATAATTTCAATTATTCTGTTCTTTGAAGCCATTAATGTTTATTACATTAAGGTTTACAAGTTTTCTTACTTCGGATTCTTTAAATGTGCTGGCTACCCTGATGAAGCAATGCAAGCAGAAACACGTGTCGGTAGATATTTTAAAGTTTTTTAAAGTGAGTGTCAACTGGTGAGTACCGTGTGTTTTATTTATTTGTGGTTTTACTAGACAGAATAGTTGAAATTAAAAATATAACATTATTGAGTCAGTTGTACTGAACATAATGTGCATATTATCTTTTTTGTAATCCAAGTTTCAGCGTTTTGGCAAATAGCCGGGAAAATAATTGTTTAAAAAGATATATGTTATACTTATCTGTGAGAAGATTTGTAAAAGTTAGTAAATAGTAATTAGCAAACATTTTCAGTTAATATTATTTTTCATTTCACTCCATTCTAATTTGTTTCCGAAATTGTACCTTTTTTCTTCATTCATTCATTATGTCTCTTCTGGTGGTACCACATTCACAACATTTAATCCTTTGTGTCTTAGATATAAAGTATGAACATCTGAACGAAATCTTATTTTATTATGCAAATATGGCGGACTTTTATTAACAGTTATATTGTGAAAAAGTGTCAATGAGTGAAGTTGCCTTCTAACAGCCATAGTTAGCCATTTAGTATCTTTTAATTTGTAGGACACTCTCTCATAATTCTTAATTCCATGCATAAAACTCACACAAGTTTTTGTACTTTCTCTATTCGGTTTATATCTTTATCAAGACAAGGGCCATATAAAATATCACAGTAATTAAAATGGCACAAGATTAACGGGTCACTTAATTTAATTTTTAGGGACTTAGAAAGCAAATGAGTGGATACAATAATTGTTTTTTAAAGCGTACATCTGTCTCAAAATCAACACCAAAATTTTGTGCTACATTAGTTTCAAAATATTATTATTTATACAGATATTAATATTACTTTTCACAAGAGGTCGATTTTTGCCAAAGACTAACACATTTGACTTGGTTCGATATATCTGCCAATTGTGTAACACTGATATCGATGCTAATGCTTTTAAATCACTGTTTATTTCAATATTAGCATTTACTATATCGATATGATCAAATGAGAAATAAATCTTCCTGTCATCGACGTACATATGCGCATTACAATTTTGTAGAACTTTGATTAAATTGCGGGTGTTAACACAAAAAGAAGGGGTCCTAAAATAGATCCTTGTGGGACTCCAAAGTTTACATTACCATAATTCGACATGCCTTTCGAAGTTTCAACAAATTGTATGCCATTATGTAGGTAATTTTTTCTCAATATTATTGAATTTTGATAAAATAAATACAGTATAGAGCATAATAATTGTATCAGATTGAGTAGTCGATAATCACCAAAGCAGTTGTTTTTCCTTCGTCGGTTGCAGTTAAAATATCGTCTGTTACTTTTAATAAATAGTACAGCTATGACCACTCCTGAATCCTAACTGATTTATAGGTAAACTATTATATATATTTACGTAATTCCTTATTTGAAAATTCATATTTTTTGAATTACTGTGGAAGAAACAAAGTAAACTTATGGGACACAGGTCATAAAAGCTATTAAGATTACATTTTGGCAGAGTTATTGTTTTAGTAAAATTATTGGCAAGACAGAAATTTATAATGTCATGTAGGTTAAAATATGTGGGCAACATATCGGTATTTATCTTATCTGCTTTGGATTTTATTTCTAGTACATAAACAACATTTTCTGAAACTGTTTCAAAAGTAAAAAGTTAAAATCTTTTTATAACTTATTGTCATAAAATTGTATTAAGTGCCTATCTGGAACAAATTTGCAATTACTTTGCTGCAGAAAATTATTATTGATGACATCTGGTACATTCATGATACTGGGTAGTTCTCTTACTTGATTTATTGTGTACGTTCAACTTATTCTATTTTTTCCATAATACTTTGCCAGTATTATTATTGTTTATATTATTCGTTACAAATAGCAATATTTGTTTGATTTCTCAATGTTTTATAATAGTCTTGATGTTCTTTTTTCTTTGTTTTTTTCATATTTCTTAAGGGCCTTATCCCGTAAAGATATAATTAATTTAATATTATCCGTAATCCATTGAAACTTTTGTTTCTTAATTTTAATGTTTTTTTTTTTGGTGCAACAGTGTCAAATAATTTCATTATTAAAGCATTAAAAGAGTGTACTGCATATCAATTATATTTTCAAATGGTGTTAATCGTAACAGATTATTCAATAACTTCGTGTCAATACGTTTAAAATTGCGAAATTTTGAAGAAGGTTGTTCTGTTATAGTTTGTTTATCATTTAGTGTATGTACTAAAGACTAAACAGTGATTCGTGCCAATGTGTTTAAATTTAATTATTAAACATTGAACTTGTTGGCATGATTTTAATGTATGGTGAGTGCTATCAGATCGCTGCCGTAGCATCACGCCCCTTCACAGAAAGTTTACCTTTGGGTTTCTACCCACAGACAAATCCTTTCTCTCATACACCGAGCCTCAGAAACTGCGAATTTACAAGGACATTGAGGAAGACATACTGGACGAGTTAGACCAGCTCAGATGTTAGAGGCAGAGGAACAATTATTGGATATTGTTAAAGAACAACCATGAGTACCAGACAAATTTCCCGTCAAGTGAATATCTCTCGCAGTACGTTATTAGAAAACCAACTCTATCTGTTTCACGATGAATGTGGAGGTGCATTGGGCTACTGTGGCTTTGTTCCTCTTTGGCGCTTGCCACGGGCAAAGTACTGTGCCACGGGATTTTATATAATCTTATGTCGTATCATTGGTCTGGTTCATCTGGGTAGGAATGGAGGGGATATTCAGAATTTAACATTAAAGTGTTAGTATTACATCATGCGTGTAGTGTGTTTACATTTGCCTTAATTGTATGTTAGTGATGTTGCGTTTTGTTTGACTTTATATTTGTATTTGGTTAAGTAAGACAAGTTTGACATCTTTTCAGTGCAGTTTTGAAAATTTTAATAGCTCTTTTTAAAATGGCTCTTTTGTTATTAATTTATTGTTTATTGGCATTTTCTCAGGTATTTTTATATTGTTTATGATACGTGGATGTGTTTTTTGGGGGGTTGATTTAGGGGTTGAAGATATAATTTAGAGACGGATGTTTTGGGGCAGTTTCAAATTCATTGCTTAATGGGTTAATTAGGGTTGGATTTTTGTGCTTTACTAGAGATTCTGTGAGGGATGGGAGAAGTCTCTGAAGGATGTATTGGTTGAAGGTGAGTGTGGCGGTAAAGTTGTGTATATAGTCTGTCGGTGATGTCTGTATTGTGTTGAGTGCTAGTGTCAGTATTTTACTTTGTAGCAGTTGGAGTTTTTCTTGTTTTGTCGGGAAGTTAATATATACCAGATTGGGGATGTATAGGTGGGGAATGGACGGATATAGGATTTGTAGAGAGGTGCGGCAGTTGGAGGTGGTGAATTACACTGGTCTGCAACGAAATCCTCCTTTAAAAAATTATGCTATAAGTATGAAGATTTTAATACTCTGAATCTATTCCCGTTGGCCGATTTTTTCTATCACGTCTAGATTTTTTTATATGAATTTTTTTTTAAAATTTCATAAATTTTGTTTTTTTTTAAATTTTTTTTTTGTCAACATCAAGAACAGTATACATACATACAAAATAAGTTTTAGCGAGTTGTAAGAGAAAGAAAGAAAGTATTGACAGTGATTTTTATGGTAGTAGATATGCGCATGCGCAGTATTCGCTGTGACTTTACTTTCTTTCTCTTACAACTCGCTAAAACTTATTTTGTATGTGTGTATACTGTTCTTGATGTTGACAAAAAAACAAAATTTAAAAAAAAAACAAAATTTATGAAATTTAAAAAAAAAATTCATATAAAAAAATCTAGACGTGATAGAAAAAATCGGCCAACGGGAATAGATTCAGAGCATTAAAATCTTCATACTTATAGCATAATTTTTTAAAGGAGGATTTCGTTGCAGACCAGTGTTATTTATAATTGGATGTAACTTAGAAAGTTTTATGTAATGTTTTTGTTTTATGTTATTTAGGTTTCAAACAACATCTTAACATCTAATGTGACTCTGAAATAAAGTTTTCCCTCGACCACTCAATGTCGCGGCCAAATATGTGTAAAATTTGTTTGGGATTTGTCATTTGTTTGGTAGTTATTATTGTCTGGGTCCTTTGTGTTTTAAGATGTAGCCACTACTTTACAAAGTAGTGGACTATGACGTCAGTCTGGTATTGTAAAAGTTTTGTAGTAATGTCTGGGTTTATCGAGGTTACTAGTATGGCTGTGTCATCCGCGTATAGTGATGATGTAATTCTATGGTCTTGGGGTAGAGGAATATCTGTAACGTAAAGGATAAAGTATTGATCCGAGGGATGAACCTTATGGTACGCCGGAGAAAATGGGGTAGTCTTGGGAACAGTCCTGGTTTATTGCCACTCGGAAAATGCGGTTTGAAAGGTATGCACGAATCATTTCAATGATTCGTATAGTGTCTACGATGCTGAGCTTATATAGTACTCCAAGTGATGACCTTAATTATTGTTGGTGGTGATTATTTCACCGACCCGGAACAGCTGCTGGGTTGTAGAATGGTCAGGACAGAAACCATACCGGTACTCACAGTGGACATCGTCCTCAATGTGCACCAGCATGCGGGAGTGGATTAAGAAAGCTAGGATTTTACCCATCGTGGGAAGCAACCAATGGGTCTGTAACTATTCGGATTATTGGGAGGTTTTTTAAGCTTTGGGATGGGCACTACTTTTGTCCATTTCCACCGTATTCTAACACTTTTATGTGTTAGCATACACACCGGCTGGTTTTGGTCTGTTGGCACTAGGTCGGAGTAAGGAGTTTTATATGAATTATTTTTGTTACAGAAATTAGTTGCCACTGTTTTTTTCCAAAAAAACTAAGAAAAAATTAAATTTGATAAATAAATTATAACAGAATGATTGATTAGAGATATAACATTAGGCAGGAAAGTTAATTACAGTGATGAAGGTTTATGGCTACGTTAAATTAACCTACTTACGTATATTACTGCACAAATATAAGGTAAGTTTTACCCCATCGGTAGTACTACTCGTGGTCTACACGAAAGAAATATATATATATATATATATATATATTACCTAATAGGTACGAGTTACTTTGACACACAATAAATTTTATTTTAAATAGTAACAATAGCATTAGGTACTCTATTATTTAGTGGTACGTAAATTATCCTTAGGGTTGTTTGATTTTAACGTGGAAAAGCTTTTAACAACAATGTTCAGGTTCCAAAGAAATGTTACAAAAAGTGGGACGATCTAACCTGTTTCCTAAAGTGGTGAGCTGGGTGAGCAAGAGCGTATACCATCATACCATATCTTTGCCATAGATGCCAAACGAGGTGACGCTACTGTCACCTGGATGCCTTCCCCGAGTTCTTTTAACAAAATTGACCAATAGGAACTTGACGTGTATTTCTAACATACGTATTTCCTTTCTTGATAATAATCAAGTTGCAGTGAGAGGTTTTATCGTTGATATGGCACAAAAATAAATAAAAAAAGCCCGTCTGATCTGAACTATAGTTTTAATTTTCAACTACTTGAATAACTATAAAATACGAAAAAAAAAATCGTGACATACCTTCTAATTTGAATGCCTTTTCATTAATTAAAGAGCATACATTTTTAACACATAAATAAGCAACACTGCACGAATTCGCTATCGCAACCACACTAAAGACTTCTTGATTTTTTGAGCTCTTTCTGTAGTTGAATCCACTATCGATAAAATACATGTCGGCGTCACCGAAGATAATTTATCCACTCTTACGGTCCCTCGATACCAGCAACAGCACTCTGCTGTCACAGCTGAGTTATTGTGTTAATATAAACATTGCTAGGTTTAAGTTATTGTGTGAATATAAACATTGACACGTTTATTTGGCTTAACCAATGATTATTTAAGATTTGAAGCATAGGAACGCGCTGAGGGAATTCGAAGTGAAAGGAACGTAGCCAGAGCTCGGCAAGGGAGAGCGGGCACTGTATGAGTACCTGCGGTAGAAAGAGGGTGATTACGGTGCGAGCTAGGTGGGTGGCGGACTGTTAGTTCCTTTGTTGAATAACTGTTACTCGGCAGTTTTATTGTATTATTATTTTACTGTTTGGTGCAAACTTTAATTGTTTGTTTAGTTATACAATAAAATTTGTATGTGTCTGCAAAATACCAGTGGTGTACTTGCTAATATGTCCAAGCTGTCTAACCCTAACCGTGCCTCCCCCAGTCCACCTCTGACATCAGAAGTGGGATCAGGACTGCAAGGACATTCGGACAGTGAGGACGAATTGACGATGCAGAAAATTCCAAGTCGAAATGAAACTTTGGAATGAATCAGGAAGTTAGAACGACAATTGCTTTTAGCTTCGACAAGTTCGCCAACGCCGTCTACGTCGGCGAATGTAAAACTATCTACATTCGATCCAACCTCGAAATTCGCCGAATTTTGTCCCGGTGAGAAAGGATGAGGCACGATGTGTTACCGCTATAGTTGATCCCGATGAGTCCGGATGAGGTACAATGTGTTGCCGCCGAAGTTGTGGCCGGCGAGTCGGGATAAGGCTCGATGTGTTGCCGCCCTAGTCGATCACGGTTTATCTGGATGAGGCACGATGTGTTGCCGCCATAGTTGATCCCGGTTTATCCGGATGATGTACAATGTGTTGCCGCCATAGTCGATCCTGGTGAATCCGGATGGGGCACTATGTGTTGCCGCCATTGTACGTTTAAAGTCGATCTCGGTGGATCCGGATGAGACATGGTATGTCGCTGCCCTTTATGTTGATTCCGTTGGGAATCCCAGTAAATATTAAAGTTGTTTCATCAGGATGAACGAGCGGTGTTGTTAGAAACGTCATTATTGTTTCCGCTTCAGGTGTTCACCGTTAGGATGAGTGCCCGAGGACGTGCACGATGTCAGATTAGCCGTGTCGGCGCCACCGAAGATAATTTATCCACGCCTATGGTTCCTCGGTGCCAGCAACGGCACTCTGCCGTCACAGCTAAGTTATTGTGTTAACATAAACATTGATAAGTTTAAGATATTGTGTTAATATAAACATTGACACGTTTATTTGGCTTAACCAATGATTATTTAAGATTCGAAGCATAGGAACGCGCTGAGGGGAAACCGAAGTGAACGGAACGAAACCAGCTAGCTCAGCGGGAGAGCGGGCACTGTATGAGTACCTGCAGTAGAAAGAGGGTGAATACGGTGCGAGTTAGCTGGATGGCGGACCGTTAGTTCCTTTGTTGAATAACTGTTATTCGGTAGTTTTATTGTTTTATTATTTTACTGTTTGGTGTAAACTTTAATTGTTTGTTTTGTTATATAACAAAATTTGTGTGTGTCTGCAAAATACCAGTGGAGTACTTGCTAACATGTCCAAGCGGTCTAACCCTAACCGTGCCGCCCCCAGACCACCTTCGACATACATTAAAATGATATTTGGCGCAGGTAACATCGGCTACGCTAACGCTCTCCAGATTAAGTTAGCTGTCGTAAACATATGCAACCAATTATTCTAATAAAAGCTGGTAGTGTTTCATTTCATTAGGCTCAACTATCATATTTTGGATTAATAATTAACACTTGGCAAATTGTACTGGGTAGACTCAAAAAGTTCAAAAATTACGTTATAGTATATTAGACAAGCGTTTTACACCTTCATTAGGTACATAACAGCATTTGCAGGCACGTGTTTTAAAGCATAATTTGTTATTTTATCTGTTCCACGTCTAACGTATTCAGGCTTTATAGCCCCAAGATCACCCAGCTAGTCTGATTTTGTGAGTGGCCATTACACGAAAATAATGCATATGCCAATTTCACGAGAAGTGTTTTAGTGACAGATGAAGCTACTTTTACTCGAAATGAGGTGAATAACTTTCGGAATACGCACGTATGAGCACGGGAAAATCCATAAACAATTTCGTGTTACCGGAAAGATTGAAACGTTTACAATACTTAACCTTTTTGCAAGATACTTTACCAGAGTTACTAGTAGATGCGCCACAAAATATTCGCGTAAACATGTGGTTTCTACACGATGGCGCAACACCACACATTTGACGTAAATTGCGGGATAATTTACACCAAACCTTTCCTGACCGATGAATAGGATTATTGATCCAGTTTTATGGCCATCTCAGTCCCCTGGCCTAATTCTGCTTAATTTTTACTTATGGGGTTACATATGTACAGAATCCAGGGCTAAAATTGACAACGCAGCAGAAGCAATACGTCAACAATATGCACCGTTAACATCTTGTACTGAGTAATGGATACACCGAACGAGAATCTCTATACAGGGAAACGGAGACAACTTAGAACATTTGCTATAATAGTGACAGGACCAGACTAATCAAATTTGAAATAGCCACAACAGCAATTATTTTTAAATGTAAATATTTCGGTTATTAAGAAACGTTTATAAGGACAATTTTTTGTAAAACTGCCTATTCTAGCATCAGCTATCGTCATTATTTAAGAGGAAACTTCACTCTCAGAAATGCTCTCTATTATTAATTTCAGTCTAGGTATAAGTGATACCTGTATTGTTTTTTAAATACTCGACTGAAGATTATCTCATTATTGTCATTGTCTAATATGATACATAAAATTGGTCAAGAAATGATATTTTCTATAGTAATCAAGAAATGGAATAAATTAACTAGGTAATATAAAACTTAAATTACATCAAAATTAGACATGTTACATATGTAACAAATATTGCGTCAGAGGTCCATAAAAATTTTACTTACCCTGTGATATTCTATATCGCATATTAACGTAGCTTTAAAAGTAAACATTGAGAAAATTTAACGAAAACGAAATATAAAAACAACAAACTCTAAAATATCCCCAACTTAACGGTCTAACATTCATTATGCGTTTTAGGATTAGATCCTTGTTTGTGCAATGTATATAAACAAAGGGTTATATATATACAACAGAAGGCCCAAGGGGATGGTGGATTTATGCAGATCGCACCAGTCGTATAATTAGGATTGAACTTCCTTACAGGTGAATCGTTTAAGATTAAATTAAATTGCCTAATCTGATCCTTATTAAACGTACACTTTGTTATTTAAAATCAAAGAGTGGACAAATAAAGAAACTAACCTGTACTTATACGAACACACATAATAATACCTACCTAATCAGAATAATCTAAGGAAGTAACGATTCTGTATTTATACAATCAAACATATTTCATTGAATTTCTTAAATTTTTTATGAACATGTAAACCTGTAACTAAAGTTTACGTCTAACACAATCTGATTTGAAAACTCAAAACTAATAAGAAAATTACTTTGATAGTAATTATTGGTATTTTGCATAAATGACCAACATGGCAGTTTAGTATTTTCATAGAGACACCTGAAACATTAAGTTATTATACTGATATTGTTTAAATTTTTATCTGTTGTTAATCATTTAACAGAAAAATGTTTAGAAAGAATAGATACATATTTATCACTGTTTAATAAAATAATAGTGGATTCTTTAATTTTTCCTAATCATTTTTTTTTTCAAAATTTTAGCAAAATTCCGCCTAATATGGTTGTTATTCCGTGGTTGTTCTAAAATGTTTGACTTATAAAATTTTCCTTTGCTCATTGCCCATTGAAACTGCTATAATTGAGATATACAAGGTGGGGCAATAGTGCGTCGGACCTCGATATTTCGAGTTCTACGATAGCTAGAAATTTTTTAAACAATTGCAAGTAAACTAGATAAAAAAGTCTATAACTGGAAATTATTTTCGAACATACAGGGCGAGCCAAGACGAAATTACAGGACAAAGTGCCTTTTTTTTAAATGGAATGCTATGTATATCAGTATATTTTTTGAAGCCTCTTTCTAGGCTCTACTCATTCCTATATTATTATTGGCTATCTCCCAACCACTTTGATGTAATGAATTTTTTTGTTGAAATAATGCCATCTGCAGATGGATATTAAAAAAATCACCACAGTCACAATTATGGATTTTAAGAAAAACTTATATGAATACCAGTTACGAGACATTTAATTAATATTTTTGAATCATTTTCATTTCCTAAAAATATACAGGGTGGCCAAAAATGAGTATTCAATTAAGAACTTTTTAAATTGAATTTTCTCAATTTTTTCAAATGGAATGTATATTTTTCAACGATGTAATGTAAAAATGAAAAACGAACATTTTTTGTAAGTACTTTCCTATGGCTAATTGCAACCATTTTAGTTTTATTGTGCAATAATTACAACATTCAAAAATAAACTTAAAAAAAAAGGTTTCTTCAAATAACTCAGTATAAAAAATTATAATAACTGTTCCACATGTTGGCCACTTTTATTGACACACATCTCTATGCGCTTTTGAAATGAGGTTCCCACTGTTCCTAATAAAACTGCCGGTGTGATAGATCTAAAGGCAGTTATTATTCTTTCCTTCATATTTTGTACTGTTGTTAGTGTGTCTCTGTAAACAATTTTCTTCACGTATCCCCATAAAAAGAAATCCATTTTTGTAAAATCTGGGGTTCTAGCAGGCCATTTAGTGGGTCCATTTCCTCCAATCCATTGATGAGGGTAGGTATTATTTAAGTGGTCTCTAACTGCATTTAAATAATGTGGTGGAGCACCATCTTGCTGAAACTACATCCTATTTCGAATACTTCCAGGGAGATTTACCAATAATTGTGGCAGATAGTTTTCCAAAAAATGAAGATAAATAGCTCATCAATGTACCATCAAAGAAATGCCCTATTACATGTTCTCCAATAATTCTTCCCCAAATGTTTATAGACCATCTGTGTTGGTTATCAACTTGCATAAAAAAGTGAGGATTTTCCGAAGCATAATAATGGAAATTGTGCCTATTAACAAATCCATTTTTATGAAAAGTTGCCTCATCAGTGAATAAAACATTATTGAATAAGTTGACACCAACTTGCATTTTACCTCTGGCCCAATTACAAAATTGTAGGCGCTTTTGAAAATCGTCATCAGATAATTCCTGGTGCATTTGATTATGATATGCATGCAACTTATTTGTTTTTAAGATTCGACCCACAGACCGTCTACTTATTCCTACTACCTCATGGTCACTTCTCTTTGACTAACATGGGGATTCTCAACCGTTGTCAGTACCACAGAAAACTTACTTTCTTCGTTCACAAAAAGTTTTATTCTTTCACTTTTTTTATATTCGACATTTCCAGTTTCCAGAAATCTATCGACAAGGTTTTGGAAGCTGCTAACATCAGGAAGCCTTCTTTCAGGATAATGTTGGTGATAAATTCTATTGGCAAGTAAACAATTTCTGTCTGACTCGCCCAAAACAAAAGTCATGTCTACAAGTTCCGCTTTATTAAAATTCATATTGTAAAATTCCAAATATTTTAAATTCAATACAAATTATAACTAACGACCGATAAGTGTGATAAATGCTCCTTTGTACACGACAATTTATACCAAACTGAGGTTTATTGCTTGTCGAATAACGAAAACAGCGAAAAAATGTACAAAAAACATTACAGTAAAAGACTGGTTAAATACTATTCACTCATTTCAATGGAAATTGTCCCACTAAATGGCCTCATTTCAAAAGTGCATAAAGGTGTGTGTCAATCAAATTGGGCAACACGTCGAACACCTATTATAAATTTTTCTAATGAATTATTTGAGGGAACCTCTGTTTTTAAGTTTATTCTTGAATTTGACACATATTTATTTATAAAACGAAAATGGTTGGAATTAGCCATAGGGAAGTACTTACGAAAAATGTTCGTTTTTCATTTTTACATCACATCGTTGAAAAATATACAGGGTGTTCGAATTGAAAAAATTGAGAAAATTCAATATAAAAAGTTCTTAATTGAATACTAATTTTCGGCCACCCTGTACATTTTTAGGAAAAGAAAATGATTCAAAAACATTAATTAGATGTCTCGTAACTGGTATTCACATAAGTTTTTCTTAAAACCCATAATTGTGACTGTGGTGATTTTTTTTAATATCCATCTGCAGATGGCATTATTTCAACAAAAAAATTCATTACATCAAAGTAGTTGAGAGATAGCCAATAATAATATAGGAATGAATAGAGCCCAGAAAGAGGCTTCAAAAAGTGTACTGATATACATAGCATTCCATTTAAAAAAAGGCACTGGGTCCTGTAATTTCGTCTTGGCTCGCCCTGTATGTTCGAAAATAATTTTCAGATATAGACTTTTTAATCTAGTTTACTTGCAATTTTTTAAATAATTTTTAGCTATCGTAGAACTCGAGATATCGTGGTCCGACGCACTATTGCCCCACCCTGTATATTACACTATACGGGGTGGCCATTATCTATCTCCTTACATGGCTGACTTTTTTATTTGCAAAGTTACAGAGTCAGTTAAATTAGCAAAATTGGGCAGAATTGTGAGGGCAATTGATTGCCGTATTGAGAATTGTGGTTTGTTTTCACGTTGCTTAATTATACTGAAAAAACTGAAAATAGTCGATTTGTTTAATGTTAAATAACTTCGAAACCGTTAACCTTAGAAAATCCGTGAAAATTTTTATCAATAGATATTTTTACGTAAAATTTAATAAATCTATTGCCAATTCCATGGCTGACGCGCTTTCCAAGATATAACATAAACTTGCATTTTTTTTAAATGGAAACCATAGTCGGCTATGGGATTATAACAAAGCTTGTTTTTTTCTGTGATTTCAAAGATATGAAACTTCAGTATGTCCATTTAAAAAAATGCAAGTTTATGTTATATCTCGGAAATCGTTTTCGCCATGGAATTGGCAATAGGTTTATTGAACTCTACGTAAAAATATCTATTAATAACAATTTTCATGGATTTCCTAAGATTAACGGTTTCGAAGTTATTTAACATTAAAAAAATCTACCATTTTCAGTTTTTTTCAATATAATTCAGCAACCTGAAATACCACAATTCTCAATACGGCAATCAATTGCTCTCACAATTTTGCCCAATTTTGCTAATTTAACCGACTCTGTAACTCTGCAAATAAAAAAGTTACCCATGTAAGGAGTAGAAAATGGCCACACCGTATACAGGGTTGGTCAATAGTGTGTACTCGGTTTATAGCTCCTATACTAATTGAAATAAAATGATCATTTTTGGAATGCAAATATGCATATAACACTTTTAATAACAATATTATTGAATATACAGGGTGTTTATATACTGGGTGATGAGACAAAGTTTTTTCAGCTCTTTATGTACAAATAAAGTGCTACAACTATTTTCTCTTTGTGTTTAGTAAAGTTTTATAAATTCAATTTTTTCTTTGGTACAATCTTAAATTCATAACGGCAAAATATTATATTTATTAGTGCTTCTATATGAAGCACTAATAAAAAAGAAATACAATAATAGTATACCAAGTGTTCCATTTTGACGTTACATTTTGTAAACTTCAAACAGCGAAATCTTGCTTAAGTCAAATGGAACGCCATGTATTTTTTTACTTCGAGTTTTGTATAATTAAATTCCTTTTTTTCTGATATAAGCATTGTGGGGGTGTAAATCACAACTTTTTGAAATATTTGCGATTTTAGAAATTCAAGAATTTTTAGTAAAAATTTTATCAAATTAGCCATGATTAGAAACAATCAGTAATGTCAGTCATTTTCTTATGTCAAAAAATGCCACCGCATTTAAATTACACCCACGAAGACTTTTTGACTTTGTTTATTATTTATGGAGAATGTGTTAAAGTAATATCAAGAACTTGTAGTATATTTGCTACTCGATATCCACAAATACGGAAACCGTCACCAAACACTGTAAAACGCATACTGGATAATTTTAAAAACTATGCTTTGTCAAGGCTAGAATTCAAAAGCGGAAGCCTATTGTTGATGGCGAAAACGTTGAAATAGCAATTCTGGGATATTTTCATGCATTTCCAATGACGTCATTAAGACAAGCTGCTCTGGAATCGGGACTATGCAAGGACTCAGTTCACAGAATCTTAATTGAACATAAATTTCACCCGTTTTCGTTCAAAATAGTTCAACGATTAAAAGAAACTGATTTACTAAGAAGATAAAATTTTTGTGAATTTATTCTAATAAAGTATGACGATTCTTATTTGGGAAATACCATATGGTCAGATGAAGCTAAATTTACCAAGAATTGACATTTTAATCGACACAATTCGCATTATTGGAGTGACTCGAATCCTCATGTGTTCAGGGAGCAAAATTTTCAAGAAAGTTGGCAGTTTAATGTTTACTGTGCCATAAAGAAACGATAGAGTGGTGGCATTAGAATTTTGTCAGGACAATTTAAACAGTAAGTTATAAAGATTTCTTCTGCTAATATGTATAGTTAATTTTTTTGTTTTTGTTTTTTTTTAGGTGAGAGATATCTAAATATTATACAAAATGTGAATAATAACTATTTAGAAAATTTACCTCTCGACGAATATAGAAACATTTTTCACCAGCACGACGGTGCTCCCCCGCATAACATGTTTTTGATAAATAATTTTTCACAAGAAACCTTTTACGATCCATAGATCGCCAATAATGGACCTTTCCTATGGCCTCCTCGCTTGCCCATTTATCAATTTTAGATTATTTTATTTGGGGAACTATTAAAAATAAAGTTTATGAAAGCCTATTAACAACTATTGAAGATTGTGTGCAGTGAGTAAGAAATGCATTTCAAAACTTATCACAGGATTCAATTAGAAGAGCTACCCATGAAGGACTACTCCGAAGGTGCGAAAACTGTGTGGAGGTTTCAGGGCGGAATTTTGAACAATTATTAAATTAAAATGGAATCATGTAGCTGATCTTATCTTAACTATTTTAGTTTATGCAAAGTATCTTCGCTCCAATTAATACGCATGTTACAGTGTTTAGTTAACACTATACACTTCCGTTTTGTGGATATCTAGTAACAAATGTACTACAAGTTCTTGATATTGTTTTATCATATTCTCCATAAATAACAAACAAATTCAAAAAGTCCTCGTGGGTGTAATTTAAACACGGTGGCATTTTTTTGACATAAGAGAATGACTGACATTACTGATTGTTTTTAATCGTGGCTAATTTGATAAAAGTTTTACTAAAAATTCTTGAATTTCTAAGAAAATCACAAATATTCCAAAAAGTTGTAACTTAAATCCCCACAATGCTTATACAAAAAAAAAGAATTTAATTTTATATAACTTGATGTAAAAAAAGTAGGGTGTTCCATTTGACTTAAGCAAGTTTTTGCGGTTTGAAGTTTACAAAATGTAACGTCAACAATGGAACACTTGATAATTATTGAACTTCTTTAAACTGTGGAACGTAGCTCACCTTATAGTCTTTCTGCGTGCCAAAAAGCAAATGAATATCTTTTACACGAAGAAAGTTATAAAGGTTATTGTAAACCATTACACCTGTCAAAAGTTTATAGAAATATCAAATATCTCTGAAATGGCTGAGTTTAGGCATATGATATCAGATATCAGAATTTTATGCCCTTTTCGGAAACCCTAAAATATATAGGGTATTCGATTTAAAATAAACGAGTTGCTATCGACTTTCGGTATAACCGGAAGTGCCAGATGCTTGTAATTATTTTATTTGGATTGACCACACTGCTATTAGTAATTCCCTAAATTTTCAAAATTTTCTGGTGCGTACTTTTCCCCATATCTACCCATTCAGTTCCTGGTGAGACACCCGGTATAGATTTTCGCAATTTTTCAAGTTTATTATTTTTTTAAGCTAAGATATTCCACTTAAACGCTTAAAGCATGGTATCGTTGAAATGCTTAGAAACAGATCTTTCAGGTGCCTTAATAATATGGGGTTATTATAAACTAAGGGGTCTATTTTAAATTGTTATATAGTTTTAAGAAATTATGCTAGCAGCAAAAAGTAAACAGAATCTAGTTGCCTCAATAATTGGATTTTAGTATATCTATGGAAAACAAAAGAATTGTTGTGACAACTATAGATACAAGTGTCAAACGATATAATCGTAATTTAGAGAATTGTTCTCAAAATAAAACTCGCGTAAGGTAAATTGTAACAATTTCAATACGGATCTGCCAACAAGAATTGGTTTAGTGCAATGTTATCATGAAGGCGGTAAAAATTACACTTCTGGATTATGAAGATTTCGTACGAAAATGGGTTTGAGAGCAGGGCCGTGCGAAATCAAGGCGTATCGTAATTTGATTAGCAAATTTGAAAGAACAGGGTCTGTAAAAGACCTTTCGAGGTCAAGAAGACCTAGGATTAGTGATATCCAAGTTGCAGAAGTTCTTCAGGAAAATCAAGACGTAGCCAATACTACTCCGCTAGCAATCAGTAGTGTGAATGCGTTATCAAAACGATTATAAATGCCATACACCACGGTTTGGAAAATTTTCCTAAAAATGTATCCCTATAAACTGCAACTGCTGTTTGAACTAAAGGACGCAGATTTTGCTCTCAGGTGCGATTTTTCATTACACGTATTGGCTCAGATAGAAATTGAACCCGAATGGTTATCCCAAATTTTATGGACAGATGAGGCCCATTTCTCTCTTAATGGTAGAATTAATACTAAAAACTGTCGAATATGGTCAACAAAAAATCCACATTAAATCATTCAGCAAGGCCTTCTTGAAAAAAGTCACCGTTTGGTGTGGTTTCACAGCAAATTTCATCATTGGTCCATACTTTTTCGAGGAAATACAGAATGGTGAGGCCGTATCTGTAAGTGTTACTGGTGAACGATACCTGCAAATGTTAAGGGATTATGCAATTCCACAGTTGCAAAACGAGCACGAAGGAATGGAAAACATGATTTTTATGCAGGATGGAGCACCTCCGCACATTTACCGACCAGTTAAAGAATTGTTAACTGCGGTTTTTCAAGATCGACATTTTGCAAATTCATGGCCACCAAGATCGCCTGATATGAACCCAGCGGATTAGTGGCTGTGGGGTTATTTAAAAAATTTGGTGTTTAGAACACGGCCAACAACTCTGGAGTAATTAAAGGACAGTATTAGAGAGCAAATTCGTGCAATTCATCCAGAAATGTTGAATAGTGTTGTATACAATTTGGAGGAATGGTTGGTAATTTTACAACAACAAAATGGAGGTCATATCGAGCATGTGCGGTAACTAGTGTTTGACATCAGAAATCCTATTATGTAAGGAACTAGATTCTATTTACTTTTTGTTATTAATTTGATTTGTTAAGAATATACAATAAGTTGAAATATACCCTTACTTTATAGTGACCCGTTATATAGTGTGTTCCATTTAAGTTTTTTGACCAAAATAGTCATGTGCGAAATGATCCACTAATATCTTAAGCGACATGATTTGTAAAATCTTTGTATTTTATTAAAAAAAAGAAAATAAAATAGATGTCATCTATTTTAAATAGGTGGTGGTAAAATCGCGAATTGTAGTATTCTTTTGTGAAAACTAAAGATAACTTTTAGATGTATCAACTGGTATATCAAATTGTTCAGAAAAATATACACAATCTAAATATTTGAAAAAATATAGAGTGTCCTATTTAAAAAATGCAACTTTTTCGCACCACCTAGTATATAAATTCTCTGTATATTCAAAAGTATTTTTAATAGATGCGCCATGTACCTAACTATTTGTATATCGAAAATCATTATTTTATTTCAATTAGTGTAGGAGCTATAAACCGAATACATACTATTTTCCTACTCCTCCTATTGTGTTCACAATAGGCGAAATAAACCAAAAATTTTAGAATTATTTTTGCACATTTTTTTGGTAGGTAAAGTACCTTTTCTGTAAAAGATACAGCAAAATATGAATAAAGAAAGTTATTCAGATTACTGCTATGAAAGATTTCAAGAAGATCCCCCTACTTTGATAATTATGATCTTTTTCCATTATATCTCCATTTTACATTAAAAAAAGTATTAGTATGTCGACTTCGATAATGTTTAATCCATCACGTAAAATGCAGTTTTTCATACGCTTACGAAAAATTGCAGGACGAAGCCGAGTTCGGTAACCGTATGAGTACGAAAAGCATTTTCATCCGTGTCATACAATATTTTTTGTTCGATTGTAAGAAAATAATCAAATTTATTTATTATACCTATTTTAATTGTAAAATCTTATCGTAATCGACTGTACGTAATTTTAACATAATCTGATAAAAGTATCATGACAGTTTGTTCCATTTATTTATGGTATCTATTGAATCCCTAATACAGTGAATTGATCATTAATTTGTTCACCCGAAAAGTAGTCGCCTAGCAAACGCAATAAAAAGTAATACCTACTAAAATATCTGATGTGGCCAGCACATAACTTTCTTACACCCGTATATATCATCATGATCTAAAAAATCGTTCTAATTAATTCTTCACTTACCTCAATTAAATTTTAATAGCGTACATTGAAATATTTCATTAAAATTTTCAAATAATTAATTTCCAGCGTCGTTCGATACTGTCAGTAATAATGCATGTCATATATTTTAATAATTTTTTCTTATTGATATTGACATTTTTGTAACTAAATTAGACACTTCAAATGTCATACTGCCAAATTTATCCTAACCCCATTTTATGAGGTCAAATGCGAAAAAAAATTTCAATTTACATCAGCTTTATTTAAGTACTTGGAAAATATATTTTATTGGATTGATATAGTAGACATAATTAATAATCGTTCATCAAGAATACATTTTTTGTAAAGGTAAATATAAAAAAGTTGGGTCCCGTGGACCCACTTCGTTGAGAATCGTCCAGAAATGCAATAAAAAATTAAAAATTTTTTTTCCCGAAATTGCACCTTTTTTCTTCTTTCATTTATTATGTCTCTTTTGGTGGTACCACATTCACCAAATTTAATGTCTCATCTAGAATGTTGTTGAAAATCTTAGTTGCCAAATTTTTCAAGTCTCCCATTAGTATTTTTTGAGTTATCGTGGCCACACATATACACACATATTCACACACGAACCGACAGACATCATTCCGAAAATAAGCGGAATGGATTCAGGAGGGTTAAAAACGTATATATTAGTCAAAGTCTCGAGGTCGAAAAAAAATCACGATTACTGTACTTCATACTTCCTTATATTAGGCATAAGAAAGTAAAAAAGGTGTTCTTTTCGCCCAAATATTCGAACCAAAAACGTTACTTTTCAATATAATCGAATAATAGTATATTATATACCTAGGTTGAGAAGTGAGCTATTATTTACCGAGCACTTTTATATCCTGAGGCGCCGAAGGATATAATGTGCGAGGTCTATAATGGCCTTCTCAACCGAAGTATATATAGAATTTTTTTTACTAAATTTTTACTTCTTGAAATTTTGCGTAGTAGTATAACTATTTAATCTGAATAACTTTCCTTATTGAAGTTTTGCTATATCTTTTACAAAAAAATACTTTACCTAAAGGGAAAGCATTTTTTTGCTTAACAGCCATGTCCTACGTGGTTAAAAAAAAAAACGAAAGTACGTCCAAAATTATTTTACAGATAAGCAGGGATGAACCCTCCAAATGTGCAAACAATTTTCTAAAATTGTGATTCATTTCATCTATTGCGAACTCAATCGGAGATACATTGTATACATGTTTCTGATAATGTTTGATTTTTATTTAAATACTATAAACACAATTTTGTGAATTTTGTACAGCATTTACCGTTTAGCTCTCGATAAAATATATCACGCATTACTAAGTGGCAAATTTCTTTCTTAACTTAAATTAATGGATTTTATAGGGACACATATCAGTTTCAATGTGGTAAGGAATATAATTACACCAGTAAAATTAGCACCTAATATGGTAAGTAGAGGAAATAATTTATAGAGTTTAAACTTGGTATACGTAATCATGAATAATGTACAAATAATTACCTAAAGAGTTCTCCTCAGTCTGAGGGTGGCTTCATCCCGTAAATCCCAAAAAAACACCTTCGGACGGCGAACGAAACTGTTTTTTTGCATAAATGGTGAATTGGATGAAAAATATTACTTAGAACAAAATTATAGGAAACAAGATTTCAAGCAAAAACATATATAAGTATGATTGCCGTAAAATATACAGTTCGTACGAAATGTAGGCAAGAAATTGGGCAAGTCTAAGGCTGTTAACATATATTTTTAGCAGAATCAGTCATTTATGCTCGAAAGATTTTTATTAGTCTGATTATGCGATTTTATCGAGTTAGTCGAATTAGGTCGATTAGTCAATTTATGAAGTTAATCGAATTAATGCATTTTTTAGGATTTTAATCGTAATGCCTCAATTTTATTTGGATTAGGTTAAACGTTTTTGTAATACTGAAGTTTTGGTAAACTAAATTGATTCCTTTTAATCATTTTATTTAGTAGTTATTATACACCAGTTCTGGCACACTTTCGGATCGCGAGACTAGAGGGTGACCATTAATATTGTCGACCCTGGATGCGTATACGTGGGCGGTCCTAGAACCTGGGACATAGATGTTAGTATCGGGGGGAGGGACAGCTGAAAGGCTTTAGCCAATAGCATAGGACTTAGATTTTAGTATCAGGGGATGGGGAAGATTTTAACCAATACTATAGACTTATATCTATGATGAAAACTAAGAGGGAGGCGCTACGAGACTTTGGCCTATACCAGGGATGTAGATCTGGGGCTAGAATGGCCGCTAGAGGCATAGCTATTGAATATTTATACAAGCCTGATCAATGAGATCGTTTAAAAATGTAGTTAATTACATGTCAAAGCAATAAATAATAAAATTAAAGATGGCCGCTGGAGACGTAGCTATTGAATGTTTATACAAGCTCGACCAATGAGAGCGTTTAAAAAGTAATTAATTATATTATATGTCAAAGCAATAAGATGGCCGCTGTATTCTTGAGTCTGCAGGTTAAGACATACTAAGACTTGTTATTTGAAAGCAATATAAATATAGGAAGACATCATTATTATTTTGTATAAGTTTCTAGAAATTTGTTAATATAAACAGCATTTTTCGCAAAAACGCTACAAGCTCTGACAATGAGAGCGTTTAAAAAATAATTAATTATACATCTAGGTAATAAAAATCAAAGATAGCAGCAGTGTCTCTAGGCTTTTAAAAAATAAAAAGTAATTAAAGACGACTACATGTCTTTATGATTCTAAATCCAACACAGGAGAGTAAGACACCCTGTATATGTCTAGTAATAAAAATTAAAGACTGCAGGTTTTTGTGACCTAAAATTCAATACATGAGATTGAAACACTCTGTACATGTCTAGGTAATAAAATGAAGCTGGTTACTTGTTTTTCAATTACTACAATTAAAGCACACAAAAAAAAGTGGTCTGTACATTTGACCAGGCTACTATCAATATGTATTTTGATGCGCTGAATCCAAATCCGACGTCCGTTTGGCGAGTACACCCTTAACATTTTGGGTAAATTGCGAAACGCTGAAAATGGCTAAAAATTACGAATAATTGCAATTATGTAAATGAAGACAATTTTATTGAACTAGATCAAATATGTCGCTCATGTACTTCGATACGCTGAATCCAAATCCGAAGTCTGTTTGGCCCTTACGCCCTGCAAATTTTGAGTAAATTGCAAAAAACGCTGAAAATGGCTAAAAATTACGAAAAATTGTAAATATGTAAATGAAGAAAATTTTATTGAACTAGATCAAGTATGTTTCTTATGTATTTTGATTCACTGAATCCAAATTCAGAATCTGTTAATTTCGATCATTCATATATTTATCAAAAATCGTAAAAAAAGCAATGAAGTAGCAGAAAATAGCAAAAAATAGTATTGTTCTTACGTACCGAGTGAATATTCTAATTTGATACCCCCCTTTATCTTCGTAAATTTTGAGATATTTTAAAAATTCAAAATACTACTTTATGTAATTTTTTTTGCAGATTTCAGATCTGCTATCAGAATTTTTATAGACCTTTTACTGTGCGAGGAATGGTCTAAAGTTACATTTTTTTAAATGGAACACCCTATATATTTTTACATAATTGAATTTGCCTAGTGTTTCTGATTTCAAAAATGTATAATTATTATATGTTTATTTGAATAATAACCGAGAAAACAATAAATTCATATTTTAGCCATTAACTAAACCGTTAATTTCTTGCTTAGAAACAGCCCACTGTTTCTAAGCAAGAAATTGCTATTGAAAACAAATTTGAAACAACTTTTTTTGACAGTTACAACAATTGATTGTAACAATTAGCGGCGCTTTGTTATAATAGTGTTCGTTTGTTAGGGGAATTTATAATATAAATATGAGGTATCCTTGGGCAGAAAAATTTTATATGTATAACACATATCTGGAAAACAACAGAAATGCTGACATTATGGAAGAAAGTTTCCCAACAGACGACAACCCACCAAATTAATATTTAAAAGAACAGGAGAAAAATTTGTTAACACAAGAAATTTTACTGATACAAATAGAAATGTTCAAGCTACAATTTTAACGGAGGAAATGGAATTGAGAATATTGCTACATTTCGAAGAAAAGCTACATTTTGAAGAAAATCCCTATGACTCAACCCGAAACTGCGCACGAATAAATGAAGTTTCCCAGGGTTCAGTAATAAAGACTTTAAAGAAATATAAACGTAAACCTTATAGTGCCAGTTCAAAAACTGTTACCTGCAGATCCTATCTCGCGATTACAATTTTATCAGCAAATAATTCACAGGCAAAACCACGAAGCAATTTTTCAGAATATTCTGTGGACGGATGAGGCATCATTCACAACTGCAGGATGTTTCAATAGGAAAAACATGCACTACTGGTCGTTTGAAAATTCCCATAAATATAAAGAAATTCAATTTCAAGGACGAGAATCTCTTCAGGTAAAATGGTAATAATCGTATATTCTAAAGTTTAATTTATTTTTTAAAAAGGTTTGGTGCGGAATAATTAATAATAGAGTAATTGGACCACTTTGTAATGAAGGAAATTTAAATGTCGAAATGTATTTAGGTTTCTTGCGAAATGAAATTGAAAATTTTTTGGACGATAGGAATCACTAGGAACATCATTTGGCAACAAGACGGTGCGCCATGCCATAACGTTGTAAATGTCAGTAATTATTTAAATGAAAATTACCAGGAGTGGATCGGAAAATATGGAACAATTAGTTGGCCACCAAAAAGTCCAGATCTAATGTCCCTAGATACCTTTTTATGGGCGCATTTGAAGAATAAAATTTACGCGAAAGACAATTTAACATTAGACATTATACGAGAGCAACTAGTTCTAGAAATTCAGTACCTAAATGATAATCGGCATATTACTGAATAATGTGATTCAGAATTTAATTAAGAGATACCAGCTGTGCATTTCACAAAATGGCGCACACATTGAAAATTTATTGTAGTTACTTTTATTTTTTATGTTGATGGTTAATTAAGTTGTTCGTGTGCTGCCAGTTAATTATTGTTAATTAGTTATTTGAAAAAATATAGGTAGGTATGTGGCTATGAATAAAAATATGAATTTATGGTTTTCACGGTTATTATTGAAGTAAACATATAACAGTTATACATTTTTGAAATTAGAAATATGATGCGAATCCAGATATGTAAAAATATACAGTGTGTTCCATTTAAAAAAATGTAACTTTAGAACATCCCTCGTATAGTAAAAGGTCTATGAAAATTATGATAGCAGATCAGAAATCTGCAGAAAAAATTGCATAAAGCAGTATTTTCAATTTTTAAAATATCTCAAAATTTACGAAGATAAAGGAGGGTACCAAATTAGAATATTCACCCTGTACAGCAATGAGCTGAACATGATTCCTCCCAAATTATACTAAAATATAATATATTTTAGTATAATACTATAACTAAAATATATATTTTAGTATAATTTGGGAGGAATCATGTTCAGCTCATTGCTGTGAACAATACTATTTTTTGCTATTTTTTGCTACTTCATTGCTATTTTTTACGATTTTTGATAAATATATGAATGATCGAGATTAACAGATTCTGAATTTGGATTCAGTACATCAAAATGCATAAGAAACATACTTGATCTAGTTCAATAAAATTTTCTTCATTTACATAATTGCAATTTTTCGCAATTTTTAGTCATTTTCAGCGTTTTTCGCAATTTACTCGAAATTTTGAGGGTGTACGGGCCAAACGGACGTCGGATTTGAATTCAGCGCATCAAAATACATATTGATAGGTAGGCCTGGTCAAATGTGCAGACCACTTTTTTTTTTGTGTGCCGGTGTTTTTAATAAGTCCTTAACAAAGACACTAACAAATATTTAAATGAGTACGATAAACTAATTTTAATTTATTTATTGCTGAAAAATCTGTCGAAGCAAATGTTTACACCTCTCATCAAAAAGGCATTGTTTGTACTTCTATTTTAGCTTATGCATGTACAAGGTGTTCTGTAATTACGGTACAATTAAGATTTGCCTGTTAATCTAGCTGTTGGATATTTTTTTTATATAAATTATAATATAAACATTTCGGCTTGATGTTGAAGGATTCGCGGTGAGTTAATTAAACAAAATTATTCACATAGCGATAATATATGTACATACTTCCGTGTGATTCCTAGAAAACCAAGTAACTGGAACAAGAAATAGAATGTATATTAATTTACGCAATATATAAACAAAGAAATCATTTTTCGCAAAAAAATAAGTGGCATAATCAAAGGATATAAAGATTATTTTGACTAAGGAATAAAAATATAATATAAACAATTAGACGTAATATTAAAGTGTTCGTAGTATTACATTATTTTAAATGAAAAAATTTATCGATTTCACATTATTTCATATGTAAAAAGTGCACAAAATACAGATATTTAGGGGCCCTTTAGAAATGAGTCGTGTAGATGCAAAACCCGGCATCTCCAGAATTGTAAAATATAGAGTTAGATACACCGTTCGATTCGCGTTAATTCTCTGTATGTATTGTATAGGCTGTAAACAAGCAAAGTCCGCCTTTTATCATTAGAAATGTCATACGAAATCCTTGATTTAATGCAAAACCTGCCACCTCCAAAAATATTTTGATACAAAACCCGCCATAATGATAAATTAAATACTTTGTTTACATCATGTGATCACCTTGCCTTGAATAGAAATGCATGTGTATGAAAGGAAAGCACATTGCACATTACTACTGTACATGCTGTTAATCATGGATGATACAATTGATATTGGCAATTTTATCAAAAAAACTTCTCCTAATTTAAGCAGAAAACGTGCAGTGCAACGAGAAACCCATAGGAGAGTTATAGCTAAAAAGAAATTGTAGTACTTTCCTGTTTTGTTTTTAGTGTAAATTATTAATCTAGCATATTTTTGGACTTATTGAAAGGAAAATAAGGAAGATTCCGTGTATTACTAATCCAACAGATTATTCCAATGTCATAAAGGAACACGCAACCGTCTTAGAATTAGCAAAAAGAGATTGGGAAGTATCTGATTGGAAACAAGCGGTTGTTGGGTGTGTTAAAAAACCGGGATTCTGGCACTTTCAATTTAATCCCACTAAGAGATTTATAATTTCAAGAACTACAAGAGGTAATGTAGTAATCCGAGGAGAAGTCAATTACAGATCTGATGTGGGAACAGCGAAATCGATTTTTAAGAAAAGTAAAGCTATAGGTTCCATCATTCCCAAAATATTAAATCCAGGCAGACCTAGTTACAAGAAGAAAGCGGCAAGTGTCGAAAAACTTCTCCAAAATCATTTTGGGGAAAACTGGATGCAGGACAACCAATTATTTTTTTTACAAAAAAGCTATTGAATCTGCCAGGAACAATGAAGACTGCATGAATGATGATTCATTAGACGATTCTTGCACTCGTATGTAGGATGATGAAGATCTTAGAGTTTAGAAATACTATTTTTATTGTTTTTAAGTTTCATGTTCTTAACTTTAGAAAAATAGATGCATTTATTTAATATAACTACTTTTCTATTTAATTTGATAACCAAGATCCAAATCCTCCTATCTACATCATATTAAGAATCAAAACCCTCTATCTTCTTCCTCATAAAAAGCAAAACCCGCCATCTCCATTAGTAACTAGCATAAACCGCTATCTCCAAAATATATTTAAATATAACACAGATTTAGGTAGAGGAATATTTGTGTTCTGATTGGCGATTTTCTTATAATAGTTCAGATATTCACATTCAGATATTTTTTTAAATAAGAAGCCTATTATATTTTGCCTGGAAGTTTTTTACATTTTCTGAGGAATGACATAATATGACGATGGCGGGTTTTGCATCTACACGACTCAAATATTTGCATGATTCATTTCCAAGAATTTTATTAGACATTGCAAAATATTATACTTCCTATCGATTTCAGGGAAACTAAGTAACATAAAATTATGGATGAGCTCCTAGCACAATTGGAACAGCGAGGAATATATGCGCAAGGATATGCAGATGACGTCACAATCCTAGCAGTGGGAAAATTTGAGAGCGTTGCATCAGAAGCGATGCAAAGAGCTCTCAACACGGTAGATCGATGGTGCATACAGGAAGGGCTTTCTTTTAATCCAGGAAAGACCACGGTGGTGACTTTCACAAGGAAAAGAAAACTCCAAAACCTGAGGAAACTATATCTTCGGGGAACAGAACTACAGGTGAGCAATGAGGTCAAATATTTGGAACTAACCTTAGATACCAAGCTGAACTTCAAAGCTCACATAGACAAAGTGACCATCAAAGCCACGCGGGCTTTATGGACCTGCAGAAGCATGGTGGGCAAGAGCTGGGGACTTCAACAAAAAATGGTGCACTGGTTGTACCAAAGGGTCGTCGTACCAATAATAACCTACGCCTCCCTGATCTGGTGGCACAAGGCCGGAAAAGGAGAGGCGATGAGAAAACTAGGCAAGTTGCAAAGACTTGCATGTCTAGGGATCACGGGAGCAATGTCAACAACGCCGACCGCAGCCTTGGAAATACTGCTAGGCATACCTCCACTATACCAAGTGGTGGAGATTAAGGCACTAATGGCAGCATACAGGCTGAAAATAACTGGGTATGGGACCCAAGGAGAGGATACCATACTGAAGTATTCCAACATGTAGGGAAAAATCGGCTACTCGATATGCAGTCAGACAGAATCAGCACAACCTACAACTTCACAAAAACTTTCAGGGTAAAAATACCTGAAAGGGATGGAGAAGGAGGCAGGATGCAGAGACAACCAAATGACACCATCTGGAATACTGACGGATCAAAAATGTCAAGCAGTACAGGAGCAGGAGTTGCGGGAGGACAACCAGGGACAGACATCAGCCTGAACCTTGGAAGTATCGCAACAGTGTTCCAAGCCGAAATCAAAGTAATAGACGTCTGTGCACAAGAAATGATACGGAGGGCATACAAAAATTAGAGAATCCGCATCATCACTGACAGCCAAGCAGCCCTCAGAGCTCTGGAAGCAGTAGAAATACGATCTAAAACAGTAAAAGACTGCCTGGAGTCCCTGGAGAAACTTACAGAACACAACAGTGTACAACTGGAGTGGATACCAGGACACCAGGGAAATACGGGAAACGAAAAAGCAGAAAAGGCCATAATCAATTCTAACAGGTCCCGAACCGACCTGCGGGGTATCTTATAGCACCGCGAAAGGATCGATAAAGGAACTATTAAGACAGAAACACTACTCGTACTGGATAGAGATACCGGGAATGAGGCAGTCACGCTTGTTCATCGGAGAAACATCTAGAGCAAGGACCAACGAAATGCTAAAGCCGAGCAGAAAACAGCTGACGTGTGCAGTGGGAATATTAACAGGACACTGCACACTAAACAAACACCTAACCAATATGAGGGTGAAAGACAATCCAGATTGCAGGATGTGTGGTGAAGAGGAAGAAACTCCCCACCACATCTTATGCGAATGCCCAACCCTAACGGCAATGAGACTAATATACTTCGAGGGACCACTTTTAACCCCGGAAGAGATAGCCAGAGCTCCCATAAACTGTATACTCGCCTTCTGGAATAGAACGGGTCTTATGGAGTAATGAGACTATGGGGTACAATAAGCTTAAGCTTCAGTACAGCGGGTAGTCAAATCCGCAACCCGTAAGGAAAAAAAAAAACATTAAATTAATATGTACAAGAATTTAGCTACAATATTTTAAAATTAAACATAGGCTACGACTAGTAAATTTGCAGAATGGACGTCCAATGCAACATGTTTTTAAGTAGTAGTAGTAATAAAAATATCAATTTCAGTTTGAAGATTATATATTTATTGTCCATTTTCACCTAAAAATAAAATATCGTTATTTGCTTGCCTTTCAAAATAAATGTTCGAAATTTACTAGGAATATCTTTCAACCTTTTATCTGTAAAAGATACAAATATCAAGTCGATATCTCAATGAACTCCGGAGTTATGGAAGTTCAAACAGAAATCATTTATTAATAGCCAACCCGTATGTTATTTACACTATGTATTTATTTATTTTCGTTTACCCGTTATATTTATATTAAGCTGCACTATTTATTTTACGTTATAGTAGGCTTTGTAAATCACAATTATTTTTATATAAACGTTTAGCTAGAGCTCTTTGTTGATACATGGAATGTAATCCCTGACCTGCTTGGTACTATTTTTTTATGTTTAGTCAACATTAACTGTTCTATATGAAAGGCGAATTAAACATAAGCCATTTTCTTTTGTTGCCTCTTACTTTCTTTTATTTCTGCTATATTTTCTTTAAGAAATGGCATGACTTAATAAAAGAATTTCAAATCTAGTGTTTGCAAAGCACAATATAAGAGTTAAGAGAGTTTTATTTCTAAATTAGTTTAATCTTTTATACAAACTTCCTTAATTCTAAAGCAAATAATTTATACCTCGTGCACTTATTTAAACAGAATATTTAGGATTAAACTTGTATTTGCAGAATTACTGAAACTTACCAATCAATTCTGTTATGTAATGTAATGTGATGATACCTATTATTTTATTTTATAAAATATGAATTATTCTTGCTGTTTAAACGAGAATTCAAGTTATTTTAAATATTTATTCAAAATATAAAATGATTAGCAAACTCACAATAAAAAATTTCGGAGAGTGTAGATAACAGTTTACTTGGATAAAATTAAAATATCAAGTAGAATTTTTTAAATTAAGTAATTACAGAGGTTTCGATTTTTATTTCATTTTCATAACGAAATACGTTAAATTAAAAAAACTGGAATAGAAAAAGTTATGCTGAATTCAGCAATTTGAATACCATATCTGTGGCTTTAAATAAAAAGTGATATAAAATACTGAATCATCTTCAGATGATGTCTGCTTGGTTGGCGAAACGACCGTTGACTGTGTGCTGTATTTTGGCAATTATAGAAGCCTTTTTTTGGTATTGCTGTCACATCAACGGTTTCAACCCTCTACATGACTGAAACCGATATTTAAATCACTTGCATATCGGTCATTTACAGGCATATTTATTTCTGAGATCAGTGAATTTTTTAACTAGATTTTGATGTACAATTACATATTTTCTTAATAGAACACACACAAAAAATAAAAAAGAAAACGGATACCATAATTCAAAAAATATAGAAAAATGCTGCATTATTTAGTAACACCACAGAAATTAGACAACCCCCAAAAGGCGAAGGTTACTCTTAAGAAAAAACGTGGATACAAACATTCCCACCGACATGGCTAGTGCCCGTGGCGGTATTTGAACCGAGCGATACACTTATGAAAAAATGCAGATAGAATCAATCTTACTAATATTGCCATTGCAAGTGACGGGATTCGAACCTGCAGCTACAATGGAGCGATTATCAAATTAATGGGTATAATTTAATTTACAATAACGGCAGCTACAATCAGAATGATGGTACATAGTCATTCACATTAAATCAGATAATGAATTTTCTTAAAAAATCAACTAAATCCTATTGACCATATATTTCTTAAAACTAATTTGAATCTAGAATATATTCTGCCACTGATTGCAACAGTAACTGACCATTATATAATTTCTGTATAAATAATACTGCATCCACATAATACCAGCAAAAACAACAATAACCAAAAAATAATAAAACGTACTAATCTAAGAAAACTTATACATATATTACCTAAACCAAGTTACTTGTGATGTTGTCTATAATGCTTATGAATCTTCATAAAACATAAATGTCACCCGTCTTTGTTCCAAATGGTTCAACGATTAAAAGAAACAGATTTCCTAAGAGAAAATTTTTGTGAATTTATTCTAATAAGTCATTATATGGTCAGATGGAGCTAAATTTACAAAAATGAACTTTTTCATCGACACAATTCGCATTATTGGAGTGACTCGAATCCTCATGTGTTCAGGGAGTGACATTTTCAAGAAAGTTAGGAGTTTAATGTTTACTGTGCCATATGAAATGATAGAGTGGTGGCATTAGAATTTTATCAGGAAAATTTAAACAGTAAGTTATAAAGATTTCTTCTTCTGCTAATATGTATAGTAAATTTTTTTGTTCTTGTTTTTTTCTTGTTAGGTGTTACAATTTGACATTTATTAAATAATTTAATTACTGTTAGTGCTTAAATCAAAACGTCTTATTATTCATACTCTATTAACGAAAAATTATGCGCCATTGGATAGTTATTATTCATAACAAAATACAATAGGAAGTTAGGAAAATATGTTTATTATTAACAGAAAAAAAAAATAAAAGAACGTAATTTTTTCAGTAATGGGGTACGAGTAATAAGGTATTCAATAAATGTCAAACTGTCAATATGTTGCTACATACAGAACAAAGAACATTTTCTATGGCAATCTTGATTTTGAGCAAAATACAAAATATTTCGTAAACTGGGCATAATTCGCAAATCACTTTACATCATTTTACCAATTTTTAAGCTAAATATTTCCACATTGTAAATATAGATTTTAAACCAAAAATAAAGTTTTTCGCATTTCCGTTAACAGTCAAAAGTATATCAAACTCAAATTTTCAATTATTTATTTAACTGAATGGTAATAATAATGTTCATTTTTGCTTGCTGCTTGATTGTGAGAAAATAAATTTGTATTTCCATTCAATTTCTTTTTAAGAAATTAATAATAAATAAGTGAATATTGGACTTTCTGATAGACTTAAAAGGTTTTTTAAGTCCGGTAATGGATTTTTTAAAAGAAGTATTTTCATTGATATGTATAAAATGCCTCGGAAACCAAATCGAAATTGCGTTTCAAACTCTATAACTTCGTTAAATAAACATGATGGTTTTAACGACAACTTTCCACCACGACTTTGTTACACGGGACGACACTTGCAAAGAAAAAAAATAATGACTTTACACAGTTGTCGAATAATGTGAATAGTTGGAAAATTTGAGAATTTTTTTGTTAGAACTGATCCAACTGGATGAAGGTTGAAATAACTAGGTAAGCTAGACATGCTACCTAAACTGGCACGTCTTGAAAAGGCAATTCGTTAGCTTAAGTAAAAAAGTTGTATCATTAAAATCCATTTTTTACAGAGACGCGAAAAGAAAATATTTATTTTCTTTAATAGATTTCTAAATTCCTTTTATTTATTATTCGTATTCATATTTTATTTTAACGACTTACTAGTGTTGAGCTATTAATAAAGTTTCATCTAACATGGCTTATACAAGGTGTCCCCCCTAGTGTGTATTTATTCCATAAGTCTGACTATTATAGATAAAAAAAAATTAACACAAATGTTCTTCAACATTCATCATTGCATACTCAAAAATAATTTTAGTCATACAGGGTATTTGTTTCGGCTGGGTTGTAATCAACTTTGTTAAGTTAAATAGAACACCCTATATATTATTGTATATTTGGTTAGCGGACGTCAAGAGCTTTTTAATGAACTATCACAACATATACTTTTTTTGATTAGTTCTGGAATTATTTGAAATTATATAGAAATTTTGACATATGTACACCATTACAAGAGATGTTGTATTCGTCTAATATAAAATATTTTTAAATGTTTCGATACGGTAATGAATACCAATAGAAAAGGGCTTTCAAACTATGTAACTGGTTTTAGATTTTTTTCTACAGGATGTCCATAATTTTGTGTCGAACTTAAAGATTTAAAAACCTCAATAACTTTGTTATTTCAAATAGAACACCCTGTATGTTATTTCATATTCGATTAGAGAATTTCAAGAGCTTTCCGATGACCTACCATACCTAATATTTATTTTCAATAGTTTTGACAATATGGTAATTTATGTCCATATTTTAAGAAATAAGAAATAAAAGTTCCCTATTTTTGATACATTTTATTCAAATTATAACCAATAAATACAGAGGATAATATTTTGACTATTTTAAACTCTTTTATAAAGTAATTCGTTCATTGATAAATAATAAATGAGCAACTTTCTTTTCCTACATAAAATAAAGAAAATAGAAAATAAATGTGTCAAATTTGATGTAGTTAGCTATGAGGAATTAGCAAAAAACAGGAATAGCAAAATAAACTTAAAAAAATATGTATATTTCAAAAATTTTTATTGAATTATTATTAATGAACAAAATAACAAATTTAAGATATTTTCTTGTTCATTCGCTCAATATTTAAAAATTACTAGTTTAACTTCAAGTAAACCATGGAAACAAAATATAGGAGACTGCCAGAAGTCATAATTGATCGTAACACTTGTGACGATTAGTAGTTATTGTTCTGTGCGTTTAATATAACAGGAATAATTATTAAAAAAAATGAATTTTCACGATAATGAATTAGTTGATATGCTTTATATGTTGGGAGAATGCAATAACAATTCTTTATTAGCATCTAGAATATACGCTGCTAAATAACCACATAGAAGACACCCACAACTGAGTACTTTTGAAAGGCTGAAAACTAGATTTCAAGCAACATTAAGTATTAAATATAAAAAGTATTCAAGAACTCATGAGGTTAGTAGAGAGGAAAATCAGTTTGCAATTTCCATTTCCATTGTAGAAAATCCTAATGTAAGTGTGAGGCAGCTCAGTGACCAACTAGATATTTCAAAGAGTGTGATAAATAGGGTAGTAGAGAAAAATAAGTTTCATCCCTATCATATATAATGCCACTAGAAGTTATCAAAGCTCGATTTTGAGAATAGACTAAGATTTTGTGATTGTACATGAATTAGAACTAATGTTTTTTAACTCCGTTTCATTTAGTGACAAATCTACACTTTATAACTGCGGCCGATTTAATAGTCACAATTTTCATTATTATGCGACAGAAAATCCAAGAATAATTCGGGAAGTTGATACACAAAATCGTTTCAGTGTGAATGTATCGTCTGGAATAGTGGGCCAACATATTTTCGGACCATATTTCTTTAAAGAACATCTAACATGTCGGAAATATTTGAATTTCTTGCGAAATAAATTAGAAGACCTATTACTAAATATACCACTAAATATCATAGCTAGACTATGGTTTCAATACGATGGTACACCAGCGCATTATAGCGCTGAGGTAAGAGAGTACCTAAATGAAAGTGTCCCAGAACTCTGAATTAGTCGAGGTGGTCCAGTGACTTGGCTTCCAAGATCACTTGATCTTACGAGTTGCAACACCCCCGTCCAATTGCTGGTATAACACAAACAGTTGGGGGTTGTACTTATTGACCGGTAGCTCAGTTAGCAGGTCGTGAATAAGGGCTTAGATTGAGTTGAGCTCTCACCAAAATTTAGGCTGGGCGCCACGACTTTTGCAAGTACCAAATAATTAAAAGTTTACTTTAAAAAGTTAAGATAACGTTAATACTTGAATTCTCTTGGGGAGAAAGTCGAATAAAAAGATATTATTTAATGAAAAGTATAATAAAGATTGGTATGAATATGTAGAAAAATTTACATAGGCTAAGAGGTCCTCTTTTAGTAAAAAGAAACCTAGGTTTGGTTGAAGACCAAGAAATAAACAAAGAAAAAGTTTACTGATCTCTTACAAAAATTCTTCTGACCAAATATAAATGTTCACTGGGGACGAAGATCTTACGTAACTTCAAATGGGTTAGTCCAGTGAAGAATCCACTAACGGCTAAGCTCTTAATGGGTTCAGTTTCAGTTTCAGTCACCACTGTCAGTACTGCAGTTATCCTTGAGAAGAAATGCCAGTTGTATAAAATATCGTTCTCCTGCTCCACTCAGTGTTTAATGATCTGTTCGATCCACCAGTGATCCTCTTCTCTTGTTCAAGGTATTTACATAAAAAGGGGAGAGTTTTATGAGATCAGTATTATAGACAAAACAAAGTAAAAAGCTGTGACGTTTGAATTGTCCAGCCACGTAGACAAAATATGAGAGTTAACACAAATTTACTGAGTGAATTGCAAACTAAACAAACTAGGATCGGTATCCCACAATATTCTAGGAAGTTGACGACTTGAACTAACTTAAGTATCAATAAAAGTTACGTTAAATATAGAAAAATTACTAGTCTAACAAATAAACTAGGTGTAGCAATGATAACAAACAAAGTGAAATAGATATTCACTACCTGTATGTTAAGATATTTTTTACTAAAAAAGGTAATTTTCAAGAAAATAGAATTTAGAATGTCTGTATACAGACAGGCAACTAGAAAGACAACGTGAATAAATATTTGCTAAATATAAAACAATACGATAATTTTAAAATTAAAGGTAGCGTTAAATTGAATTATTTTTTAGTTCGTCGTAGAGAGGTATTAATGAATTCCAGATAAAGTTAAATAAAGATATATAGCTTGGCTATATGTTTAATGCAGATAATCAAAAGTTAATCTCTTGCCAGATAATTAGGCACGGCTCCACTGGAGCAGCGTTCCTGACTAAATACTTAGTAAACGTTCAAGTAAGCATTCGATATTTCAAATTTAGAAAAACCTTACGTTACTGAGGTCTGGTTGGTAAACATATGCACCGGTATAAAATGATCCAACCCAAAACAAATGCACTACACTAGTTACTTCTCTCAAAGGTTAAAAACAAATCGGTTTAGTCCAAAAAAGGGGGTACCAATCTCCAAATATCACTAGTCACCAACGTAGCAAAGTGACCTAAAACATCAACAGACAAAGACAGAAAACAACTAACTACGATACAAAAATGGCGACATCCGTTGCCGGGTAAATGTAAAATTTACAATAACAGAAAGTTAGTTTAAATTAGCACACGAAATTATTACAAAGCAGAGGGATATTAGATAAATTGCCAACAAGGCACGATAAATCGATACTAATGAATATCAATTATGGCTGTTCCAAAGGACAACCAAGGTGAACTGATCAATTGGAAAGAGACAAACATTTGAGAGTACAGTGTGAGCAATAAAGGCAAATAGATATTTGGGCATTTTTTATAAGCGCAAAAATCTACCAAACCAATTGTTCCAGTAGAAATCAGTGGCGCCATCTGGACTAGACTGGCAGAAACAATTTTTCGCGGAAAACAATAAACTGGAATGAGATGGCTTGCAATTTCGTTACAAAGCTTAGATTTTTTCTATGAGGTAGTATTAAAAACATAGTTTATCAAGAAGAATCCAGAGACGTCAATGATTTGAAAAATAAAATAACAAATGCATTCAATACAATTACTTTCCAAATGTTAATGAATGTCACTAGATCCTTCCACGATGGAGTTAATTTGTGCGCATATCAAAACGGTCAACACATTGACCTTTTGTTGGAATAATAATTTAAGTCAATTGTTAACATTTTGTTATTTGTTAATTAATTTTGATTGAATTGGTTTTATTGTATTTTCTCAGATATGTAATGTATATTTCAATTAATACATACGTATTTCAAAAATTTATAATTAGACAAATTAGTAAATTCTCCCTGTCCCTGATTTGGTGGAACATGATTCTTTAGAGAAATACCGTTATTTGTTTTGGGCAACAAATCAGCGAACTCTAAATACTTATTAATTTTTATAAAGTAATGTACTCCTTCATGGGTTGCTATTGAATCAATTTTATAAAAAGAGCATCAAACTATTAACCTCTTTATTTATTGGTTATTTAACATTTGCATAAAATGTGTCAAAATAGGGCACTTACGTTTTTTGTTTCTCAAAATTTGGACATAAATGATGATATCCTCAAAACTATTGAAAAGAAATATGAAGTTTGATAGGTCATCGGAAAGCTCTTGAAATTCTCTAATCGAATATGAAATAACATACAGGGTATTCCATTTGAAATAACAAAGTTATGTAGGTTTTTAAATCTCTAAGTTCGACACAAAATTATGGACATCCTGTAGAAAAAAGTCTAAAACCGGATACTTGGTTTGAAAGCACTTTTCTGTTGTAATTCATTACCGTATCGAAATATATGAAAACATTTTTTTTATATCTATAATAGTTACAGAGTTATGGAATAAATGCGCATTAGGGAGACACCCTATATATTGTTACGCTAATGGACTATGCAGACTAATTCCAAAACATGCCCAGATAAGGCGCTACTAGTACAAAATCTTTATCTAAATAACCAAGTTTTTATATAGACGGAATTAGAATAATTGTAATAGTAGGGCTAGGATCATTCAAATCATTATCATTCATTTAGATTGTACATCCAAGGAAGGAGAAATACATTAGAGACAAAGTAGCGATTTCTTTAATTATTGTGGTTATATCAAGTCGTTCATTAAGTTATAGGTAATTATTAATTATTAATTAGTTAATTAAATAATGAGTAAATGTTACCAGGACTTTCAATCAACGAATCTATGGTTTGAAGATTTGTGTGGATAACTAACACGTAACAGATTGTTAAATTATAAGAAAAAATATTAATTTAAGAAATTATAGAATCTCGATTCATAGTTATTTTTATTTTAAAACAAATTAGTTATCCTTGTTAAAAATTCTATTCAAATATGAAATAAATATGAATGAAAATGAAATATAATAACTTACAAAAACATCACAGGTAAGTATAATATATATATCTTTTTAAACATTACTTTAACAGCTATTTGTCAAATGCTGAAATTTGGATTATAAAAAAGGGCAATATGTTCAGTACGGCTGACAATAATGTTATTTTTCGTACTACTAGCTTTGTAAGTGGTATTTTTTTATGTGTCAGTGTTATGCCCACGGGCAAAAAAGGGAAAAAATTTACTTTTGTGTCCAATGGCACAAAAGGAAAGTAATAAGGAAGTTAAATAATAATGAAATCGATGAAATTAAATATACATTTTTAAATCAAACAACATAACATCAAATTAAATATAATAAACTAATTAATATTTAACGTAAATGTGCATCTTGAACAATGCCTAATATTTAACGCAGGCGTATTGTCTTTTATTAATGTGGAATATATTTGTATCATTATGCCTTTCAAAATTTATTTGCATTGGCAACATAACTTGTGGAAGGTATTGCAGTTTCAAAACTTGTAACATTTTTATTTGCATCAGCAACAATACTTATAGAAGGTGCTGTAGTTTCTATATTTTTATTTGTATCTATTTTATTGTACAAGATTCTTCGAGCTACTTCGCCTTTATTAGTTAGAGAATATGATATCTAGCTCTCGTCAACGGTGCTGTATTTCCACTCTCCGTGCTTTTTAAACATAATGTGTCAATACCTGTGTCAGCAAGCAATATTGCGGAGTTTCTCCGAAATGAGTACCCTGTATAATATTTAGGGTTTTCAACTTTAGATATTGAGCAATTAAAAAGGCACTTTTGTTAAGCTGTTTTTGCCTACAACGTGTACAATGTAAAAAAATCATTCAATTTAATTCTTGACCTGCTTTAATTAAATTTTAATAATTAATTATTAGCGTCATTCGATACTGTCAATAATAATTCATGTCATATATTTTAATAATTCCTTCTTATTGACATTTATGTAGCTAAATTAGACATTTCAAATGCTAACCCCATTTTATGAAGTCAAATGTAAAAAAAATTAAGTTTACATCAGCTTTATTTAAGTAATCGGATAATATATTTTATTGGCTTGATATAGTGGAAAAGATTTATAATCTTTCATCAAGAATATTTTTTTGTAAAGGCAAATACAAAAAAGCAAATTTTGCTCATCATCGAATTTATCATTGTCTTTGGCCTTTAGAACATGTGCACCAAACTTGAAAGCTTTATCTCAAAAACTGTTGCTGCTATCGCGATACTACAGATATGCAGACCGATTTTTTTCATAAAGTTGTGTTTTTTCATTATAATTCGTCGAGATTCGTCCAGAAATGCAATAAATTTTTTTTTTTTCGAAATTGTACCATTTTTCTTCTCACATTCATTGTGTTTCTTCTGGTGGTACTGTTGATTTCAATAAAAACTGGTACACTTTCTTTTAGCTATGTAAATCATTCGTTCTTTGATTGATATTAATAATCTTACAAATGTCACTTTGACGTTAATCAGTGGCGTCATTATTAAAAATGGTTCGACATCTAACAGATATTCAAAAATTTCGAATTGTATCTAAAATTGAAGATGGTCCATAAGAAGACTTGCTGCTGAATACAATGTGAGTAATACCACGATAATTAGTGTTAAAAAACAATGGAAAACCAACCAAACGGTATCCCGTAAAGTTGGTTCCGGTAGATCAAGAAGATGAAAATCTTATAAATTACCTAATAGAAAACCCTTTTCAGACTGCAGTAAATGCAATTTCAGGGACAAATTTCCCTGCTTCGGTATCTACTGCTTGCAGAAGAATAAAACTACAAAGCGACATGAAGAGTTGTTCAGCGGCTAAAAAAATACAAACTTTCAGAAGAAAAGAAGCAGGGTAGGATTATTTTGGCACTCAGTTATATAATCAATGATGAACACTTCTGGGGACAAGTTGTCTTTTCTGACGAAAAGGTTTTTAAATCCTGTAACAATGGACATGTTCGCGTATATAGGCCTCCTTCCACTAGATACGACGAAAAATATACTTTCGATCCACAAATATTAGGAAGGTTTTCAGTCAATGTCTGGGCTTGGATGAGCCTAAATGGGTTAGGTGCATGTTGGAACAGTGGTGGTAATCTCAGTTCCATTAAATATATTGAAATATTAGACAATATTATGTTGCCATCAGTAATAGAGGTGTTTCCGGAAAATAATTTTATTTTCCAACAAGACAACTGCTCCATACATACGGCCCATCGTGTCAGGCAATGGTTTCTTAATAAAAACATAGAGTTGTTAGCGTGGCCATCTAAAAGTCCGGATTTAAATCCAATTGAAAATGTATGGGGACTAATGGTGAAACATATAAGAAAATTAAATAACCGTCCAAATAATGCCCAAGAATTGGAAGGGATAATTGAAGACGCTTGGGAGAATTTGTCGCAAGAAGTTGACCTTGCAAGAAATCTGATTTTGTCTATGCCTGCAAGACTTCAGGCAGTTTTAGACGCTAATGGAGCAATGACAAAATATTAGTTAATTCTGTATTACGTAATTGAAGTTCATTTATTTTATTTTTTTATTGTATTTTTTATATTTAGTTTGCATTGTTTACATTTTTTTTAATCTCAAGTGGTATTTTTGTATTCTTATTTTAAAAATAGAATTATCATTATTCAGTTAGTATTTTAATTACAGCCATTAGTAGAATTATCCGTAACAAATATTATTTTTTTAAACAATAATATGGCAGGCTTGAAAATGTTTTGAAAAAGTTATTTTCTAATTATTTTTTAAAATTTCATATGAATAAAATAAAAGAGAAAGGTTTAATAAGTTTATAAACACAAAGAAAACCGATCTCCATCCCCCTCTCGAGATGCCTGGCCAGCCCTATTTACAGACATATGCACACAACTAAACTATTAAGATTTTTGATTATAAGAGTTGTACCAGTTTTTTTTGAAATCAAGTGTACCACATTCATCAAATTTAATGTGTCACCTAAAATGTTGTTGACAATCATAACTGACAAATTTGGGAAGTCTCCCATTAGTATTTTTTGATTTATTGCGAATAAACACATACACACAGACACACGCACCGTCAAACATCAATCGGAAAATAGTCAGAATAGATTCAGGAGCGTTCAAAATGTATAAATCAATCAAAATCTCGAAGTCGAAAAAAATAACGATTACTGTACTTCCTTATATTAGGTATAAGAAGGTAAAAAACGTTCCTGGTTAACAATTTTGGATCTTATATTTTTATATTTTGTAAATATATCAAGAAAATGAATATTCTCCGTCTCATCATCGACGATAGTAAATGTTCATTGCGTTTTATTCTTAAGGTCAGGAATATTTATTATTAAAACATCTATTTGTCTTGAATGTCATTGAAAGTCATTTTAAGCAGTTCCTCTTTTCGGCAAGCTATAGAGACCCCAATAATTGTAACCACCTAAAAAAATTTCAAAAAAATAGAACCCTTGTATATCATAATATACCTTCATCAATAAATATTTCTCTTTGCTAATTTCCATTCTTGAAAACACATTTGCTTTCTTTGGTTTGTACCCATTGTTTTCCTCTTCAAGAGAGCTCTACCTTAAAAAATTTGGATATGTCGTTGTTATCATTTACCGAGTGTCATTTTAAGCATGGATTATTCACACCATAATCTTGAAAGGCTCTTTAAATATTCAGATCGTTTAAAAAAGTAAGCCAGAAGAGGTGTAAATCAGAATCTGTCAGGTTCGTAGCTAATTGGGCTCTACAAAAATTTACTCCATATCTGGCTAGATCTCTATCATATAATTTTGGAGAAAGAGAACACAACTTGCGTTAAAACAGGCTATTAAACAACACCAAACATTAACAAACTTTAAAACAAACACCTAATAGTTAATAATTTTTCTGATGATGGTAATAAATCGAAATGTTAGAAAAAAAAATAAAATTAGTTATACCTGACCGAAATTACCAAAAAACTACATAAAATATTATTAGTAAATAATGGGTAATTTACGAACAATTAATTATGATTATTTACCACTGTGGTAAATTACCATTCGAGTTATTTCTCAAGAAATGAATTTGGTAATTAATGATCGGTAATTTACTGCAATAAATTATCGAAAATATAAGTTATTTACCGTAAATTAACATCACTGATCAGTGATCACACTATTTCTTATTTTAATGATAGATTCTGTTGATGTGACTAATCAGATGCAGCTAGCGTTATACAGCAAGTGGGGATGTGACAGAATCTCAGGTAAAAGTGATTACGAAGGGATAATTCTAGGAGAAAGTGAAATAATATCAGATGCAAAGTGATTTGTTGCGTCTATTGTGCTTATTAAACTTGTAGACGAAGTGAAAAATATAATAGGAAAAAAAATCCTATGCCATATTCTGTTCCATATTGTTGGCCATGATAAATAAATAAACACCAGGAGAAGAAAAGCTCTTGTCCAAAGTCCAAATGACATAATTAAACTATTCTCTGGTCGAAAAAATAACCATAGTTTTCAGTAAAACATGAATTATTTTTAACCGTGATATATGGTATTGACAGATATTTCTTCTAGCGTTATTTGTTGAGTATGTGGAGCTAAACCTAGCGAAGTGGGTGATTTAGAGTAAGTACAAAAATGCCTAGAAAATGAAGATTTCTTCAAATATGGACTTTCAACTTTACATTGTTGGATAGAGTTCATGAAATTGGTTATTCATATTTTACATAATCTTTCCTTTAAAAAATGTAATGAAGAAAAGACTGGGAAAGCAACAAAGAAATTATACGTGCAAAAACATTTTCGTAATGAAATGGATCTATTCTTTGACCAACTACATCAAATGAGCGGAATCATCAATGATGGTAATACTGCAAGTAAGATGATTTTTTGAAAACGCAGAGTGCTCAACTACTGTAAATGGTGTCTACGAATGTTTAATAGTTATTAAATATGATTTGAACGAAACAACTACTCACCAGGCAAATACCCCGACCTGCATTGGATTATACCTTCATATCATGATAGATCGGTAGCCAATATCATTTGTCAATTCTTAACCAGACATAGACCGGTTTCGAACTTATAAGTTCTCCTCAGTATGCCATAGGTTATGGAACAGACAAATGATAGAGGCCAACCTGCTAGGCATTTACTAACCAAGGTAAATTGAGTAGTGGTGAGAGGTATGTGAAACTTCTCATATGGTCCAAATGCTACTATCCTACCGACACCATAGATGTCTCTGTGGCGGATAGCGACTTGCGAAGCAAGCACCGAGAGCGGCGATCTCTAGCCCAGGAGGACTAAACTACTGGTATTAAATATGATTTGAACGAAACAACTACTCAGCGGGCAAATACCCCGACCTGCATTGGATTATACCTTCAAATCATGATAGATCGGTAGCCAATATCATTTGTCAATTCCTAACCAGACACTGACCGGCTTCGAACTTATTAGTTCTCCTCAGTATGATATTGGCTACCGATCTATCATGGTTTGAAGGTATAATCCAATGCAGGTTGGGGTATTTGCCCGCTGAGTAGTTGTTTCGTTTAAATCATATTTAATAACAGTAGTTTGGTCCACCTCGGCTAGAGGTCGCCGCTCTCAGTACTTGCTTCGCAAGTCGCTATCTGCCACAGAGACATCTATGGTGTCGGTCGGATAGTAGCATTTGGACCATATGAGAAGTTTCACATACCTCTCACCACTACTCAGTTTAATAGTTACATTATTCTTTAGATAATGTCATTTGGAATAAAAATTAACGTACATGAATTTGGCGAATATGACCTACAAACAGCAAGCTTTATGTAAATAAGTAAAGCTGGTATTATATCCCTCTGTGCACAAAGTATTACTATACTTAAGGAAATTGTATATGGAGGAAATTGTAAGTATATTGAATATGTTATATAAAATAACTATTTACTACGGTTCTTTATATTTTATCTATAAATGTAAGATTTTCAATTACTTTCTTTTTTAAGAAATAAACGTTTATTACCAAACATTCTTATTTCATTAGATTTTAGAAGTGTAGTATTCGAACTAAGAAAGCTAGAGATTATTGACACGAGAAAGGCGACTTGGCCCCACAGTGGTCGGCCTCTTACCATCGGACCTTTGCAAATAATCATTATCATCTACAGGAAATAGGTACTTTTGCTAGAAATATAGTAATAAAAATTACCACTGAATTAAATATCAATTAAGGCTGGTTCGAATATTTTGAAAGAACAATAGTTTATCTATTTTATTTTTCAATAATTGAAATATCTAACGTGGACTTTTGAATCTAGATATCAGAGTTCAATCTCTGTATAAAAATGGATAATTTTTTACTTCATAATAAAATAATGAAGGTGTGTTAATAATGGTTTATATCTACATAAATAACGTTCTGTAATTTATAATACTGCTGTAGCTGGCTAGAGCGTGCGATGCCAAGTGTAGCTATAAATATGTCTACTGTAGCTGCCGGTTCGAATGTCGCTAACGATACTAGTAATGTCGGTGAGAATGATTGTATGCCTACGTTTTACTAAGTGTTACTCCTTTATAGATATTTTCGGATTTGAATTTTGTGAGTTGTCTATTTTTTTGTGGTATTTATTGTTATTATTACTATTATTATTATTATTAAATAATATATATATATATATATATATATATATATATATATATATATATATATATATATATATATATATACATATATATATATATAGTGGTGAGAGGTATGAAAGTTCTCATATGGTCTGAATGCTACTATCCGACCGACATCCTCGATGTCTCTGTGGCGGATAGCGACTTGCATCACAGCAAGTACCGAGAGCGGCGACCCCTAGCCCAGGTGGACTAAACTAATGTGATTAATATGATTTGAAGGAAACAACTATTCAGTGGGCAAATACCCCGACCTGCATTGAATTACACCTTCAAATCATGATAGATCGATAGCCAATATCATTTGTCAATTCCTAACCAGACATAGATCGATTTCGAACTTATTTGTTCTCTTCAGTAAGCCATAGGTTATGGAACAGACAAATGATAGTGGCCAACCTGCTAGTTATATACTAACTATGGTGAAGTGAATAGTGGTGAGAGATATGAAACTTCTCATAAGATCTGAATGCTACTATCCGACCGACATCCTCGATGTCATCGAGGATGTCGGTCGGAAGCCACAAAGGTGCGACTGGCTCCCTGTTAGTGGTTTTCCTTTAGTGTCTTTTTTGAGTTTTGTTCATCATTTTAACTCAGCTACACCGTGCTGATGAAGACCAATTAGTCAGAAACACGTGTCCACGGTTTGCATCTTTCTGCCATTTGCAATTTTTGCATATTTCCACCTTGCAATTTTTTTCTTTAAGCGGGCGTACCCGTTAATTCTCATTGTTTTTTACTGTAATGTAATTAAACCCGCGTCAAATTCATTCTCTGTTTTTTTTTTATATATATATATATATATATATATATATATATATATATATATATATATATATATATATATATATATATATATATATTAAATATGATTTGAAGGAAACAACTACTCAGCTGGCAAATACCCCGACCTGCATTGAATTACACCTTCAAATCATGATAGATGGAAAGCCAATATCATTTGTCAATTCCTAACCAGACATAGATCGATTTCGAACTTATTTGTTCTCTTCAGTATGCCATAGGTTATGGAACAGACAAATGATAGTGGCCAACCTGCTAGTTATATACAAACTAAGGTGAAGTGAATAGTGGTGAGAGGTATGAAACTTCTCAAATGGTCTGAATGCTACTATCCGACCGACATCCTAGATGTCTCTGTGGCGGATAGCGACTTGCATCACAGCAAGTACCGAGAGCGGCGACCCCTAGCCCAGGTGGACTATACTAATGTTATTAAATATGATTTGAAGGAAACAACTACTCAGCTGGCAAATACCCCGACCTGCATTGAATTACACCTTCAAATCATGATAGATGGAAAGCCAATATCATTTGTCAATTCCTAACCAGACATAGATCGATTTCGAACTTATTTGTTCTCTTCAGTATGCCATAGGTTATGGAACAGACAAATGATAGTGGCCAACCTGCTAGTTATATACAAACTAAGGTGAAGTGAATAGTGGTGAGAGGTATGAAACTTCTCATATGGTCTGAATGCTACTATCCGACCGACATCCTAGATGTCTCTGTGGCGGATAGCGACTTGCATCACAGCAAGTACCGAGAGCGGCGACCCCTAGCCCAGGTGGACTATACTAATGTTATTAAATATGATTTGAAGGAAACAACTACTCAGCTGGCAAATACCCCGACCTGCATTGAATTACACCTTCAAAACATGATAGATGGAAAGCCAATATCATTTGTCAATTCCTAACCAGACATAGATCGATTTCGAACTTATTTGTTCTCTTCAGTATGCCATAGGTTATGGAACAGACAAATGATAGTGGCCAACCTGCTAGTTATATACAAACTAAGGTGAAGTGAATAGTGGTGAGAGGTATGAAACTTCTCATATGGTCTGAATGCTACTATCCGACCGACATCCTAGATGTCTCTGTGGCGGATAGCGACTTGCATCACAGCAAGTACCGAGAGCGGCGACCCCTAGCCCAGGTGGACTAAACTAATGTTATTAAATATGATTTGAAGGAAACAACTACTCAGCTGGCAAATACCCCGACCTGCATTGAATTACACCTTCAAATCATGATAGATGGAAAGCCAATATCATTTGTCAATTCCTAACCAGACATAGATCGATTTCGAACTTATTTGTTCTCTTCAGTATGCCATAGGTTATGGAACAGACAAATGATAGTGGCCAACCTGCTAGTTATATACAAACTAAGGTGAAGTGAATAGTGGTGAGAGGTATGAAACTTCTCATATGGTCTGAATGCTACTATCCGACCGACATCCTAGATGTCTCTGTGGCGGATAGCGACTTGCATCACAGCAAGTACCGAGAGCGGCGACCCCTAGCCCAGGTGGACTAAACTTAATATATATATTACTAAATATATATATATATATATATATATATATATATATATATATATATATATATATATATATATATATATATATATATATATATATATATATATATATATATATATATATATATATATATGAATTTTCTAAGTGTTAATTATTAATTATCCAATTATGTAAAATGTAATGTTCCTGTGCCTTCACCAAAATTGAAATTTTCATAACTGAAATACTAGCACTGATTATTCAGAAAACCGACATCTTTTTAAAATTTAATTTCAAGTAAAAACATAAAAGGCAATAATATTTTGAAACAAAATATTTTGAATACTCCTTTACATTACTGGTAAGATAAATAATATATAAAGCAAATGTGTAATTAAGAACCTTTAGGTCACAGGGGTGTATTTTCTGCTAACCCTTCTGGGCTTAACCGACAGGATTATCTGCCCAAAGGACGGTAAAGCGCTCTTTGGTTTCGCTCCCATTAAAGCGCAATGAGTTATCTCATTTATAACATGGGATATAATTAGCTTATTTTATAATAACTAAAAATAAAACAAAAGATTTTAAAATTAAAATTATTTGTGCTTAGATATAAGTGTACAGAGTATTTCAAAAATATGATGCTAAATTGATAGATTGTCCAGATGAAAGTCAAATATGTTTTGTTTCTAATGTTAACTGGCAAAGATACAGAGTGCTGTGGTTTAATATTAAAATGTCTATCTTTTGGATGTTCTCGAAACGGTACAAAATTTTCCGATATAATTTGATGAGAACATTTCACTCAGAGTGTACTATTTAAAAAAAAATTAAGTAAATATTGTAACCAGTGGCAGCTCATGAGGAGGGTTATTACGAAAAAATATGGTATGACCAAAATTATAATATTTATTTATTATATCTTAAATTTGGTTCAAAGAACCATTTCTATTTTTTTGCTTAATCTGCACCATTTAAACGTAAAAGTGAGTTTTCTAAACCCTTGCTCTGCTAAAATTCAACAACTTCCTTTACACGTTTACTGTCTAAGAACAGTTCAACTCTTTCATCAAATTTACTGGTTGACAATGACGTTCGAAAACATTTTTGAAAAAGCCCCTTTCAATGGAGGGCATTTAGTTGTTAATAATTTTCATGTAGAAGTTACGTATAACGATTTTTTTAAGGAAACTGCAAAATTTTGCCTTTGATACTACACTTTGTATATTACATATTGTTAGGCCTATGGACTGTAATGATACCAAAATATTCCCAGAGATGGCGTTACCGATACTAAATCTTAAATTGAACTTGTACTTTAAGAAGGATCTAAAATTTTTCGAAAATGGTTAGGAATATTCTATAAAGTCCTAGACAATACATAGAGGGATATACAGGTAAAACCACGAAGCTGCAATCACGGCTTAAGTATAAGCAATTTACGTTGGACCATTAGCAGCGGAGAGGAATCCACTGTCGCGAATCGGTGAGCGTGGTTCAACAGAGCTGATGAGTGACCGTGTTCGAACTTCCGTGGTTTAACTGTATACATACAAGGTACACAGTGGGTCAATGAGCTCCGTACTGATTTGGAATTGTGCCAGTAAAGAATAAATAAGTTAGAGACTAATGTAGTGATTTCTATGTGTTTAATTATGGTTACAGTTAAGACATTCAGTAAGTTATAAATGTTAATTATTTGTTAGTTAATAAAGTTGTAAATGTTGCCAGGAGGTTTAATCAACGAATCCATAGTTTGAGATGTTTGTGGGGACAGCATACACCTAACAATAGTTTTGCCATTTTCTCGTTTTTATTATTTTAATATTTGACTTTCCATGATGGAAAAAAAATTGCAATATGTTCGTCCATCTACTTGATATAATTTCGGTCGTCTTTTACATATACTTATTATTTGTTAAAATTGACCGTACGGCTACGATATCTTAATATAATTTTTAAAATATCACTAATGTTTCCTCTGATAATGACAATAAGCTGAAACTAGTTGGTATCTGCATGCGAGGTCCATAAAAGAGTAGGTTACCTATTAACTTGGTTCAACAAAGACAGAAGGGGAATGTAACGCGTCATAGTGTATGCCTTGTTGTGAATCATACGTTTGTTGTGTTCATTTTATAATCGTTTTATGTGAGTTACGTTCCGTGTAACAACCGTTTTGTTTTTAAAAACAATTTTCAAAATTGAACAGACGAACTTTTATTAAAATTATAAATGTGAGTAAAACATCTACTGTTAATTTGAATGTATAATCTAGAATGAATATAAAAGCAAGAATAAAATATGAATAAGATAAAGGCAAAAATGCATCGGCAGGCATTTGATGCTTCTCGCTGGCTTCTGCGTGGCCAGTGGACTCACATAACTTGTGGTTATTTGTTATTATTTTGATAATTTGCTTATAGGTATTATTATTTATGTTGTATTATATAGTTATGGACCTCTTTTTTATAGTTTTTACGTGCGTTTTTGACATTTTAAGTGACATTTGGCTTATTATATAAAGGACAATACTTGGTTTAAATTTCATTTATTTTGAGAAGGTATATACAATAAGATGAAATATATTTATCTTGAGGAGAAGAAATATCCCGTTAATAATAAATAATCGTTTTTAAGATGACCAAAATAATATGCAGTGTTGCTATTTGTAAGACTTTGCAATAAAAATTGATGATTTTGAAATCAAGATTGATGAATATATTGCCAAAAAAAAAATTAAATATAAAATGTACCTAGTGAAAAATAATTTGTGGCTAATTTTATTATGTTTTAACTATTCCATCACTTAATTTATTGCCTGAAATTTTGACAAAAATATTCAGCCCAACTGCAAGAGGTGAACGTGTTAAAATTAGAAAGAGAATTTTCGAATTAAATTTTTTTTTTACAAAAACTGGTGTATTGCAGACCACTTAGTACGCCACCTCGGTCTATTCATGTAGGTAAAATTATGCCAGACTACGTAGCTGGAGTCAGAATCTCGAATACATGACTCAGTCTGATAGACCGAGATGGTAGTACTGTACAAATATGACACTCGGTTTTATAGACTGAGTTATGGCAGTCAATGAGATTGAATTCTTTATATATTTGTTTTTTATTTGTCTTAATGTAAAATAACTTACTGTTAATAAAATATTTTAAACATGAAGTTTCAATAATCATTTCCGCATGGGAAGAAAGAAATAATAAATAATATAATCTCAGTAACCACCAAAGTATGAGCTTTTATTGGGCTTTTATTCAGCTAGCATCTCCAGTAAAGTCCCGGTAAACAACCAGCGTTTGGTGTTTACTGAGATATAACTAAAATCATTTATTTAACTGCTAAATAAACTACCTATTAAAATTTGTTACCAGTCAATTAGAAGAAAAATAAGAGTAATATGTTATGGTTAATAATTAAATTAGATTGATTTCTAAACTATTTAGCTATTTTATATAATGGTATACATTTTGGTAATATTTCCTAAATATTTAATTGGTGAAATTGGATAGGTTCATTTAGTTTTCCTCTTTCCTTCTTTTACATAATATTTATAATGGACTATGGGTTATTTACAAAACTGATTTCAGTGCTTGGTTACAAGACAAGGTATATACATTGAGTGAATTCAGAAAATGATTGCTGAATCTGTATATTTTGAGATATTGTCTATAGTTATTTATCTGTAGTATCCTATAACGTTTTTTCTCACCTATTTTCACTATTAAGCCACTGTCCTATTTTGAGATGAAAAGTTATATGAAGTTTTGCCCATAACTGCTTCATTTCAAAGATAATGTGTTGATTAAAAAGAAAATCCTGAATATCTCTGAAATGCTTGAAGATTCTTTATCAAACTTGCTGTGCATAATAAGTACTTTTAGAAACTTCTTTGTTGTCAACATTTAGAGCATTTTTTTTAAATCAACTCGCTGTATCTCCGAAATAAATTTATTGAAAAAACTTCATTTGAGCTTTTCGTCTTAATATAGGTTTGGGAATCATTTCCTGAATTTTCTCAATGCATGTACTTAAGGATCACCCTGTGTGTATTAGCTATAACATGTGAGAATCCCCGGTTTATCGGAAATCATAACATGTCAGAAATATTACAAATTATAACATTTTCGAACTGGTTGGTCGGCATTCTTAAACCACCTTGTATAAATGTAATTTTGTATTTTCGTCTTTGCTCAATACCGTATACAAAATTTCGTTAAAATCGCGTTGGCCTTTCCAGAGATCAAGTGGAGAGTAAATATTCATCAAATAACAGACAAACATATTTTAAAAAGGATGCCAAAACATTATATGTTGTAACCTGTGAAGATTTATTAAAGAAAATGGGTAAATTTGGTGATAATTTTTATAATCGACAACATAAAATTTGATGAGAATAGTAGTTTTTATTTTGATCATACACAAAACATGTAACACCAAGAAAATAAATGTACACGAGTTTATTTAATAATTAGTAATTCTATTCCTCAGTTATTTTTATTATGAGTCATTTATAGTGTTCTTTTGATTATTGAAACATGTTAAATTAAATAATAAACATAAGTATATAAAATTAACATAAATCATAAACTTTAAAGTTCTAAACGAAAGAATACGCTATTTCAAATCAGGCATACAGATGACGTATTCCCGCCATTAATTCTATTGGTCAAAAAGTTAAGAGGTAACCTACTCCTTTACGGACCTCGATCTGCATGTACCCTGTATAGAAATAAAAAGACTATAATTCATTACCTCATTTCATTTATCTAATAAATAAAGCCTTCAACCGATTAATAGTTTATGAAATTTAATCAAAAATAGAAACAGAATTGTTATCCTTAAAGCCTTACAACTTCTTAAGGAAGCTCTTTTTACTAGGGCATGTTGCCTTTAATAATGTCGCTTTGATCCCTGGATTCTATACTTAAGTGATATTCATTAATTTCAGAACGTTCTGTGTAATATAAACCGTAATAACATTACAAATTTCTTTCATATTTTGGGTGACCATATTTCATGAATCACAAAAAGTGTTATTATTTGCAAATCAGTTTTATATTACAAATCATCATTCAAGATGCTGGCCTCTGTGCCAAATTAGTCTCTACAGTGCGAATAATTTACCATTATATTAAAATCTAACAAATAGAAAATAAGATTAGTACTGAGACCGTCGTAATGGATGAAAATTTCATAATATAAATCATACTAACAGAATGGGAAAAGTTAATGAAGTTACTCGATCCACAACATTAATCATAGTTCTCCTTTATTACTATTTCCCAGTTCAATAAAGTTGGTGCCAGGTGGGTTGCAAAGCAGTTAGCAGACCAACAAAATCGCAGTACCCTAAAGGAAGCGAGGCTCTCACAGAATGAGTTTTTCTACTACTAAATGCCATTGAACTCATTCGCAAAATATTTCTACTTTTAATGAACAAAAAGCTGTACGTTAATCCTTAACCGTATTTTTCTTTTGATATATTTAGATATCGCTTAGGTCATTAAAATCAAACCACATTTGTGTAAAATTTATTCATATACTAGTTGCGTTTGTTTTTGATTAAAAATGTAGAAAAGTATTCTATTTTATATACAAGGAAATGCCGCAATTTCAATAGATTATTTTACTCAGTATAAAATAAAATTATTGCTTGGTTCTAATACGTGCATTAAAAAACGAAAACTATGGTGCTTTCATTTTTGTCCTTTAGCTGCTGAGTGGATATGTCTATATTTTCGTTTTTGTATTTCGCTTTGTTATTGGTAGTTTTAATCAATATTGAAAAGCACTACGGCTGCGATCTTGTTTTCATAGTTACCAAAAGCAAATTAATTCATACATCAACTGAAATGTCATTGTTTGACAGAATGAAAAAAGAATTAAATTACATTTAGTAATTGAAGAAGCGGATGAATGTAGGTGTTAATTGATATTGTTTCAAACGTTGGAGTATCCTAATCAATAAACGTGTTGTGATGTTACAACTTATTAATACCACCAATATCTTGTTATGTTTCTATGACTAGATACTTAGATACCAAATGGATAAAGCATAGTATATTATATACCTAGGTTGAGAAGTGAGCTACTATTTACCGAGCACTTTTTATATATTATTATATATATATATATATATATATATATATATATATATATATATATATATGTATATATGTAAGTTATAGAGACGATTCCCACGAGAATATGTGTAACGGCCGGCTCATATCACCGTTCCACGAAGCAGATAGTGGGCCAGCCAGCGATGTCAGCAGTTCCAGCATTTAACATTACAATTAGATTTAAGTCAGTCTGTTTTTAGATCTTCAACTTGTACTTTCGTTTTATACGTTTTATATAAAATAAATTAATTTTTTAAAAAGGGTTTTTCGGCAATCAAAACTATTAGTGGCGCAGTCGGTAGGATAGTCAAACGGTGTTAAGGAATATAATATCGGTTCGTTTTAACGATTTATTGACTATCGGAAAAAAAATTTTTTTGGACATTTTTGGTGACCCGTTCGCGAGTGAAAAAAAGTGTCCTAAGTGTGTAGTGTCCAGCTAGGTGAAAGGGATTAGTAGCCTAGTGAGAAACGAGTTCTGAGAGGATATCAGCACGCTCTGTTTGGACCTAACCACATGGAATTATTGATAGTATTGCTGTAAGTACATTTATGTCTTATAGAGGCCCTTCTGATCGATATAATTCTGAAAGTTCTGAAGATTCTGATTCAGGCTCAATTTTCTTGAATCGTTCAATAAACCGATCACAGATAAGATCATCAATCGATTCTAATTTAAATAATTTATTTTCTCAAATTTCTACAAACGAAACAATCAAAATGCCAAATACAGTACAAGTTTTAAAACAGGAGTACCTGAACATGATCCCAGAATTTCATGGGCAAACCGAACTCTTGTCTCGATTTATAGAAATAAGCGAAAAGCTAGTAAATAAATTTTATAACACAGCTGACGAGACAGACTTTCAGAATGAATATCTGATGTCTAGTATCTTAGCAAAAATCAAAGGCGAAGCTGCTATTAATATTTCGTCTTGTATAATTAATAGTTGGAATGATTTAAAACTTGCACTTCTCAATGCTTATGCGGATAAAAGGGACATTTATACGCTTAACATAGAGATGACTGAGTGTAAACAAGAAAATGAATCTCCTTTTTGAATTTTATACTCGTATTCAACAACTATTAAATTTACAAACATCTTATATCACAACACATAGCCAAGGCGCTGAAAGTGTAATATTAATAAATTATCACAGAAATTTAGCATTAAGGGTTTTACTTAGAGGCCTCAAAGATCCGTTAGGCTCTCTGATGCGAACCAAAAATCCCACTGATTTAAATAGCGCTTTAAGCATGTTAACAAATGACTTTCAAATAGAAACTACTAGTAGCAAAATGTCAAAAATGAAAATATCAAATAATAAACCTGCAATCTCTCAAAATAGACCAAATTTCCAAAATAAATTTCAAAACAGTTTTAGAACTAATTATCGACCGCAGTTACAATTAACAAATTCTTCACATAACCCCCAAGTAATGCAAAGGTCAGCACCTTATAACCAAAATGCTGGCCCATCTACAAATCAAAATGTTTTTAAACCTAACCAAACGAAATTTTTGCCAAAACCCGTGCCAATGAGTGTATCAACAACTAACACTTATAGGGCTGGTCAAAACCAATTCCAAAACCGTAATTATCATCCCAATCAATATCAAACTAGAAATAATAATAATGTGCGACCGAACTATATTGTCGAGGAATTATTCAATATTGATGACCAACCAGTCGTCGAGCTTCCTGACGAATATTATTGTGACGATGGCCTCGAAAATACTCAAAATGAGTTTTTTCACGAACAAGCCTCGGAACACGAATTTGTGGAGTCGAACAGCAACGACCCCCAAATTTCGAACTAATGAACATGAATTATAATGAAAGTAAGCTTCCTTTTATTATTTTTCCTGAAAATAATTTAAAGGTTTTAATTGACACAGGAAGTACGAAATCATTTGTTAAACCCGAAATCGCACACAAATATTTTAAAAAATTTATAAAAAATGAACCATTCAAAATTTTTACTGCACATGGTACATCAGTAGAAAATTACAGTACTTTCATACCATGTTCAACAATTTTTTAATGCAAAAAAGCACTCCGTTAAAATTTTACTTGTTTAATTTTCACAATCATTTCGACTGTTTACTAGGGATCGATAATTTAAAACTGTTGAATGCAAATATTATTTTAGACAAAAATTTGTTAGTAACACCTAACAGCCAAACGAAAATTCTATATCACGAAACGCCAAACGATAACTTGAATAACATCACGGTACAACCTAGATGCGAACAAATAATTAAAATCAATGTAAAAAATTATAGAAAATAGTGATGTTATAATCCCGTACACTAAATTCTCGAACTTAGAAATACCAGAATGTCTCACCCACGTAAAAAATTTCGAAGCCATTTGTACAGTTCTGAATCCATCGGATTCTCCAAAATCTCTCAAAATTATGGAACCAATTGAGGTCATTGACTTTAATAAATATGACACAAAAATTGATACTCATACTAATCTAAATCACTACTATACCGAAAAATATGAGCTTGATATTTCTAAGATCAGAACTGAACATATGAATTCGGAAGAACGCAATACGATATTAACCCTCGTTAAGGAATATTCCGATATTTTTCACATTGACGGGAACCGATTGACATTTACCAGCAAAATAAAACATAACATTAAAACCACGGACGAAATACCCGTCTACACTAAATCCTATAGGTACCCCGAAGTACACAGAGCCGAGGTACGGAACCAAATTCAAAACATGCTAGACCAAAAAATAATTCGACCTTCTTGTTCGCCATGGTCTTCGCCGATTTGGGTTGTCCCAAAAAAGATCGATGCATCGGGACACAAAAAGTGGCGAATTGTAGTGGATTACCGGAAGCTGAATGAGAAAACAGTAGGTGACCGGTACCCTCTGCCGAACATTACCGATCTGCTGGATAAACTAGGGCGTTGTCAATATTTTTCGACATTAGACCTAGCCTCGGGTTTCCACCAGATCGAAATGTGCGAGGAAGACATAGCCAAAACAGCGTTCAACACCGAGCAGGGGCACTATGAATACGTGCGTATGCCTTTCGGGTTGAGAAATGCTCCAGCCACCTTTCAAAGGGTGATGGACAATATTTTAAGGGGTATACAAAACGAAAGGTGCCTTGTGTACCTCGACGACATAATCATTTTTTCTACCAGTCTACAAGAACACGTTAACAGGCTCCGAGAGGTATTTGACAGGCTAAGAGCGGCAAATTTCAAAATACAGTTGGATAAGTCGGAGTTTCTCCGAAAAGAAGTGGCATATTTAGGCCATGTGGTAACCCCCGGACGGGATAAAGCCAAATCCCGACAAAATCAGGGCTATCAAAACTTATCCAATACCCAAGAACCCTAAACAAATTAAAGGTTTTCTTGGATTATTGGGGTACTATCGCAAGTTTATTAAAGACTTTGCGAAGGTAACCAAGCCGTTAACGAAATGCTTAAAAAAAGGACGCCATTATTAATATTAAGGACCCGGATTATATCAGTTGTTTCGAGTTATGTAAAAACCTCCTAACTAACGAACCTATATTGCAATACCCTAATTTTGCAGAACCGTTTATATTGACGACGGATGCGAGTAATTTTTCTTTGGGATCAGTACTCTCGCAAGGCAAAATCGGCTCCGATCTACCGGTGGCCTATGCTAGTAGGACGTTAAGTGAGTCCGAAATTAATTACTCCACTATACAGAAGGAACTTTTGGCCATAATTTGGGCTACCAAATACTTCCGGCCATATCTATTTGGTAGGAAATTTAAAATAGTCACAGACCACAAACCATTAACATGGCTATTTTCGCTGAAAGAGCCAAACTCTATGCTAGTCAGGTGGCGCCTGAAATTAGAAGAGTTTGACTATGAGATCGTATATAAAAAGGGTACGCTAAATAAAAACGCGGATGCGCTTTCTCGAATAGAGCTGAACATGAACGAAGCCGGACCACCTAATGCACCAATTTTTAAATTTATGGAAGAATTCAATGAATCATTAGAATCTGATCGCAAAAATAATACATCGGTTGTCGCTGAAGCGGGCGACTTAGACGATCACGAAAATGCCGAGGAAGATGACGCAACAATCCATTCGAACCACGAAAACCCGATCGTTGCCGTCCCCATTGCCGATTGCCCGGTCAATTACGGTAAAAATCAAATAGTAATCTCCCTTGTCAATTTCGCACCAGCAGACCCTTCCGTTATCAGACTGTATAAAACAAAACAACGCATACTCGTTCAATTCTCAAAAAAATAATTTAGAACAAGACGTTATTAAATTTGTTAAGGAAATGGTGGCCCCCAAGGTAAAATATTACGTATATTTCGAAGACCCAATATACGAAGAGTTCAGCGCGATCCTTCAAAAGTATTTTAAAAATTCCCTGATTCAAATAGTCAGATGTACAAAAAAACTCATTGACGTCACAACCGATGACGAAATAAATCAATTAATTCAGAATAATCATGAGGGTAAAACCAATCATCGAGGAATCGATGAAACCGAAAAACGGATTAAGAATACATATTATTGGCCTAACCAACAAAAATCTATTCAAAATTACATTAACAATTGTGACCTATGTCAAATAACCAAATATGACCGTAGACCCTTGAAACTAGAATATAATATCACTCCTACAGCAACAAAACCATTCCAAATATTACATATAGATAGTATTACCCTAGAAAGCTGTAAATTTCTCACTATTATCGACTCCTTTTCCAAATATGCGCAAGCTTATAAGCTCAACTCAGCGCAAGGTATCGAAGTAACAAATAAATTAGTTAAATATTTTACACACCATTGCATTCCTGAACAGGTTGTTTCAGATAATGGTCTAGAATTTAAAAACTCAGTAGTTCAAGAACTACTTAAAACTCACAAAATCGAAATACATTTCGTAAGTTCTCAACACCCAGAATCTAACGGGTTAATTGAACGGTTCCACTCAACCTTAATAGAGCACATTAGGCTACTTAATAACCAAAATGAGTACAAAAACGATCCTATAGAAATTAAGGTAGATTATGCACTTTTGGCTTATAACAACACGATCCACTCAACTACGAATATGAAACCCTACGAAATAGTAACTGGGCACGTAGGCGGGAACTCCCCTTTTAACATCGATATCGAAAATCAATTAGTTAATAATTATATTGAAAATCATAAAGAAAAGGTCAAACTTTTATACCAAAAATTAAACGAGGACATTCAAAAGAAAAAAGAAAGTGTCATTTCCAAAGCTAACGAGAACCGCGAAAAACTTCCCGAAATCCCGGAGAAAATTTTCGTTAAAAATAAACAAAAACAAAGTAAAACGCGTAATAAATATAAACCTCAACAAATCTCCGACATTAATGAGGAGCGTAAGACTGCTAAAATTCTTCCAACACATGGCAACACTTGTGAAAAAATTCACATTTCTAACATTAAAAGACCAAAAAAGAAGGGAAAACCACAAACTCACACCTTAAACACTATTTCAGGTCCCTCGCCCTCGGACAAGGAACAGAGGTCACAAACATAACGGAAATTTAGGCATTCTCCCGATTAATTTGGGCCCTGCCAGACTTCAGAAGAATGAACACACATTTGTCCACTATTACGACCTGCAACCTTTATATGATGAATACTCAAAATTAAACACTCAATATAATGATCTTAGGTTAAGTTATTCTAATAATAGTATATTTAGTAGAGAATTAGATAATTACAATAAAATCGTAAAATATAGTCAAACGCTAGTACTAAGTAAAATCAATAACATTAAAATTCATAGCAGAAACAAAATTTCTAAAAGAGGTTTACTCAACGGGGTTGGTTCAATAGTCAAGAGCTTAACTGGAAATTTGGATGCCTCCGACGGCGAAAAGATATATAGCATTTTAAATCAGATTCAAAACAATGAAAGGAATCTGCATAATCAATTAAAATTTCAATATTCTCTTAATCATCAATTGATTAGTAACTTTAACGAAAATATACAGGATATTCAACATAATGAGGTAATGTTAAGAACGAAAATAATACAGCTAAGCCAGTTCATTGAAAATGGTGCTACACATCAGGATGTTCTTTTTGCAAAAGACTTATTTAATCAACTATCTATCCTTTACAATGCAATTCTCAACACTTTACAGGATGTAGAAAATTCAATAACATTTTGTAGATTAAATACATTACATCCAAGCATTATTAAGTCCCACGACTTATTTCTAGAAATTCAGAGAATATCGTCTCATTACGGAATTACCTTGCCTTTTGAAGTAAATTACAAAAATATTTTAGATTTTGAATCCATTCTAAAAAATTCACTGTAAAATAGACTCCAACAAAATTACTTACTTCTTATCAATTCCTATTTATTCTGAAATAGAATTTGATCTGTTCTACATGCTACCTATACCAACAAGGCGTGAATCAGAATATTTAACAATAATTCCTAACGCGAAATTTATACTTAAAGCAAAAAATAGTAACTTATTTAAGCCTCTATCTGACAAGTGTACCCAAGGCAAATGGTATCATTGTCCAAGTAATATACAAGTCAATTACAGAGCACCGTGTGAAGAAGATATCTTGTTATACCAAAATTCAAGCCGCTGTCACCTTACCCAGCTAGAAATCAACGAAAATCACATCGAAACCGTTCCCGAGATCAATCAATACTTGGCCGTCCTCCCAAAAGAAGAAAACATCGAGGCCCAATGTGAGAAGTCAATCGAAACCAGATCACTAATGGGTATCTTCCTAATCAAGCGAGACTCTTGCAAATTACACTTCAGAGGACAGGAGCTAATTTTCCAGGAAACAAGTTATGGGAAGCCACTAGTTGTCAACTCTATCAGTCTCCAGTCAAGAAACCATTATAATCCAAAGTTCAAAATCGAACTCAAGAAACTGAACCTCAAGGAGCTACCGACCAACACAATAATTCCAATCCAGGAAGAATCAATCAATAACTACCACATTCCAAGCCTCTGGACAGTCATATTGTATATTCTACTAACAGCTGGTATATCGTACCTCTATCTCAGATGGAAAAAGAACAAAACGTCTAGCAGAAATAAAAAGGCTATCAATGAGACCGATGTACCTGTGGTAATAGAATTGGAAAACAGGAAGATCAGCCTCCCAGGGGATGCTTCCTTCTAAGGGTGGAGGAGTTATAGAGACGATTCCCACGAGAATATGTGTAACGGCCGGCTCATATCACCGTTCCACGAAGCAGATAGTGGGCCAGCCAGCGATGTCAGCAGTTCCAGCATTTAACATTACAATTAGATTTAAGTCAGTCTGTTTTTAGATCTTCAACTTGTACTTTCGTTTTATACGTTTTATATAAAATAAATTAATTTTTTAAAAAAGGGGTTTTTCGGCAATCAAAACTATTAGTTGTATATATATATATATATATATATATATATATATATATGTATATATGTATATATATATATATATATATATATATATATATATATATATATATATATATATATATATATATATATATATATATATATATATATATATATATATATATATATATATATATATATATATATATATATATATATATATATATATATATATATATATATATATATATATATATATATATATATATATATATATATATATATATATATATATATATATATATATATATATATATATATATATATATATATATATATATATATATAATGTGCGAGGTCTATAATGGCCTTCTCAACCGGAGTATATATATAGAATTTTTTTTACTACTAACATTGACATATTACCATATTTGATTTGATTAGATTTTGATATTAGTCATTTCCCATTTATTTTCAAATATTTCGAAATATCAAGTAGTCTGGGAGTTTAGTTGTCAAACTGACAAAATGAAATTAACGGAATCTAATTTTGAATGTCATTTTCCAAAAAATGGACGATATCTAAAAGTTCTACGTAAAACTTGTGAATAAAATTGTGAAATGGGTGAAAATAGTGACAGTGATTTAGAGATGGAAGTGTGTACCCCGCCTGCACTTAGTAAGGTGGCAACTAGTGTAAGTAGCGATTTTTTGCCAGAAAAATCAAAAAGATTTGCCATAACTGCACAATTAACTATAATTTTAAATAATTTTTTATAATTTTCATCATACCACTTACCTGTGCTGAATTTCCGAGTTTATTTGTTTTTTTGCTTAGAATTAAGTTAACAAGTTTCTATTCATTTCATTAAAATTTTTCATTATTTACCTAGGCGGTTTTTTATTATAATTTTTTTACCTAGGAGAGAGAAATACTACTTCTCATTAGAGGAATGGAGTAATGGTAATGGTAATGGTGGGGGAGGCTGACGCCTGGCAAGTAGGCCACAGACGGGCCCTTTTACCAACCCCCAGCTGTCCCCTCAGCCATGTGCTTCTCTTGCTCCCTCATCGAATCTTTCCGACCTTCTGATGAAGGCATCTTGGACATGTAGGGTCTTCCTCAATACCTATCAATGATAGATGCCTCTTAAGTCTGCAGTGGCCTGTCAGAACACCGATTAAGAGATTTAAAGTCTTACGACTCCGTCCCAGCAACCAGGCCGATCTCGATTTGTTCGGCCCCGTCACAAAATCTCGGGTTTGCCTGCAGGCCCTGTTGGTCCTCCAGTGCGTCCTCAGTGTCTCGTGGGCCCACTCATTGAGGGCCGTTGTGACCTGCCTTCTTGAAATACCTAACATAGGCTCAGGCCCGTGACAGGGTTCCTCGGCTCCGAGTCTAGCTAATTTATTGGCCTTCTCGTTGCCTGGAACTCCCATATGTCCCGGGACCCATACCAGTCTCACTTGTTTACGCCTGGCCAGCTCTTCTAGGACATCCCCACACTCCTGGACGAGAGCTGATCTCGTCCTGGGGAGCACACCGCCTTTAGAGCAGCCTGGCTATCGGAGCAGATGTATATTATCTGTTCCGCCTCATTCCTAACCTCAGCCCTACCTGCCACCGCTAGGATGGCGTAAAACTCTGCCTGGAAGACCGTGGTGTACGAGCCTGGAGCAAAGGAATGGAGTAAATAATGGTGATTTCTCAGGTTAGTAGTAAAAAAACAATATTAACTCCGTGTCTCTAGTTTTTCTGATGAATTAGCCAATTTTCTAATTAACATCTTTGGGTTGACCACCCAATTGTAATAATTAATTGTAAGTTCAATCTTAACATTTATAATAAAGAATTATTTAAATTGTTTCAACGCAATTTACTTTCTTTTTTCAAGGAATAATCTTAACAAATACACTTCGTTTAATTAACGATTATCACAAATTCATTCTCTTTTTGGAAACAAAGTATATTGCTTTAGGAAACCACACTCGCATTAAAGCGCGCGTGTGGTTTCCAAGCAACATATTATTATCTTGTGTCTCATAAATCGAACGAATTTATTTTTCGATAATCATTAATACACATTAATAAATTATATGGCTCCGTGGTCTAGAGGTAACGTACTTGCCTCGAAACGTCGGGGCCCGGATTCGATTCCCGGCCGTGGCACTGGGATTTTTCTGTGAGAGAGATTAATCGTAGTATACTCGGATATTGGATGTATGTCCGTTGTCTCTTAATGTGTAACCCTCTCCCGCACAATGTCATTTAAGACATTCAGGGATAAAGGGGGTTGTCATTACATGTGGTGTTATTATTATTATTATTATTACTTGTATTACTTGCGAAAATCATTATTTAGGCAGAGTGTGTTTACGGGCTCAGTGAGTGTGTATATCACATATACAAGTATATCAGCAATGTCTGTATGGTTGTACAAGGGTTGCTCGACAAACAACCGTTTCGTCTATTTTAGGAAAGGTGTATCCCTCAGTGGCAATTACCAAGTCGTAGGTTACCTCGTCTGAAACAATTAATTTTAAATAGAGTTAAAAAGTACTAAAGAATAAAAAAATATGGTTAACAGTTTTGTGGTTGGGAAGCAAAAGGAGTTAAGTAAAAACTGTAGTTTTACAGAAATCGAAGAAACTATTTCCAAAAGACATTTGTTACAATAATAATTTTAGTGTTTTATTGTAAGTGTATTTATTCTGCTTTTAAGCATTTTACAAAAAGTCTTAGATTAAATAGAACATATTCCGCTGAAAGATAGTTAATTATGATTTCGTGTAAATGATATTAACTAGGCTTATCCCTTGTAAACTCATTTTAGTTGTGTAATTAAACTGTTTTTGAGTGGTCAAAAGGGATATAGAGTACTCCAGTCAAATAGGGACAACTAGAGGGAAATAACTGATAAAGTTTTGAAATTTGGCAAATAGGTTCATTCAGACATACTATTAAGTATACTAAAAGTCTTAATCTCAATATATTGCGCTAGAGTCGCCATCTTGGAAAATTGTGCTTCGATTAAGTTTCTTGCTTATATATCCTTACCCAAATAACATTTCACCGACTAAATTTTTTTACCAAGTTCAACATCAGAATTATTTCGAAAATAAGTCAAGTGGCGCCTTAAATTTTGTAGTTGATACAACGTCGGAGCAACGTTGCTTGAACTAAGCAAACCTACTATTTACGTCTAGCTCATTTACCAACTTTGTTTTGACGTCAGCAATCTACTCAATAAGTCGGGTGTATTTCCAGATCATTATTCAGCTTTGATTAGACGTCGGTAACTAGTAAGTAGTTTTAGGTAATTTTTTGGGTAAATTTCCAAGTTGGTTAGATGTTGTTGACTGACGTAGTCTATTAACTATAGAGTCATCTGACAACATTGGCTTACAGCCTCACACGTTGGTGTGAGACTTTTGGGCCTCGCCTTAACCTAACCTCAAAATTAATGTTGATTTATAATTAGTAAAGATTTATGCAGGCAAGGTCGGTATTAGCGTGATATTTTGGAATGAACGTTAAGATTTCTGCACCTGAGCCTACTAAAAGTTGGTACAGGTAAAATTCTTTAACCTTAACGTCGCTGTTAGTAAATGATAATTGCACCTATCATAACGGTACATCGAAATTCGTATATTTATTTGGAACTATCAGAACAAGTTTTCAGCTGGATATTATTTCCCGACTAAGCCATATTTTCTGGTTCAACGAAAGAAAATAATAGGTGGCCATGTTGATTATTTGTTTACAAATATTTTAGATACACATCTTTTTTCAATAAAGTAAGCAAAAAAAATGTTTATTTATTCGTAAAATTAATTATACAATATTTCAATTACTTTTCCGTTGGGAAATAAAAATATGTTTTAAAAGTAAAAAAAAAATGGTACTTTAATTCTTAAAATAAACATTAATCTTTGGGGTCACTATATTTTTCACTTACTTCATATATATTTATCCATAAAGTTTCTTTCGTTTCAATTTTTACCCCATCAGGTTTATTAAAATTTTATTTGATATAACTATTTTTTATATAATACGTATTCAACGATAAGCACGTTTCATGTAGGTAGGTATGACAAATAGAATAATATACAAAGTTGGTTAGTTTCATTATCTAAATCAATAAGAAATCTCCGACACATAGTGGACCGCAAACATCTATTAAACATCTACTACTCTCTGGCATATTCCCACATTAAGTATCTAATTATATAAGGGGACAAGCAACTTACATAAATAGAGTTTTCATTCTACAAAAAAGGATACTAAGATTAATATTTTCTCTTAATCCCTTAGACACATGTAGACAAATATTTAAGTATGACAACATATTAACTACTGCTAGTGTATTCATTTATGAATCGGCTTTATTTGTCAGAAACAATTTAGAAAAATTTTCACAAAACAATGCTATCCATAATCATAACACTCGTTCTTCAAACGACATACACTTAAAAAATATAAAACTTGCAACGACCAAAAAAAGCGCATTTCATTCCTGCAGTGATATACATAATCATCTGCCTAGAAATATAAATCAGATAGATAATTTTAACGGTTATAAAAAAGGCATTACACTCCTTCCTCAGCAAAAATTGTTTTTACAGCCTAAAAGAGTTTTATGGTTATTAAAATCTCATTCTAATTTCGATAAGTTTAAGGTAAAATGTACGTGAACATTTTACCTAGTAAATTATGTGTTATATGATATAATGTAATTATATATGTGTAATTAAATTCATTGTTTCTATGTGTGTACTGTTCACTACATGTATATTTAATTATGATATGTGATTTTATATGTGTATTTTATACTTTTTACTTTCTATATTTTATTTTATATTTTTTCATTTTATTATACTTGATTGCAAGGTATAATTCTGCCAGTATGTTCTATATGTATTTACTACTTTTAGTTAGCTTAATATTAAAATATTTTACCTTATTTGACATTCATATCCTGTAAGGCATACATTAATAAATATTTTTTTTTTTTTTTTTTTTTTTTCGGTTGCCCGACGCTGGACAGTCCTCCCGTGGCCTCCGACGCCTCACGGGAGTCGCGCTAGCACATTAACCTCAGCCACTCCCCACATCCCGCAGGGTTAGTGACTGTAGGCTCCGGAATTGTGTGCCCTAAGCAGACGGAGAGAACCCAGAATGACCGCCTTCTGCATTTGGCCTGCCAGCCACTCGGCTGATTTTTGGCAGGCCGGTATGATCTTTAGTTCCGAAAGTAGCGTAGGCTTTATCCCTCCGAGTACACCGATTATAAGGACGACCATTTTTACCGAGTAGCCTGGGTACAGCACTTGGAGCTCGTACCGGAGATCGCGATATTTGGTCCGTTTCTCCTCCTCCTTCAAGGTGATGTTTTTCTCTGCAGGTGCCGAGAACTCGATGACATACATCACCTTGAGTTGATGGTCGAGGAGGACTATGTCAGGCTTGTTGGCTTGGATAAGCCTGACAGTCGGGAACGAGTAGTTCCAGTAAATCCTGCATTTCTCGTTCTCGACAACGGACTCAATATCTCCGGGGACGTAAGGCAGCACTGGTGTCTGGTCTACCCCGTACGAGTGCCTTAGATGGTAGTATAGCACTCGTAACGCCGCATTATGCCGGTGGATGTAGGCCGAAATCGCATATATAGGGCATGCAGATAGTAAGTGCATGAGCGATTCCGGCGCCTGATGGCAGGTCCTGCAGTTGATATCAGGAACCTCTACATGCCTTGTTCATTGCGTTCGTTACCATTGAGACGTTCCGGTGAGGCCCCTCCCGCCTGTCTCTGACCCCCATCCGCTTGGGGTCGATCGTGAGGAGCCCTTCTTCGAAGGTTATATGGAACCCGAAGTAAAAGGGGTACCAGGTGGTTAGCCTTGGTACCCCCCGGCCGACATTAGTCAGGCAGAGTTACCTCTGCCTGTCCAGGGTGCACCAACGTGGAGGTTGCCGGTCCTTTGCACCCCTATGTACATCTGTAAGTTGTCTTTGGAATTTATCGTTATTTCATGAATAACTTTCCAGACACACATTTTTAACATATTTTATTGAACAAAAGTAACAACTAACAACAACATAATAAAGTCAAATCAATCGATTCACTTATATTAATTAAAAGTATTGTATGTATGGTCATTAACTGATATTGACTCTTTGATTGTCTTCCTTCCTTAGTTGTGAAGCTTTCGCAAAAACGTAAAATTGATATACGAAAATATAGTATTTAAGATTGTTTCTAGCCCAAAAATGATAATATTTACTCAATAAATGAATGGTACTTTCAATAATATTGGATGATTGGATTGATTTTGTACTAAAATATGTAAATATAAAACCAGTTTTACAGTATTTCAGTATTTTTAGTGGCAAATGAGGACACCATTCAATTTTGAACTGTGTGTTTTATTTTGTATCTATTCAAATATTTATTAAGTGTGAAGTTTTGGTACGGGCTGATAGATGTCCGTCACTTCTTGATTTTTGCGGGCTGATACTTCCAAATCTATTTCAATAAACGTAATGAATAGCACAAGCAGAGAGAACAAAAAGATACATTACACGAAAATTTAAAGAGATACTATCATCAAATCATATAAATGTTTGTACCTCACTTCACATCAGTGATTCGACTAAACATGGCGCCAACTAACAAGAATATAATACCACGTATCGTCACTGTCTTCAATCCAATTATTGTAACTGATGAATAACTTTGAAATACTTTTTCCCAACAAAAATAAATTTTATTTAGAGTAAAACTTCAAAAGTAAAAACACAAGTATTTCTTAAAACATTTTATAATATCTCTTTGTTTTGTGCAATGGTTGCTCCACTTCAAGAGACAGTAAACGACTTACATGGTTGACTACAACGTTGAATAGCTTGAGAACATGATTACTTCCAAAGCCCCTTCTCCTTCAGAGGCGAAATATATTGTATACTATTTATTATTCCTGTCTCTTGGTGACATTATAAGTGACACGTTTTCAGAATATTAAATATCAAACAGCTAGGTCTCATTAGTCTTTTACAGAAGACTGAATCAGAAGCTATTTAAAGTAAATTATTATTAATACGTATAGCATGAGTATAATTAAATTTTGATTTCAGTTTCTTCTGGAAGACTGGTCAGAACAACGTTTTAAATGTTGCTTTATGGATTTTAATATTGAAAAAAGTAAATCTGGTAAATAACTAATAATCACTACCACATACACAAAACAAACTTATGTTATATACAAAAAAAAGTGTTACAATAAAAGAATCTACTTTTTGTCCAGCGAGTGTACCGTTAAATGATAAAATATTTAGAAAGATGCTTTCGGAAATTTTTATAGAACTTGCTTCTTACACAGTATGTAGAACTAATATTTTTTTTCATTTTATTTTATTACGCACTACCCAACAGATACGAAATCCTGCCATAAGCACCTCTGTTGAAGAGGTAACGATTAGACATCTTTGAATTTGCACAGGAACTACTCTTTTGTCAAACATTTTACGCCTATTTATAGGGTAAGTTATTTTTATCAGAACTGTGAACGAAAAGCAAGCTGTAAAATTAATAAAACAAACTTCAAAACTTTAACATACTGAACTTAAATACTACCACATATGTAGTGCAGAATATAGTAAGTAGAATAGAATAATAATCAACACCACAGAAATTAGACAACCCCTGAATCCAAAACCGAAGCTGTCTAGAAGGGAGTTATACGTAGAAAAACGTGGATATAACCATTCCCACCCGCGGCGCGGCGCGCGACATTGTCAATACTGGTGGCAGGGTTCGAACCCGCAGCTACGATAGGTAAATTTCTACTCACACTTGCCATCGTTTGTCCTATCCAACCATACCACCGAGTCAGTAGGATGGAATGCAATAGAACATAATAGAATATAATAATTTACAGTCACACAAAAAAAAGTTCATTACCACAAACCAAAATACATAGATCTAGTCTATTTTCGACGCTGAATTTGAATCTGTAATTAAAAAATGATTTATCGTGTCAGTTTTTTTTTTTGGCCAAAAACATCCCTGGAAATGGAAATTATTACCATAGTAATAATGTAATGACTCTTAATGAAGTGTGAGAAATGGTAGATATTTTATAGTCTAGAGAAGAGAATATGCAGTCAAACCATAGCAAGCTATTTCTATCAATTAAATCAAAACCCACCCTCACGGGGGTGAAAACTACCCCTGAAATGCAAAAAACGCACGTGAGTTTAAATAACATGTACAAAGGACAAATTCTTGTAGCTCTTTGGACAACAAAAATCTACTCTTAAAGGGTTGAGACTCACCCCTTTAGGATAGGATGTAGAGACCACCCCCACCTACGGCGGCATTTCATAAGTTTCAATAACGACAAAAAAAGTTCAGGCTTTTGTAGTTTTTGGCAGGGTGAACAACTATGGAGTGGATTAGTTTGAACTACCGATATATGACTATAAACTACCCTTAGAGGGTGGTAGAAACTACTTCTACGCTTTAATGATGCACTTGGATGTTATTGTGTTATTAGTGTAGGCTAAACCAATATTTTATAAAACATACACTAAAAAACTTATACATATGGACGAATAATATTTAAAAACAATATGTATAAATACAGACTCTAAATAAAATAAAACAATATAATAAATAATATAATTTAAAAAATTAGGGCAATTTTTAGAACATTGCATCAACATAAGGAGAGTACTTAAGTAAGGGCGAGGTTACAATCTAAATATATTTTTGTACTGTAGAAAATTTGACAGCATTTTCAGTACAAGCAACATTCTGATGATAAACCGACGTTACTGTTTGCAACTAAAAATCGGTGTGCGACGCCGTACGCATAACGTCGTGCTGACCCATATTTGTACTAAGCTGGTCAATAAAATATGGGTCGATTCAATGTAGAGGACCGACTTAGTCGTGATTATCAACCAAATTTTAGGTCAGCTTAAGTTGGTTCTTAGGCTATTACCAACTTTATTTAAAATGTGCCCTTAATCAGACCTACGAAATGTCGGGTTTAGGTAGTGAAACCACAAGAATAATTGTTACTTATTCTTGTGGTGAAACTAACCAACTATGTATATTATTCAATTTGTCGTACCTACCTATGTACAAATATAAAATGGATGAGGCGTGTTTATCGTTGAGTGCGAATTATAGGTACCTATACAAAATACTTGTCGAATAAAATTTTAATAAATCTGGTGGGGTAAAAATTGAAGCGAAAGAAATTTTATTGATAAATACATATGAAGTAGATCGGAAAATATATAAATATATATACCCATATATAAATATATATATCCATAAGAATGTTTATTTTACAATTTTGAAAATGAAATTTTTTTATTTTTAAAAAATATTTTCCTTTCCCAAAGAAAACACAATTGAAATATTATATACTTAATTTTTCTTTGAAAAAAAGAGGCAAATTTTGTGTATTTAAAATAATTCTAAACACAAAATCAACACCTATTATTTCGTTCTGCGAAACCAGAAAATATGGCGAAATTATTACCTAGCTGACTACTTGTTCTGATAGTTCCAAATAAATACACGAATTCCGATTTACCGTTGTGATGTACAATTATGTTTACTAACAGCGACGTCGAGATTCAATAATTTTACCTGTACAAATTTTTACACTAACGTTTATTCCAAACAGTTATGCTAATATCGACCGTGCACTGCCGTTGGTGTATAAATATCTACCAATACCTGCATTATCGACATTAACTTTGAAGTTATATTATGCCGAGACCCAAAAGTCACACCAACGTCCAGCCGATATTGCTACATGACTACGTCAGTTAGCAACGTCTAACCAACGTGGGAAGATTATCGAAAATACCTAAACGTACTTAGTCACTTATCAACGTCTAATCAATGTTGAATAATGATCTGAAAACACACCCAATGTATTAAGTAGAAATCTGACGTGAAACCAACGTTGGTAAATGTGCTAGACGTAAATAGTAGGTTTGCGAGGTTTAAGCTAAGTTGCTCCGACATTGTATCATAACTACAAAATTTAAGACGTTACTTGACTATTATTTGTAATAATTCTGATGTTAAGATTAGTAAAAAAGTAGTCGGTAGTCAGTGAAATAAATGTTATTTGGGAAGTGAGTACTTTTCTGTAATAGTAATAATAATAACACATGAATCAACAAAATATTCAATGTGAATTTACATTAGAATTTGTTTATAATAATTTATATCCAGTAAATAAACATAAGAAAACAGCTCCACAAAAACTCAAGGTTACGCATGAATAACTTGCGCGTGGAAGGATATTATTTTTTTAGTAAGCCGTAAGAAACTATTGTTCAAATTATCCTTGTGTAGTGCTATAAGAATGGATTTGGGTTCTGGTACTAAATTAATTGCTTTTCCCATATTATACAGGGTGTATCAGGATTAATTGTTCTAACTTAAAGTCTGAATTCAGGACTTCAAAATAAGAAAAAAGTTTCCTATGAAGTTATAGTAAAATAAATAGCTTTAGTGACGGCACGTAGGGGTAAGATGCGACAGGAGAGCGGAAAATACCTAACATATTATATCTCTGGTCTTTTACACCTCTTACCTTAAAGCGAGAAAGACGATTGTTTTTGTTGGCACGCGACCGAGACGGAGTTCCACTTATATTCTGTGATACTTCAGGTCCGCACTTAGTTTTATTACCAATTTGATTAGCATTGCGTTGTAGGAAAAAGTGTAATCATATAAGTAATAATTATTTCATATCTGTTTATTTATTGATGTGTTTTTGAAAATAATTTAAGAAGTTTATAGTGTTGCAGTGAATTGTGTAATATATGCTGGTGTGTTTTTGAAAATAATTTAAGAAGGTTTTCGTATATAATGTAAAAATGTTTCGACCGTGGGAGGCATCCACGTCTACATGTTATGTGTTTGTGAAAATGGAAGTAATAGTGATTACAGTGATAAAGAAAATCAGATTTCATCAGTGTTTTCAATAAGAAAAAATTGGTTACATTTGAACGAGCAAGCGAAACAAATTTGCTTTAATGTTTACAATAATCATTTGAAGCGACGAACTAATGACCCCAATTTGTATGATTTAGATGTACTCTGTAAAACAGCATCTCTGACTAACGGTCCGCATCCCACAATATACAAACTGGTGAAGGAAAGTGTCCTACCAAGAAAATAACGATCCTATGCCACTCAATCGAAAACTCTGGACACATCGTTAGCAAAACTTTTAAGAACTTTAGTTTACGACACATCAGAAAAATGAAATCCCAACAATTGATAAAAATGTCGTAGAGTTAATTCAAAATGAAGTGTTGAAAATTAACTAGGAAGATTGGGAAAAAAGAGTTAGGAAAGTAATTATTACAATTGAGGATGATTATTTAAAAATTGCTTAATGTCATATAAATGGTGGAAATAAATTTATTATAAATTTGAACAAGAATAGTAGTTCATCTGAAAATGAAGAAGAGGGTGATAAGGGCGAGGATTCAGATGAAGAAACGATGTGAGGTGATGTAAAGTGAAGTGATATGATGTGAAGTAGTGAATTTTGTGATATCAACTGTATTATTTATTTCCGTTTTTGTTCTTTCATAGTTCAGTGCTTGAGAAATATTCTTTTTTCAGGATGTTATTATTTAGTAATATTATTTTTTTTCATTTTGACAAAAATATGTCTTTCCGTTTTTATTATAGTAATAACTTTACTATTAGAATTTATTTTTAGTTTATTTATAGAGAAAAATATTTGTTTCTGTTACTATTTTGAGAGTATGATTTTGTTTTTATTTTCTTTTTTAAAGGTTACTTTTTAAATAATTTCTTGATTCTATATTAATATTCCATACTCATCCTTTCCTGGCAAGAAATGTTCATACCTCCTCGCGGTTCTTTCTGGGTAGTAACAATTCATATTAAGCGAAGTTGATTACTGCAACTACTGTAAGTGTAGTTAATACTTTAAATTCAACACTTTTATTTCAAGTTAATACTTTTTTCTACAATTAAATTAAATTAAATTAAATTGTTGCTAGCTATATTAGGCACAAAAACCTACATTGAAAAAGTAAATGAGTGAGCAATACAGATAAATCCGTCTCTGCGTTCTGTAGCGTCCGGAAACGATTCGTCAAAGAGTTACGCTCTCCACAAATGGAGGTTAAAATTAGGTTTCTATTTTTTCTTAAATTTGGAAAATGTAAAAAAAAAAATTATTTTGGTAGAGATTTTCTAAAGAATGTTTTTTTTCAATCATCCTCTATCGGTAAAATGGGTGAAATCAACAAACCTCATTTTATTTTTTTATTGGAACTTTTTATCGGACTAGAATTTTTTACATATAGAAATATGCGTTGGAAAGCTTGATTCATTTACAAACCCTTTTATCTTTTAATTTTTTCATCGAACTGATATCTTTTGATTAAAAAAAATTTAAGTAATATCAATCCACACGGTTATTTGGAAAATTGCATTTCAAATTTGTGTGAAAGGAGATTATTTTATTTTTTTTATTAAAAAATTGTCAGTTCGATGAAAAAATAAAAGAGACCAAAGAGTTTCTAAATGCATCAAACTTTCCAAGTCACATTTTTATCTAATAAAATTCGGGTTCGTTAAAAAGTTCCAATAAAAAAATAAAATGAGGGTTGCTGACCATCCTCTATCGGTAAAATGGGTGACCATTTTACCGATAGGGGATGATTGAAGATTTAAAAAATTATAAACATTTTTTTATTACTTGTCTAATTTTCACTTTATTTGTTATTTTACAATTAGTTTCATCCTATTCGGACATTTTCAAGTAAACTAAATTATACACAGATTTAGTTTACTTGAAAATGTCCGAATAGGATGAAACTAGTTGTAAAATAACAAATAAAGTGAAAATTAGACAAGTAATAAAAAGTGTTTATAATTTTTTAAATCAAAATGGATTTTCACAAAGTAACTTCATCTTCAATCAACTTTTTGAATGATTGAAGAAATATCTTTTAGATGAGTTTCCATTAGTAGAGAATCTCTACCAAAAATTAATTTTTTTATCTTTCTCCAAATTTGAGAAAATAAAATGAACCTCCATTTTTGGAGAGGCGTTTCCGGACATACCTCCACAGGAAACGTTTTTCTTATTTTGAGGTCCTGAATTCAAATTTTAAGTTTGTCCAGTTAATCCTGAAACATCCTGTAAAATATATTGAAATATGTCCATAGATATTTCAAGGTACAGTCGTCATATTTACTTATTGGAATTGTTCTTTACAATTATCTCTTAACATTAAATTTTATTCGTATGGCTTTGCTTCGAGCTGAAAATACATTATTGCAAGTTGATGCATGTTTTGTAATTAGGATGATAAATGATATAAAGGAGTGGATACAACTGTGGTATGCAGTTGTTAAGGTACTTTGTGATACTTTCCATACGAGATTACGAATCAGGTAAGTAAATATAGAAATGATATGATATATATGTTGTGTGAGATTCCCAAGATAACCAGTCTCAGTTGACTTTTGGAAATTTAGTGAACTCTGGATATTTACGTTTATCATATAGTGCATACTAATTACCATAGTCTCTATTTTTGCATAACTTATTTGAGGTAAACAATTTTTGTGTGTTCGATTCAGCATATGGGAATTCATTTAACAAATCCTTATATTGGTGTTAGAGATGGCAGAATTAGAATGGACTGCATGACAATGATATTTTGTTTGAACTGGGAAAACCATTAATATAAATTCAGAAAATAATGGGTCCCAGATCAGATCCTTGGGGAACGTCATTCTTCAATTTTTGTGAGGTAGATTTAGCTTTGTAATAAACAACTAATTGCTGTCTGTTACTAAGTTATAAAGTTAAAAGAGATTTACTTTCATCGGAAAATCCATATTAAATTAATTTATTAATGAGTATGGCATACGACACACAATCGAAACCTTCATGAGATTTAAGACCAGACAGCATCCGTATTTATCTTCTTCAACACGTAGTAATTTACCATACATACAGCTGTTTTCTTCAAATAATCCAGTAGATGAAATTGCTTATGTTTCCATCCTCCTGAGATATTCATAACCAGATTGAACAGATATTTCCACCAATTCTGTTTATCCTATTTACACATTGACTACTTGTATTCACTAAATTCTATATTAATGAGTAAGTAAATTTCTTGAACTGTTAAATTATTTTATATTTGTTCATTTACGTTCATAAATTATTCAATCGTGTGTGAAAAGTGACTATTCAAATGGAAAACAAGAGATGATATATTGACAAATTGACTTGTGGCTATTTAATTCACTTACTAAAATGTATACATTGATAACGACTTAAAGTATCAGTCTCCATAACGATGTAAACGTGACCTGTGATAAATTGACCAAGGCGTATATATGTGAGACCCATGAGGAGACTGCCAAACTAAACAACCCTCTTTTATTTTACCCGTAAGATTTACTGTCCGGTCACTAAACTAACAGATCTAATACATTATAACCTACTGAATACCCAGAAGCATACTTTTTCAATTTAGATCATAGCGGTTTCATTTACTGTGTTTCTTTAAAAGTATTTCTAGTCATAAGTTTCCTTAATCTTGATGTAAATTGTAACAAAACTTGAAACTGATATTTATTTTATGGAATCGAACTTTATTTCTTCTTTAGTATCTTACAAACTAACGGCAGTTTTAATAGTAGGAATTCCGGCGAGCTAACAATTGATAATACATTTATTTTAAGGTGAGTCGGAAGGGTTCTCAGGATTCAGTTAATAATTAATCATTTAATCAGGGTTACTGAAAATATGATAGTCATATATAATGCGTATAAAAAGCCAGTCGATAAAATGAAATGTGACTTATTCGGATCTCAATACAATTATCGGTAGATATACTGTCATCTCTTGATGACCGTGATGAATGTGTAACTTCTAGTGTCTCAGTTGACAGAACCGACTCTAAATTATGCGTACTGATACAAAACTCATTGTCAATTTATTATCAGAATGTTAGAGGTGTGAACACCAAAACTAAGAAAATATTTAATGCCGTGAGTTCTTGTCACCATGACTTTTCTTCATTCGACTGTTTGTAGTGAAGAATTATTTAATGTCAATTATTCTGTATTTAGGTCAGATCGAAATTTTTCTTTAACGAATACCACTAAGGGTGGAGGAATACGTTTAGGTGTAAATTCAATCTATACAATGAGCCAACTAGATACAAAATCTATGTTTAAGGATTTATATCATATCCACATTGTTGGAATTAAAATAATAATTGATAATCAATTGTTGTATATATTTTCATTTTATATTCTGCCTCGCACAACAGATGTAACTTACCACTCCCTTTTTGACATATTTAACTCTCTTGAATATATTTATAGTGCAGATGTGGTAGTCGTCGGCGATTTTACTATACCAGAATATTCTGAAACTTTATTACACTTACAACCGATGGGTATAGTGGTACCATTATTGCAGTTTCTTAACTTCTTAGACCTCTTTCAGTGCAATAATATAAAGAACTGCAATAATAGGTTATTAGACCTGGTTATTTATAATAAAAAATGTATTGTGAAAAAGGTATTCGACATTTTAGTTCCGGAAGATTTATATCATCCTTCACTGGTAGTTATTTTTAAATCTGAAAATTCTTCGAAAAACAATAGCCAAAAAATAAATACTATACATTAAAATTTTCGCAAAGCAAATTTTCCCGAGCTTTACCAGTGCCTTGCAGAAGTGGACTGGAACTTTTTGACACATTTCTCTAATGTAGATCTAGCTACTGAATGTTTCGATAGCAAAATTTATCAGATACTGGATGTTTATGTACCGAAAACTAGGCAACGTAACAGAAGTTATCCACCCTGATTTACCAGCGAAATAATATATAATATTAAATTATAGCATAGGGCCTGAAAACGGTATAAGAAGCATAAAGATGAGAATGCACCGATTGAATTCAAAAATTTAAAAACGCTAATCAAAGAAACCATTAATATATCATATAAAAATTATTGCAGCAATATCAAAAGCAATATTAATAGTAATCTAAACAAATTTTGTCAATTTTTAAATAAAAAAAAATACGTTCGCCATACCTGACAACATGATTGATAATACTGAAGATGCACTGGGCTATGAGAATATTGTGTTTGTAAAATTAGTAACTGAAGCTTGCTTGTAAGTTGTTTGTCCAGAGAAACGAGATGCCTTCATTGAGGCAAAAAGACTACAAAATATAAAATTTTCTGCTGTAGATGAGGGAAGATAGGATGGAACTCGATGAGCAGTCAGCTACCTTTGGTGATTTCTGGATTGTTTCTCTAGAAAACAAACGAAGATAAACGCTTGGTCTTTGATTTTGCTAATTAAGGCAAAATATTATTAAAGGCATTTTTTCTAGTTTTCAATTTCTTGAAGGCTGGTGGAGGACAGAAGATGTAACGCTATCGAAAACTCTCAAATGAATTTTTTTCTTAAAATATCAAAAGGCAGGTTCTGACTATTCTAAAACGAAATTCTAACTTTAGTTTTTTGGTCCACCCTAACATACAACTATTCCCACTGCCAGTGCCCCTGGTGGAATTTGAATCCGTAGCTACGATAGATAAATTTCTAGTCACACTTGCTCGCTTAAGTGATCTATGCCACCGAGCATGTTTAATTGGGTAGATTAATACGAAATTTAATAGATTTAATAACAGATTCGTTAATTCATTACTTGCAAATATGAACCTTACATATAATGACCTTAAACATAAGATTTAACAAGTTGTAAACATGCCATTGGTTTTTAATTCATTTTTACAAAATTTAAGACATTTAGTTTATGGCGAACATGTTTCGAAGAAAAATGTGCTTGATTTATTTAGAAACTCTTTTATTATTTCATTCATCAAACTGATAGTTTTTGAATAAAAAAATAAATATTCTCGATCCATATGGTTATTTGGATATTGCATAGCAAATTTGTGTGGATTGAAACTATTTTATTTTTTTTTATTCAAGAACTGTTAGTTCGATGAAAAAAAATAAAAGAGACAAATGAGTTTCTAAATGAATGAATCTTTCCAAGGCACAGTCATATATGTCAAAATTGGAATCCGTTCAAAAGTTCGAAAAAAAAAATAAGATGGGGATTCCAGACCCATTTTACCGATAAGGGATGATTGAAAAAAATATCTTTTGGAAGGGTTCCTTCCTATTAGTAGTAGTAGTAGTAGTTACGCCCCTCCATCTTCGGAGGGGTGTAACTCTTTACCAAATCATTCCCGAACATATCTTCATGGATAACTTTTCTCTTATTTTGAGACCCTGACTTGAAATTTTAAGTTTGTTTAGTTAAACCTGAAACACCCTATGTAATAATAATAATTAAAATAACACCCTTGCAAAATTATTGTAAATAGTATTGCTATTCGTTAAAAAACACCTAGTTATGTCTCTGTCGTTCCAGTTACGTTTATAGAAATGGGTTAATTTCATATATGTATTATTTCTTCTAAAAAATTTTTTCACTGAGAGGTGTGACCTACAGCAGCGGCGGCGCGGCCCCGGCGAGTCTCGGCACTGGCGGCGCGGCGCCGGCGAGCCTCAGCGTATCTGCCAAGGCAAACGAAATATTGCATAGGTGCAGCCTGGCAAAAAATACCGAAATACCAGAGTTTTTCGGTACTAATATCGGCATGTTCGCCGGTACACTAGTTTTCTGGTATACAAAACCGGTACTGTATTCACTAAATAAGGAGTGATTTTATGGATATGTTCTAGTAAGAAATATATTACTGTATTTAAGAAAAATTTTGATCGATTTTAAAAACCCAGTTGCTACCATGTTTAGTCGACATAAAACTTTTAAGAGAAAACGATAAGATTCTGCTGAGACTTAAATAATGTCGCCCATCATTCATTCAAACAACTTTGCCAATTAGTTAACGGTATGTTTTCATTAATTTAATTTAAATAAAAGCAAAGCAGGCGTCATTGCCCAAATATGAAACAATTATTCAAAAATTGCCGAGTGATGGGACAAATCTAAAAGTTTTAAAGTTGAATTCCCAGTTTTAATATCAATTACGTAGCATGAAATCACGGGCGCGTTTAAAATATAAATGAGTTTTCGTTTTCTTGCAGTAAACGAATTTAAATCTAAAATGTATGCGTAAACTTATTGAAAGTTCTCAATCTGAATTACATTTAAAGGAAGGCGATTGAAAATATAGTCTCTAGCAACATGTGATCGAGATAAATCGCTTCATTACAGAATGATACGATCTGAAATGCAAGAGTTTGCTTTCAAATGGACCGCCTTCTCTGCTGCAGAGACGGAGGATATATTTTCGTGACATCTATTGTGAAATTTTTGAGAATTTAAAGACCTCAAGTTTTCAAGTTGCTATTAACAGTACCCAGTACCCTCTGTTTGAGTTTCTGTTGATATTATTTTCAAAATGCTTACTGTAGAATTCTAAAAGAAAACGTTCATATCAAGCAAACTATCTTAAAATATATCAAGAAATAAAATATGATGCAGCTCTAATAAAAGTAAATTAAAAATAAACAGTGTTTTATGTTTATCTATTATACGTGCTTAATTGTGGTTTTTGATAAAAAAAAATTTAATTTCACAAAATTTACTTTTAAAATTTTTATTAACCTCTGTAATGTATCTATTTGCAAATACGTACGGGGTGATCACGTATAATATCCTCCCCCTTAACTTTTAAACTTTTAATAATACGCCCATGTATGGTTTTTGAAATACTTTTACTTTACGTTTAAATTTGCTGTATAAACCTATTTTTATACAAGGGAGATCAAGAATTACAATTTTTAAAATGAAATACCCTGTATATATTACACATTAAGTATGTCTATTGTCTCTAAATATAGCCCTCTTCCACACAAGGTACTATGAGGTACATTTAGGGATACAGGGAGTTGTATCATTTGTGTTTAATTTTTATTATTATTTTTTTTGAATATAGGTGTTCCTGTAAAACACTACTTCTTGATCTTACCTCTATAAAAATAAGTTTATACAGAGATTTTATACACGAACAAAAAGTATTTCAAAAACCGTACATGGACATGTTTTTAAAATTTTCTTAGCACTAAAAATAAAGAAGTAAAGGGGGTGAACATTATACGTGATCATCCTGTACAGGTTATTTTAGGATTAACTGGACAAACTTAAAATATGAATACAGGAATTCAAACTAAGAAATAGATAACCTATGGAGTTATGTCAGGAAACGTTTTGTTAAAGAATTACGCCCTCCAGAGATGAAGGCCAAAATTAGGCATTTAATTTTTTTTCTCAAATTATTTTCTCATTTTGAGATATTAGGTTTGTTCAGTTAATCCTAAAACACCCTGTGTACATGTTTTTGTTATATTTTTGATCATTAGTGAAACGGTAAATTATTAATTTAGTCTAAGCAATTGCGTGCAAATTCTACGATGAGGTTACTGTCTGCCAGTCGGTAATCAAAGAGACCATATGGGTACCATACTTTTTTCCCTTTTAAATTTTTGGTATAGCGGTCGAATACGGAGAGGGGGAACATTTATTTTTGATCGAATGGTTACCGATATTTGTCCACATAGGTAGTTAGTGACAAAACTTCCGGTCGGCGCACGGTAACCGGAAATGGAAAAAAAATTTTAGTGACTGGACCAAAACCTAGGGAAAAATGTTTAATTTGGTGTGTACAGTGTTGTACTACAGTGGCAGACATTTCTATATGTCGGTTTTTGAGCAATTTGCCATCAAAGTGGCGAAAATTGATCAAAATTTGAAATGTTGATAAAAAATAGTTAAAATTAAAAAAAAACTTCTGCCCAGCCAACTTATGGTTCACAAGGCACTAAAAAATCTTAACCTTGGCTAGCAGATATTTTTGCCAAATTTAACTCATCAAACTTTTGAACATTTCGATAATCAAAATTTAACTTTTATGCATTTTCAGTATCAGCAGAGGACTTGTACAATTTTGAATAAAGATGTAATAGTCGTATTCGTGTAGAGCAAAGAAGGTTCAGAAGAAATTAATATTTAACGGTTGTACAAGAGGAATGTCAATATGACAATTATTTCTAAAAATATTTGAAAGTAAATCTACTGAGATTTTAGCTGTGCAAACTGTTACACCGAAAAATAAAAGATACATTTTATGACTGATGACTACGTTCGCTGTACACAAACATATTTAAAAGATGGCCATTTATGGTAAAATAAAAGAATACGTTAAAAAAATTCATAACCAGTTTCAAAGTAAACCCAAATTCTTTCGATCTGACAAAAGAGGAGAATTTGTAAGTAACGTAAAGAAATACAGAATTTTCTTAACATTGAAGGAATAAAATTACAACTTATAGTGCCATATTCACTGCAAAGAAATTGGTCCGCTAATGGAAAAAATCACTCACTCAGAGAAATAACTCGTTGTATGTTGTTATTTGCAAATTCGGAAAATAAGTATTGAGAAGTTGCATCAATAGTAAACCATCTACAAAATCGATTGCCAACCAAAGCAATTAATGGTCAAATTATTCACAAGTTACGGTGGGAAAAGGAGCCAGTCTCAATGGTGCAAAGCATATACATATGTTTTATAACAGAAAAGGAGAAAATTAAATGATAGGGCAAAAAAATGTATTTTTGTAGGTTACAAAATAAATATCACAACGTATTTATAAACGGTGATACTTGGAATATTGCTAAAGAAAAATATAAAATTACACCACAAAATAATGAAGACCACATCGATTTTATATAAAAGAAAACATTTATGAAAATAAGTTGAAGAAATAGAATTGCAGTATGAAGACAGAAATTAAATTTTTTAAGAAATTTCACCAGAAGAAAACATAAGACCACAAAGAAATAATGAAGGAAACCTACTAAATAGATACACAGAAATTAGTTATAATATAGAAATTTCACCAGAAGAAAACATAAGATCACAAAGAAATAATAAATGAAATCTACCAAAGACACACTCAGAAATTAGTTTAAAAGTAGAGTTAAAGGAGGAACCAAGAACATACTACAAAGAAGCAATAATTAGAACAAAGATAAAGAAGCTGAATGAAGAAATAGATACAATGAAAGAAAATAAGACGTGATAATTGTGTTGTTTACCTGACCGGAAAAATGTGATGGGCTGTAAATTGATATTCAAATTAAAAGGATAATCTTTGCGGATTGCAAAAAAGGATTTATGGATTGAGACAGGTAACAAAAATTTTTAACATCATTTTTGGACGAAATTTTACAAAATCTGACATCGTTTATATTTAAAGGAAGAAAAGGTGACATAATTTATCTTTTAGTATATCTGGATGACATTCGAAGAGAAGTTATAAAAAAATGTTTTCAGATATTTTGGTAATGTATTCACAGAAAATTGCGTGGGAGATTTATACTATTATTTGGGTATTCAGATGTAACGAGATGATTCTGGAATATTTTTCATTTCCCAAACAATTCATATCCAGAGATTGCTAGGCAACTTCAATATGATGGAAGCGAATACGTTCCTTTGGACACTTGTTATTATAAGAAAATTGAGATAGATGATATTTTGAGTAGTTCAGACTCTTACAAGTTATAGGTATACTCTTGTACATTGTGATTAATACAATAATAGATATTATAATAAATCCATTTTGAATATAAAATCAGGTAAGCCAGTAAAATTAGAATGGACATAAGTTAAAAGAGTTATGGGATATCTGAAAGGAAAAAACTTTGATGATTAAATTTGAAAATGACGAAGATTCAAATACTTTATCTAGTATAGCTCATGCAGATTGGGGGATGAAAGTGAACGAAAATGAAATTCTTTGTTGTTTAAATATGGTGGAGGACTGATTTTCTGGAGAAATAAAAATAAAAATATGTGTTGCTTTCATCTGCAAAGGTTGAATTCCTATCACTGTCTGAGGCATGTCAAGAGGGTATGTGATTGAAATAATTAGCAAAAGGCTGTGAACAAAACTTGAAAAATGTTTGAAGCAATGTATGATGCAATATTAATTAAAAATCCAATAAAATATAAAACTTAACAACTTCCACTAGCACAACTTTTCTCCACGGTAACTGTTAATGCTATACAAATTGTAAATACTTCCTAACTTAAATTTTTGTACACTGAACTGATTCTGCGGTTGGCTCCTTGTGAAACATCATTAAATATATTAAATATATGAAAGAAATTTGTTTTTTAATGTTTCAAAAATATTTTATTAGAAACTCTACACGTGTTTCGGCTTTTTAGGCCTTTGTCAAGAGTACAGGGAATACTAAACAGTAAAATTTGTGTTCATTGCTTATATATAACCACATCTGGTACCTACTATAAAACTATTGTAAAATATGTTTTTAAAAGTTGAATATTACTTTATTTTTTAAAATCTAAATCATTTTATTATAATATGGTGGCCGGTAAAAATTTGTTGTTCATTCGTTACATTTTTTCTTATTCTTAACAGCCTTACTTATTTCTAATTGTTCTAATAGATCAAGTCTCTTTCCTTTCTTTTCCGAATGGAGTAATTTGACATTATTGAATTTTTGTCATGTTATGTTAGAATATGTAGATCTGAATATTAACTAAAAAGGTTCAGTTCACAGTTCAACTCTTATGAGGTGGGTTCTTAACGTTTTCATAACTTGCTTCGCCGTATAGTGGGAAATATTAGTTTTATTGATAGATGTTTTCACGAAGTTTTCTCAGCAGAAAAATTTTTATCTCAACGGTACAAAAACCAAAAATTCTCATCACGGTACAATTATTGTCTATAACTGCTAGGTGCACATAGAAATTCCTCGTACCATAAACAGTAGAATCATGATATTCATTACATAATTATATTTTCCCCGAGTTTTATTTTCTAATAATTTAAAGTCAAAAATTATTAGGTACGCCACTAAAATTACCATAGTATTCTATACCTTGTGGTAGGCTTATCTTTCGGATTATGTCGTTAATTATTTAATAGAAAGAAGCAATATTAACTGACGATTACTTTTTGACTAATACAAAATAAAAATATTTTTGAAAAATGTAAAAAAAAAATTTAAATGCATTCCAATCATTCACTTTACTCCCTCTAATGTATTTAAAATGGGTTAAAGATATAATAATTTGTAACCACTCGTAATATTGCGTTAACTTTTTTTTTCTATATTTTAGTTTGCTTTTAATACAAAATAAAAAAATATTTATTAGCGTCGTTTTTTCTATATCTTTTATAATTTTCTTTATATAATTTATAGGAACTGGTTAGTTTATTTAATTTTTTTTATATATTTCCTTTAACTAATTGATTGCTAATTGTATCCAAATCTAAAACAAAATGTTTGAAAATAAAGGCGATGGCAGATAATTTCCAGTATAGACATAGGATGTGTTGTGTCATTTTTGATACCAGTCCAATCATCCACCCACTTACTAAACAATTTAATGCTTTCACGCCATTAAGCAGATTTAGAGAAATAGGTCGTGTAAGAGACAGGCCAGTCTTTTCACCCAAAATCGTTAACTAGTTAACTGGAACCGTTTGATTATGGCCCTTTAGATAAATATGTTATCAGCACCATTTAATTTCATTTAATCATATTTTTTTAAAGTATGTCATTTTTAAAAACACGGACTGCTGTTATTAAGAGAAATTATTTTATGACATTTATATTTTATTAGTTTTGAACATAATATACATACAGGGTGTTGCGCTAAAATGTAAAACAAGCCTGTAACTCCTTTATTTTTTGGCCAATTTAAAAAAAATAAAAATTTAGAATGTAGAGTAACAAAAATTCTATCTATTGCTTTTTCTATTAATGCAATACACGGCCAACTGGGATGCGTTTTTAACGTCAAAAACTGCTAAAAAAATTGATTACTTATTCTTATTCAGCATTCCTTTAATCACCAAGTTTCATCAAATTTGGATTATCTTCACGCGAGCACCCTATGTTACGTGCCTATAACTTTATTTTTGGCCTGATTTAAAAAAAAATGTTTTTTATGCAGTAAAAACTCAAAAAAATTGTTTTATAATTTTATTATTGATAGTAAAGTATTATAAACTAAAATATGGATAATATCATCATGGATTGCTCGCCTGAAGATGATCCGAATTTGATGAAACTTGGTGATATGGCGCTTTAAGGGATGTTGAATAAGAACATGTTATCAATTAAAAAAGAAAAGTTAGTTAATAGCAATTAGCTGTTCTTGACTTTAAAAAACGCAACCTAATTGGCCGTGTATTGCACTAATAAAAAAAAACAATATCACGCGTAGATAGAGTTTTTGTTACCCTACATTCTAAAAAAAATTTTTTTAATCGGCCAAAAATTAAAGGAGCTACAGCCTTGTATCATATTTAATAGCGACACTCTGTATATTATTGTGTGAACAGATGAGCGCAACGAGGAAAAACTCTTTTCGATTTTTTCAAGTTCAAATTTCTTTATTTTCTCTGTCTAATAATAATGGACTTTGATATGAATTGGTGTGAGAAGTTAATGAAAGTGGGATCGAGTCCTTTGTGACGTTTCGCGATCTGATAGGCTAAGGCCTAAATGCTATAACCGTTTTGTTAAGCCGTGTGCCAAACTGTGGTTTTAGTATATACAGCGTGTTATAAATTTTGGGTCCTTAAATTTAAGTGGTGATTTTAAATAACGAATTATGAATAAAGTTCCCATAAACATGGATCCGGAAATGCATAATAGCGGATATATAGTCCCTCAAAATGTGTACAAAAAAATATTTTTTGTCAACCTTTTTTTAACCATTCAAAATGATAATAACCAGTTTGGTTCAAAGTGTCCAGTGGCTTAAATATTGGGGGAGTCGTCTACTTTTTGCCTCCTGCACCACTTAATATTTTTTAAAAATTGATGGCATTTTGTAATAAAGTTAAATTTTCAAGGGATACTCTTATAAAGTTTTTATTCGTAATTTTTTGAGATATTCACGGTACAAAAATTCATTGCATTTGCGGAGAAAAAATAAATGAATAATATAAAAATAATAATTATGCTATACAATACAGAAAGACTTTTTGCCAGTACCTGTCAATAGTGCAAGCTTATTTTGACTCGACATCTTAGTTTATTTGTTTTCAAAGATGGTCAGAATTTTAAAAAAAAATTACACAAAATTGAAGGGCTATGTATCTCCGTTATTATGGATTTCCTAACCCATGTTTATGAGACCTTTTTTTTCGTATTCTTTTATTTAGAATCACAATTTAAATTTCTAAAATTTGTAACACTCTCCGTACTATGTGAGCATGTTATACAGTGAGCACGTAAAGGTTGGAATAAATTCCGTAAAATCGTTACAAAGCAAGTGAAAAAAATTCGCTCAGACACGTCGATTTTTAAATTCATTTCTTAATTTGTTTATTTAAAAAAAAAATTTTTATATACTTTTTTTAAAAAGTTATGACGTCATCGGCAATTTTTTTAAATGGCAACCCCCATTTTTAAAAATTTCATTTGAAAGAGCACATTTTTCTGCATATAGTGCGCTAAATTCTACGGCATGTTGCACGACGAAATTATCGAAAAAAAAATCTTAACTACTTTTAACAGTTTAATAAAACAGAAATACAAGAAATAAAAAATCCAGCAAAAAATAATTAAATTAAATATTCAAATTACGTACCATTTACTTCTTGACAATGCCCAAGCCGATATTCAAGTTCTCGCAAAACGTTAGTAATTGTTTCGGGTCCAATTCTTCCACATTCGTACCTAATTCTGTCTTTTAAGTCCTCAATGTTATTCAGTCTATTAAAATACACTTTGGATTTAAGGTAACCCCATAAAAAATAATCCAATGGAGTTAGGTCCGGAGATCTAGCTGGCCATTCTAATGAACCGCGTCTACCAATCCATCTGTCTGGGAAAATTTCGCTTAAATAATTACGCACTATTACCGAATAATGCGGTGGTGCGCCATCTTGTTGAAACCATATGGAGTTCTCCGGTACACTAGGGTTTTCGCCATTTGGGTACAGTGCGGCAAGTCCCGGTATTATGTTTTGTTGGAGCAACTCCAAATATTTTACACCATTTAATGACCCGTCAATAAAAAATGGACCCAAAATTGTAGTCCCAACAATTCCAGCCCACACGTTTACTTTCTGTGGAAATTGGGTATGTACCTCCATCATCCAGTGTGGATTTGACCAATATCGACAATTTTGCCTATTTACAGCGCCATTTAAGCAGAAGGTGGCCTCATCAGAGAAAAGTACTCGACTTAAGAAATGTGGATTGGTATTACATCGTTCCATCATGGTTTCGCAAAACTGTACTCTGCGGTCGAAAGCATCTTCGTTAAGCTCGTGAACTAAAGTTACTTCATATGAGTGCCATTTATTCTTTTTCAAATATTTTAAAACAGTCGACTGACTAATTGACTGCTCTGCTGCGACTTCGCGACTTGGTTTGTAAGGATTGTCCTCCATTGTCAGTAAAACATCTAACCGTTTATTTTCTAAAATTGCAAGACGACCTCTCGTATAATTATCTCTTACATGACCACACTCTCGGAACTTATTTTCTATTTTGCTAATCGGTCGGTCCGGGTATTTATCGTTAAATAATTCAGTAACCCGAGTTTGTGTTCGGGACATCTCTCTACAACCAATCATCACCAAAATCTCAATTCGCTGTCTCTCACTTCAACGTTCCATTATTAAAACTTTAAATAATGTGACAACTAAATGTGAGTAAATGTGAACTAACGTGACAGCCAGGTCCGCGTTTCTACGTAAATGAAAAAAAGCGTAAACATGAAAAATGTGTAAGTCGTAAAACAGTTCCTCTACCAGTGTTCGGCCATAAGTAAAACACATGTTTGCTATTAATGTTAAATTGTTTTTTTTCTCGATAATTTCATCATGCAACATGCCTTAGAATTTAACGTACTGTATGCAGAAAAATGTGCTCTTTCAAATAAAATTTTTAAAAATGGGGGTTGCCATTTAAAAAAATTGCCGATGACGTCATAACTTTTTAAAAAAAGTATGTAAAATTTTTTTTTAATAAACAAATTAAGAAATGAATTTAAAAATCGACGTGTCTGAGCGAATTTTTGTCACTTGCTTTGTAACGATTTTACGGAATTTATTCCAACCTTTACGTGCTCACTGTATATCTCTACCACACGACAAAGCGGGCTCGTCAAAATTCCCAAATAAGGAGTGTTAGTGTTTATACAAGATGAGTTTATCTCCTGGCGTCGTCGGAATGAAGTCCACGTTTACAAATAATTCAAAAAAATGTACATAATAAAGTAACATTTTAGAATATTGAGGACTGGGCTATTTCATATAAGTCAGGAACTGACTACATATATATTCAATGCAAAGTTTGAATAACGCATGTTGGCTACAACTGCTACTTGAGGACCAGTGAAGTTCATCCAAATGACATTACATTTATCTGCAATTGTGTTTTAAAAGTCAGGAAATCAAAGAACGTATTCACGCTCAGCTGCTTCTGCAAATAGCAGCCTGCTTTCCTGGAGAACATCGGCCGAATGAATACAGTTTATTACAGATAAATAGAAAAGGAGAAGGTAAATATTTTGCATCGACAAATTTGTCATATAAGTATTCTGTTTGCAAAATTTGGTTAATGCATGAATTTAGCTAAAAGGTAAGTAATAATACAAATAAAATTGCAATGACAAATCACAAAAAAAACATAATCACAAAAATTTTAAATATCAACTAAATCAACATTTACATTTATGAGAACGATTTCGAAAGGAGATAAATAGGTATTTTGGGCCTAGGCAATCACTGTAAACTATTACAAAGAAAGAGAAGGTTCCCCTGGAAAAGTTATAAAAAAAGGTAATGTGTCCCATTTTTCATCTTGTTAATGTAGTAAACATGGGTACATTATAAAAAGTTACCTTGAACTTATATTGTTTTGGCCGTTTATATTAAAACACTCTGTATAGCGATTATTCTTTTTATTCGAGTGTTTTTGCCGCAAAAAACTCGTCCTTTCTTTCTGCCGAGAGACGGGCAGGACAGAAAGCATATCCGCATAGTTGTGAGTAAAACCGACGGTTTAAAAACGCATAAATTCATCCGCAATTAAATAGTGCTTAGAAGAAAAATATTGTGCATTCTAAAAATTGAAGTGTGTTCGCTCATTTAGCTTGTTCCAAATTTCCTTCCTTTACCTTTTTCCCACTACACGAGTGAGACACATACTAATGATTAAAACTGCCGTTAAGGGTAAGTCATTTTATACTTTATCTTGATATCCATACAGTCTACTAAAATTTAAATACATCACATTGTTGGTTCCATACGAGCCGGATTGGACTTATTTTTTTTCTTTTGCATCTATTTAATGGCTGATTTTATTTCGGGTCAGTTTTCACTCGGAAAATTGATAATAGCCTAGTTACCTACCATATTTATGCGTTGAAACGGAATAAATTTGTCGTAAATTTAGATTTTCCAAATCCAGTATTTATTCATTAATTCATTTGTGAATAGTGTATTATAAACTTAACTATAATTTCTTAATTTCGTTATAGTTAAGAGAATTGAAACCTAGTTTTAAATTTTTTGTTTAAAAAAAAAAACTTGATGTTTTATAGCACAGAAAACGGTGATTTTAAAGACATCAGTTTTATTTCATACAAATTTAGCATCCTGCTCTGCCCTCTTAGCTCATATTATTAACAAATATACTTTGATTTATAACTATTTAATTTTTTTTTGAAAATATCACATTTTGATACTCTAGAGAGTTTACACGTTTTAATTAAATTATTTGCTAGGAAAATTAATTTAACCATTTATTTTTATGTGTAATTGGAAATTGAAAATAAAATAAATTAATTTTCAAATAACTTGATGCGCAATCTTTACAGATAAACATACCTATTTTATATTCTTTTGTAAATTATTTATGAATTAAACTCAGTATTATTTACCATAATTTATTATTTATTATTTACTTACACTTTTTTTGCTGGTTTAATTTATTCATTTAAATAGGTATTCTATTTTTGTTGGCCAATATATAAAATTAAGTTCAATATGCCAAAACCAACTCAGGAATTAAACTTAGAGAGGTTAACTGCTAAACGTGAAAATCTTTTTAGACGAGTTCAGCGTTGTTTTGATGTTGGACAGTCTTTAAAAAACGATAGCCAAAATGTTACCAAATTAGAAGATTTTAACATTCGTTATATGACCTTATCCAAAACAATGTTAGATTATCGAGAAATTGTTCAACAAATTGTTGAAGTTAAACAAGAACTATATCCCGATGACCCCCTAATTATGGAATTCTTGATGCCTTTGAAGATTTATGCGATCATATTGAATATTTCGCTAAGCAATTTATTAACCCAATTCCTCCGCGTATTCTTAGTAATAATAATAGTTCTGGTACACCAAAACTAAAAATGCCTAATATTCAGTTAGTAAAGTTTAATGGTGAAGATTTAACGTTATGGCCTCTGTTTTGTGAAAATTTTAAACACTTAGTTCATGTTAAATCCGAGTATTCTGATGCTGAAAAATTGCATTTTCTGTTAGGTAGTTTAGAGGGTAAAGCTCTAAAAACATGTAATGCTATTGAGCGATTCCAGATAATTATGAGATCATTTGGAAACTTTTGCAGGACACGTACCACGATAAGAAATTTTTATTAAATTTGTATTTGGACCGATTGCTAAATTTTCGTAGTTTAAACAATAATAACCCTGGTAGCTTACAAACTTTTCTTGAAAAATTTGATACAAATGTTATGGCCCTAAAACGACTACGGTTAGAAAATTTAGATGATCATATTTTAACCCATATTGCTATGTTAAAGTTACCTCAAGAAATTGTCAATTATTTTGAGTTAGTACGTTCTGATGAAAATTTGCCTAATTATGAGGAGTTAATTAAATTTATACGACAACAGAGTAAGGTAATAGTGAAACATGATAAACTTCGGCCAGTTCAACATAACCTAAATAGTAGTAATACCTTAAAAAATACTAATTTCAAAACATTTCTAACCAATGATAGTAGTCGCAAATGCCTTGCTTGTCATAAAGATGCTCATTTATTAAAGGAATGTAAATTTTTTAAAGATATACCTCACCTAGAAAAGTTTAAATTAGTCAAAGAGAACCATTTGTGTATCAACTGTTTTTCTAATAAACACAAAGTGTCTTTATGCCCTTCTAAATTTAGTTGTATTAAGTGCAAAGCCAAACATCATAGTCTGTTACATAGAAATGATCAAATTAACCGCAACATGGACATAAGAACGACAATTAATAGTAATCCAACTAATAATAATAATCCAGAATATAGTGTCCCATCTACCAGTCAAAATGACGTAATTCATACTTTGTGTACTAAAATAAATAATAAGGAGGACAATAAACCCCAAGTAGTATTATTGAGTACTGCAATTGTCAAAGTTTTGGATAAATGGAATAAAAAACGAAATCTTAGATTTTTAATTGACAGCGGGTCGATGTCTAATATCTTGACATTTGACTCCTGTAAAAAGTTAAGTTTGCCATACGATAAAATATCCTTGAATATTGTAGGAATAGGTGATACAATAAAACCGCTCAAAGGTCGAGCTAATCTTATAATTCAATCTAATTTTGACTCAAATGTTAAATATCCAATTGAAGTTTTGTTAGTCGACAAAATCACTAATTCCCTGCCAGAAGGACCCATAAATATCAATTTATTAAAACATTTGAATGGCTTGCCGCTGGCCGACCCTACTTTCCATAGTCCAGGGGCGATTGATGGCATTTTGGGAGCTTCGTTATTCACACAAATTATAGGTTCGCATAGAGTAACTGGAGCTGATGGTACACCAACTGCTATTCAAACCACACTCGGATACATAATTTTAGGCCCCGCCCCCCTCTTCGAGTAAATTTCTCCGAACAGACATATTGTTCTTTTTTAAACTTAGAATCCCTGGTTGAGAAAATGTGGGAACTAGAGGACTTTACCCCACCGGTTCCTACATCTGAAGATTCCATTTGTGAAAATTATTTTGTCGAAAATGTTAGTCGAAATTCATTTGGGAGATATGAAGTAGCTCTTCCCTTTAAAGCCGATCCGACTCATTTAGGAGATTCATTTGTTTTATCTCAGACTCGGTTATTTTCTTTAGAAAAACGATTAGAAAAAAATGTGGAGCTTCGAAATACTTATTGTTCTATTATCCAAGATTATCTAGATCAAGGCCACATGTCTTTAGTGGCAAAGTCCGAAATTAATGTGTCTTCTTGCTACTATATTCCTCACCATTGTATTTTCAAACAAAGTATTTCCACACCGTGTAGAATAGTGTTTGATGCTAGCATGAAAACCGATTCTGGTATTTCTTTAAATGACGTTTTGTACACAGGACCGAAGCTACAGAATAATGTAGTTACAATATTGCTAAACTTTCGATTATTTCCCATAGCAATGGTTTCTGACGTTAAGCAAATGTATCGTCAGATTAATATTGTCAAAGCACATCGACAATATCAAAGAATCTTGTGGAGGTTTAATACCAGTAATCCTATTTCAATTTACCAATTAAATACTGTCACCTTTGGTGTAAAGTCTTCACCATATTTAAGTTTGCGAATCATAATGCAATTGGCTGAAGATGAATCTTCGCGATACCCTCAGACCGTGACTTCTGTTCATCGAGACTTATATATGGACGACTTAATTTGTAGTTTACCCGATATAAAAAATGCTGTTACCATTCATACCCAATTAGTGAAGCTATTTGAAAATGGTGGATTTCAAATGGTAAAATGGATGTCAAATTCAAATGAGCTATTATCCCAAATTCCTGATTTCTTACAATTAAATACGCCCATTGCATTTGACAAAGAAAGTTTAAAGGTCTTAGGTTTAGAATGGAACCCGTCTTCTGATAATTTTAGCTTTAAAATTTCCGTCTCTGTATCGCCTTGCACTAAAAGAAATATGTTATCATTAGTAGCACGTATTTTTGACCCTTTAGGTTTCTTGGCACCCATTTCTCTCTTTATAAAATTGTTGATAAAAAAATTATGGAAATTAAAATTTGACTGGGATCAAGAAGCCCCCAAAGAAATGTTTCATTTATGGATGAAATTTCAAGAAGAACTTACACTATTGAATAGTTTACGAATTCCCCGTCATTTGTTAATTTTCGAAAATTCCACTGTAGATATTGTCGGATTTGCTGATGCTAGTTCTAGCGCATATGCTGCTGTCATTTATATTCGATCCACTGATATTACAGGTCATGTCAGTGTAAATTTCCTATGTGCACAGTCTAAAGTTGCTCCAATGTCCAAAGTCACTCTACCTCGTCTAGAACTTTGTGCAGCTGTACAATTGTCCAAGTTGATATCGCATATTAGAGATACCTATTCCCCTCGAAAAAATATTGATCAAATATTCGCTCTGTCTGATTCTATGATTACACTGAATTGGATCCATTCATCTCCAATAAAGTGGAAACCTTTTATTTCAAATAGAGTCGCTAAAATACAAACCTGCTTGCCTTGTTCCCACTGGTATTTTGTAGTCGGTAAACAGAATGTTTCTGATTGTGCTTCTAGAGGTCTCTCCCCTGCTTCATTGATAAATCATCCCTGTTGGTTTTCTGGTCCCCAATGGTTGTTGTTAAATCCCTCCCAGTGGCCTATTAAGTCATTCAGTAATAATGAATTTACTATTCCGGAAGAAGAGAATTTAATTTATCTTGTAGTTAAACCAACCATTTTCCCGTTATATATTTTGATAGAATATTTTTCCTCTTGGACCAAGCTTCTTCATTCTACCATATATGTATTAAAATTTCTAAAAATTTTACCTCGCAATAATACAATACGTAAATTTGACCTTGATCAAGCTGAATATACATTAATTCGAGCTGTACAACAACGTCATTTTCATTCAGAGTACAAGCTTCTTTCCGAAAACAAACCATTAAAATCAAATTTCCTACGTAAATTAAATCCGTTCATCAAAGATCATGTAATTCGAGTAGGTGGAAGATTGTCGAATGCAAATGTTGCCTTTGATCATAAACATCCGATTCTTTTACCTAAATCAGACCCTTTTGTTAATTTGTTGATTGATTATACCCATAAAAAATATTGCCATACTGGTACCCATTTGTTACAATCATTATTACAACAAAATTATTGGATTCTAGCAGCTCGGGGTATTATTCGACAGCGTATTTGGAAATGCAATCATTGTTTTAGATTAAATCCTAAACCTAATTACCCTATAATGTCGGATTTACCTTCCGAAAGAGTAAATCAAGCAAAGGCATTTTTATCGACGGGCGTAGACTTTACAGGGGCTTTCCATATAACACTAAGTCGAAACCGCGGTATTAAAAGCCAAAAGGCATATGTCTGTCTATTCATTTGCCTTGCTACCAAGGCAGTTCACTTAGAACTTGCAAGTAATTTATCCACGGATTCATTTCTTGCGGCTTTCAAAAAGATTTATATCACGTCGCGGAAATTGTACCACTTTGTTTTCTGATCAAGGTACTAATTTTTTAGGAGGAAAAGCCCAACTTGACGAAATTTACCAATTAACGCAGTCAAAACAATATGCAGATGCCCTATCTCAAGAACTTAATAATAATAAAATCGATTGGAAATTCAATCCTCCCTCGGCCCCTCACTTCGGCGGAATTTGGGAGGCAAACATAAAAAGCGTTAAATCACACCTATCTCGTGTAATTGGAAACCAAATTTTAAATTACGAAGAATTTAGTACTATACTTACTCAAATTGAGGCATTACTTAATTCCAGACCCCTGTGTGCTTTGAGTTCTGATCCAAAGGATCCAGTAGCACTGACGCCGTCACATTTCTTATATGGATCCCCGCTAAATTCGCTTCCAGCAGAAGATTTGTTAACAGAATCCCCTAATCGTTTAAATCGCTATAAATTGTTAGATTCAGTGGTACAACATTATTGGAAACGTTGGCATATTGAATACCTTTCCACACTCCAAGCCAGACAAAAGTGGAATACCCCGACGAATCCAGCTCAAATAGGTATGATCGTGGTAATTATACAAAATAACATTCCACCACTACAATGGCCATTAGCGATCATTGAAAAATTATATCCTGGTAAAGATGGCATCTCTAGAGTGGCCCTGGTAAGAACAAAAAATAGTTCTTACACTAGACCAGTGGCTAAACTATGTCCACTTCCTAATCAGTCATAATACTTGTATTTTGTTTGACAAGTATAATAGTTTTGCCTACAATTTTTTTTTCCTTTTTAAATATATTTAGAGTTTTTATTTATTTTCTTTGTTAAGTGGTTAAATTTGTTGGTTACTTAGGTATCATATTGTTGATAAAATTCTACCTGATTTTTTTTTTGTTCGCATATTGAATTCGCATTCAATCTTGGGGGGCAGGATGTTTTGGCCGTTTATATTAAAACACTCTGTATAGCGATTATTCTTTTTATTCGAGTGTTTTTGCCGCAAAAAACTCGTCCTTTCTTTCTGCCGAGAGACGGGCAGGAAAGAAAGCATATTCGCATAGTTGTGAGTAAAACCGACGGTTTAAAAACGCATAAATTCATCCGCAATTAAATAGTGCTTAGAAGAAAAATATTGTGCATTCTAAAAATTGAAGTGTGTTCGCTCATTTAGCTTGTTCCAAATTTCCTTCCTTTACCTTTTTCCCACTACACGAGTGAGACACATACTAATGATTAAAACTGCCGTTAAGGGTAAGTCATTTTATACTTTATCTTGATATCCATACAGTCTACTAAAATTTAAATACATCACATATATTAAATGTCCAAAATGACGCCCCTCCTCATGTCTGCATAAATTAATTCTTCTAACGAATTACCTCAAACAATTATTCTTCTAGTTCTTCCCCAGTGGCTGACTATACAATGTAGACTCTATCTTTTAGACCACTCTAAATTGGGAAGTCCATTGGTGTTAAGTCAGGTAACTTGGAAGGTCACCTGACTGATCCATTTGTACCAATCCATTGATACTCGAAATTTGCATCTTGCCCGACCAAACATTAAAATCAAATCTGTCTTGCTGATTTCCTTCTCTAAAAAAGGTGTTGATTTTGTTGTACTCAGTTTGAAGTGTTTTGCCGGTTGAATAATCCCAGAATTGTAAATCTTGATTCATCAGAAAATGGTATTTGCCTGGCAAAATCATTTATTTCTTCAAATGTTAGTTCAGTCACAAAATATAACTCTTCTTTCAAAATCGTTTCAGTATAAACATTGATTTATTTGACATTTGAAGTTTGTAATTGTGTTTCTTTAAAATCCTTCTTGCAGATTCGTGGATAATATTTAACTCATCACCAATTTTCCGGAGGGATATACTTCTATCAATTTCAACAAGGGCTAATACATTTACTTCAGTCTCCTCGTTTATAATTACCTCTTCATTAATTATCAGGTAAATTTTTCTTAATTGAGCTTCTAGTCTTATGAAATAATTTTGCGGCGGGTGTCTTCTGTTTGGAAAACGTTGTCCGTAGTTTATGGCAGCAGCTCTGGAATTTTTCCGGAATTCGCGGTAAATTCACATGTGTATAAATTTTTAAACATTATTGAAACAGTAAACATAAAGGAGGAAACAATTAATTAGTTATTTAGAAACTATTATGCGATTCTCATTTATTTCCAAAGGCAACTTAGTTTATTTGAAATTTATTTTAATGCTTTAGCTTGATATTTTTCATACGAGACCAAAAGTTTTAAATTTGCCACGACTGATTTATAATCGAATCCGTTATACTTACACCAATTCAAAGCTTAAATTATGACGATTTCTCTAGGGAAGGAAAAAAAAGGGGTCAGGAAAAAATTATTTGGAATTTTTTTCAAGAAATGCCTACTTTGGAAATTTTCATTATACAAAGAGTTTCATACTCACACGTGAGTTATAAATTTGAAAACTATATTCCATTTTTAAAAAATGGAGGGCTAATATATGATCTCGTTGACACCCGGTATAAACAAAAACACTTTCCTTGCAATTAAATCAATTACCAATACAGATACATTGCTGCAATACTAACAAAACTTTTATATTATTTATTTTTCAGAAAATTTTGTAGTATTCAGTGTGAAGAAACGTTCAGATACACTTCTAAAAAATTTTTCTCCACCCCTCTCTGGATATTTTGGAGGCGACGCCATAACCATGCAATTTTTTTATATATTTTCGTAATTTTTCGTTAAGCCGGTCTATATGTGACGGAGTTATAGCTCTTCGGAATTTGGCTAAATATCGAAATAAATGATTTCATTCATTGAGTACTTTATTTCTTAAGGCATTATTTTTTAGCCGTTATGCAAATATTGAAATACCTTATTATATGGAAAAATGGTAAAAATATATCTATACTTAAAAAGAGAAATAAAATTTGTAAGTGGTTTTAAGTATACAAAAAACAATGCATATAAAATAAGTAGAAATATTTGATAAAATTTTCACACAAGATGTATTTGGCTCGCTTGTGAAAATTATGAAAAGGACAATAAAGAAATCACCGAAACAAAAAAATTATGATAAATGAGTATAGCTCGGACGAAGGTATCGATTCCCCGTGACGGTTTTTATGCAGATATAATATTATATCGTAAACACCTACTGAAACATTTCCAAACAACAGAAAAATGGAAAATTATACAACATGGTAATGTGCATTTTATTTAATTTTAAAATGTTAATACGTAAACTTGTTTAATCGGAAAACTTATGACAATAAACAAAAAAATTATATTTTTACACTAGCCAAATTTGAGAGTGGCGTAACATTATTATTTTTCTTATAATTCGTGAACGGCTGGACTCTTCAAGGGGTTAGACCGCGTATAAATTATTTATAAAAATATTTAAATTAATAATAATTAATATTTAATTATCAGAAGAATGAGAATATATATACAGGGTGTCTCACCAGGAATTGTTTGAAGTTTACAAAATGTAACGTCAAAAATGGAACACTTGATATACTATTATTGAATTTCTTTAAACTGTAGAGCGTAGCTCACCTTTTGGTATTTCTGCACGCCAAAAAGCAAATGAGTGTCTTTTACACGAAGAAAGTTATAAAGGTTATTGTAAACCATTACGTGTCAAATTTTTTTTAAATGTCAGCTATTTCTGAAACAGCTGGGATGAGGCATAGGCTATCCTACATGTTTTTGACTCAGAATTTTATGCTCTTTTCGACCCTAAAATATATAGGGTGTTCTATATATAATAAGCAAGTTGGTATCGTCTTCCGTTATAACCAGAAGTGCCAGGTGCATGTAATTATTTTAGTTGGATTTTGGATTGGCCACACTGCCATTAGGAGCTCCCTAAATTTTCAAAATTTTCTGGTGCGTACTTTTCTCTATATCGATCGATGCAATTCCTGGTGAGAGACCCTGTATATACACCGTTACATATATATATATATATATATATATATATATATATATATATATATATATTATTAAATATGACTTGAAGGAAATAACTACTCAGCGGGCAAATACCCCGACCTGCATTGAATTACACCTTCAAATCATGATAGATGGAAAGCCAATATCATTTGTCAATTCCTAACCAGACATAGATCGATTTCGAACTTATTTGTTCTCTTCAGTATGCCATAGGTTATGGAACAGACAAATGATAGTGGCCCACCTGCTAGTTACATACCTACTAAGTAATATGAAGTGAATAGTGGTGAAAGGTATGAAACTTCTCATATGGTCTGAATGCTACTATCCGACCGAGATCCTAGATGTCTCTGTGGCGGATAGCGACTTGCATCACAGCAAGTACCGAGAGCGGCGACCCCTAGCCCAGGTGGACTAAACTAATGTTATTAAATATGATTTGAAGGAAACAACTACTCAGCGGGCAAATACCCCGACCTGCATTGAATTACACCTTCAAATCATGATAGATGGAAATCCAATATCATTTGTCAATTCCTAACCAGACATAGATCGATTTCGAACTTATTTGTTCTCTTCAGTATGCCATAGGTTATGGAACAGACAAATGATAGTGGCCAACCTGCTAGTTATATACCTACTAACTAAGGTGAAGTGAATAGTGGTGAGAGGTATGAAACTTCTCATATGGTCTGAATGCTACTATCCGACCGATATCCTAGATGTCTGTGTGGCGGATAGCGGGGATTTTCGTTTTTTGTATTGTAACTAGAGGAATTAATTTCCTGCGTGTGAAAATTTTCCTTTTTCGTGAGTTAATATTTTTTTCAATCTCAATAAATTTTTTTTGCTTCTAATACTGAGGACACTGTTTTTTAATACAATGCAGTTTCTGCTCCTTGACTGAGTAATTTTTTTAATAGTTTCTATGATTAAATGTATTGGTAGTGTTGTTTTTGATTCATTATATGCCTAAAACCTTTATACTAGCACATTCAGATAAGAATGTCAGTATAAAATATAAAAATCTATAGGTATTTATTATTATCATGTTTGAAAAAAATGCCAATAATTATTTTATTTTTTTCTAGAAATGCATTATGATCAATTTTTTGTTCTCATCAATAAAAATATTTTAACGACGATTTAAAGTTTTATATTGGTAATCGTGGCGACGAGGGCGTGCTAACGCAGCCTTTTTTTGTTATTCCATCCCCACCTATTTTAACGTCCGATCTAAAGTACAATACAAGTCTAATATAATATTCCAGTAGTCAACCCGTGAAGAGTTGCTGTAGAACGATGGATGAGAATTTCCCAGAGTTAAAGTTTGATGGCACAGAACTTCAGTGAAACATTTGTGAGAAAATACTGTCATGGACAGTGAAAACACATATTTTACAGCATGTTGCAACTGAAAATCATAAAACAAGTGAGAGAGGTGAGTGTTACTGAAACACAAGAATAAATTAATTTAAATTTAGTTAAAATTGTGGCGGCGTGTAATATTTCGTGGACCAAACTAGATAACCCTCATTTTAAACAGTTTCTGCAAAATTGTGTTAGTGGAAAATACAATAACGTTACTGTGTCTGCGGAATCCACATTAAGGGAAAAGTACATATTGCCGATGTACAGGGTTATCCAAGGCCAAGACCCACCCCTATAATTTGTTTATTTTTTGAGTTACAAAAAAAAAATTTTAAATGAAAGTTGTAGTGAATCAAATAAACATTTTTAGATCCCCTACAAAGAATATACAGGTGGTCCATAGAAGCGCCACAAACCAAAGTTAATTTTTTTTAAATGTAACCCTATATTTTTTACATTTTTGAAATCTATGTTTTTTGTGATTTTAGATATATACAGGCTGTAACAAATTCGCTTCTCACTACAGGGATCTCGAAAACGGTAAGAGATACAGCATCGGTTAAATTTGGACAAAGTTGCAGAATTTGGCGATCAGGAATATGCCGTTGAGAAATCGAAAATATCTCTTGCCGTTCTTGAGATTTTTTGAAAAAAAAGTAAAATTTTGAATTTTCGTTTTTCTTTTTTCTTGGCGTTATTTGAAGAGTAATCGAAAAACTAAATACACATTTTCATTGGCACTTCTTATTCTTTACAAGATAGCGTAAAAAGTTTTTTCATAAGACGTTTCGTATTTTCTCGACCTTCATCAAGTACGTTATTTTAAATAGGGACCTGTATTTTTTATTGCATTTTTTTTGTAGCTTTTGAACCTCCGACTTCATTGATGTATCAAACTTTTATGTTGCTAAACGTTTCGTAACTGTAAACCATCATCAAGCAAAAAAAAAACACTTTTTTTCACATTAACGTTACTTTATTATTTTTCATAATTAATAATTAATTAAATTATTAACAATGAGACTATAAAAATTAAATTAACTGGTAGAAACATAGTAATGGTACAATAAATAAATTTTAACAAAGAACAACAACAATAATGATAAATAATTAACAACCAAAAATAAAGTCTAATAAGGCGGCTTTGGATATTTAGAATAACAAATAAAACAATAATGGGTAACTGTCATATTTCGCTTGTCTATGACTGTCTATGAGTTATTTTAATTCATTCTGGTTAACTATTATTCAAAAATGTCCTTTTCCGATATGGAAAAGTGAGATATGCTGAAATGTTATTACATGTATAATCGAAATTCACGGAGAGCTAGTGATACGTATGAGGAACAATTTCCTGAAAGAGTACAGCCCCACCGATCCCTATTTCAAAAGTTAGATCGAAATCTTGGGGAATTTGGTTCACTTAAGAAATCCAGGACACCATATGGCAATAAAATTACACAAAATGAAAATGATGCTATCAGGTGCGTACTTAAAGATTCTTAGATATTTGCGCAGAGCTAGCTAATATTTGTGCAAAGATTACTCATATTATGTTGTATAGGTTTTGTGATCTAAAATGTGATGTGATTGTAATATTACATAATATTTTTTTAAATTATATTATGTTTCCTATTTTAGATAAATAATGACCCGTCGAAATCGACCAGAGAAATAGCCAATACCATTAATTTACCAAATACCTCACATATGAAAGTCTGGCGATTATTAAAAAATAACAACATGAAACCCTATAAAATACGTATCTCTCATTGTTTGCGACAAGGTGATCGAGAAAGACGTTTGCAATTCTGTATCTGGCTGAGGCAGCAAATTGACAGAAGCAACAATTTTTTAAATGAAATAATTTGGAGTGATGAATCTAAATTTACCAATTGTGGCATCTTTAATAGAAATACGGAACATATTTGGGCGGTAGAAAATCCACGAATTAATCGACCAATTCGAGCTCAAGTTCGATTTGGTCTCAACGTATGGGCTGGCATCTATGGCGATAGAATTCTCGGACCGTTTATTTATCAAGAAAATTTAAATGGTGCAGGTTATCTTGAATTTATGAGAACAACATTTTCAGATTATTTAGACGAATTACCACTGAACAGATTGCCAAATTTATGGTTTCAGCAAGATGGGGCACCACCTCATAATACTAGAGACGTAAGACAATTTCTCCATCAACAATTTCCTGAAAAATGGATTGGTAATCGTGGAGTAGTCGAGTGGCCAGCGAGGTCACCGGACCTTTCGCCTTTGGACTATTACCTGTGGGGTCACTTAAAAAATAAAATCTATAAAACGGTGCCAAATGATGTTGCCGAATTAAGAGCAAATATTGTAAATGAATTTAATTCATTACGAAGACGTGATATTCAGAGGGCAGTGCAAAATATTCGTCGAAGAATAGATTTATGTAGAAATGGAAATCTGTTTGAATACTTATTATAAATTGTACATTATAACAATTATTTATACTATTTTCATCAATCTATTCGTAGTTATTATGTTATTAATTGTTATTTATCATTATTGTTGTTCTTTGTTAAAATTTATTTACTGTGCTATTAGTTGTGTTCCTACCTGTTAATTAAATTTTTATAGTTTCATTGTTAATAATTATTAATTATGAAGAATAATGAAGTAATGTTAATCTGAAGAAAAGTGTTTTTTTTTCTTGATGATGGTTTACAGTTACGAAACGTTTAGCAACATAAAAGTTTGGTACATCAGTGAAGTCCGAGGTTCAAATTCTACAAAAAAATGCAATAAAAAATACAGGTCCGTATTTAAAATAACGTATTTGATGATGGTCGTGAAAAGACGAAACGTCTTATAAAAAAACTTTTTACGCTATCTTGTAAAGAATAAGAAGATATGCCTTACAAAATAATTTAATAAATTCAAAAACCAAACTGTATAATAATTATTATTATACATACTGTACCTGTGTTTTATTTAAAAAAAAAAATAGTTTGGTTTGTCTCGGTCTTATGGGATCACCTGTATATTATTTGTAGGGATTCTAAAAGAGTTCATTTGATTCACTACAACTTTCATTTGAAATTTTTGTTCTAACTCAAAAAATAAACGATATATAGGGAAGGGCCTATTCGTTGAATAACTGTACAACCAAATTAAAGGAGACATTGTCACAGGAATAACTAACAATATTATTCTTTTCCGAGCACAAGAATAACTAACAATCAAAAGGGATACAAAGTGAGAGAGGTCCGATGGTCGCGCAGATTTGTTTGCGCACAGCGTGTGGAAGAAATTAGGGTTAACGTTCAGGCTCACCAGTTGTCGCCACTGGTCGAGTAAGGTCATGTCAAAAGTTACTCTTAGGCGCGGGAAAAGTTTATAGTGTTTTATTATAATTATATTGTACACCAGCAAATAAAAAACCTTGTTAATTGTGCCTCAGTGTTGTGCAGTTCCATTTTGTTCGGAAAAGAAAGCGGATATATGCTTCCAAGAGACAAAACTCGCATAAAACAGTGGTTGATAGAGATAACTTTACTCTTTCGAAACATTCGTGTGTTTGTAAGAAACATTTTAATCCTGACGATTATTCGTTACCAAAGGAGTCTACTACAGAAAATCGTGAGTAATAATCATGTACATTAGTTGTTTTCATCATTTTCATTCTTGATATAACCTAACTTTAATGACATAAGACACTTCTGATAAGTACAATAATTTCCCTACTGAGCAAGTAAATCAATACTTTCCCCTTCTGTCATCATTGTTAAAGGTTTTTCAGCTATTTTTTATAAAAATTACTAAAAACTAGCGTTAAAAGGCCATAATAAACATAAAAGTTCAGTGACATTGACCTTTCCGTACACTAGCACCTCTCGTGGTGAATACAAGCGCGTTAACCCTCATTGGAAGAAAGCAGCGATCGGTGTCGTTCGGTACATATTGTCGTTGTAACGAGACAAATAGTGGTTTCATTGCCGTAGAGTGTTTGTTTTGGCTGATTTTACAGTGTTATTATGAAGTAGTATAAACAAAATTAAATTAATCGTTTGGAGACATTTGTAAACTTTTATTAATATAATTAATTTTTATAACGATATAGTATCGGAATAATAACGGTACAGTTCCTCAGTTCACTTCCTAATTTTAAATTTTGTTTGGCTACGGCCAGAGCAAGAAGCACGTGCGTCTGCCATTTAATATTCTTAACTTTTCAACATTTTAATGTGTTTACTAATGAAAAACCTTTTCTCCATGTTATATATGCTAGTGTTGAGCAATTTTATAGACAGTTTAATGACGATAAATTGTCCGTGGCCTGATGATGAGGGATGACCTCGAAAGCTGGCTAGACTAATTTGATTTTAATAAATTTATACAAATAATTACCAGTTTTCTCCCTTTTCCTGTTTAAATTTTATTTTCAAATGTTGTGTACTTAATAGAACTAATATACCATTATTAGTTTTGTATTTATAATTCTTATGATTTATTTCATAAATGGAATTTTTATACTCTAATATGTTTTATGCATCATAATCCAAACTCTCAGTGGCTCTGCTGATATAATATGTACCTATTTACATAACATCATAAATAGAAATAGATTAAAATTAAATCATTTAAAATATACTAAACAAGCAAAATATTGACTGGTACCTATTGTCCTCAGATTGTTAAACAATTTTTCAATTTATAAATGCTCTGTAATTGTCAACAATTGTATAGGTGCAAACCAGAGATATATTTACATAACAATAAATAAAACAAATCCTGCAAAACAAATTCCATACAAGCATTTTTAAATACGACCCTGTTCAAAGACACAAGTCAGCGTAAAAATGCGCCTTATGCCAGCCCAGGCGATTCCGCTAAATGAGATGTCGAAGGTCATTGAACAAGGTATCGGACCTCTCTCTTTGTATCTATTCTGATTGTTATTCTTCTCCGAGTTGCAAGACAAACACGTATGTTCGTCTGTGGTACTGGTAACTGTACCGAGAATATTTTGTCGCTGGATAGCCGCATTTAAATGTCTCCCACAATCACGATGTGTATCAAATACACGTAATGTCGATTGCATCGAGTACACAATATATGTGAACCATCTCTGTTGTTTTAAAAATTATAACATTTTATTTGCCTAGTATTTATACACATCTAGAAAAATTTGTAAAATAATTATTACATCAGCATGCTTTCAAACCTAACACGATAACAATTACAAATACTTATAGTTTTTTATATTTTATACTGTCATTTTTATCTGAATGCGCTAATATAAAAGTTTTAGGAAGATAATAAATCAAACACATTTAATGTCAGATTTGAAAGATTGCTTATGTGTAATACGCAATAACTATTTTATTATTTTTTTCTAGAAATCTCTGTTAGTATTGTAGTTTTCAATAATTGTTTGTCGTTTATGCATAAACTTACTGGTTGCCAGCACCATTGCTAAGAACCTTTTATGCGACAAAGACCATCACGCACACACCTGTATAGTTTCAGATTGCTACAATTACTAAATTACTTATTACTGGTACTACAGGAACCCCAGAATAACTATATTAGAGTCCTTATTTCCTAAGAGAGAGAGGGAAACTTCTGTGACGTTTTAATTCTAGGCGCCATGTTATTGCATAATAAAATTGGCGGGCTCTTTGAATCGTACTTCTAAATTAAATTCATATTTTCAGTTTGAACAAAACCAATATTTAAAACGCAAACAATTTTCTTTGGCAGATATTGTGTTTGCGTTTTAAATATCGGTTTTGTGTTTTGGAAAATGTATAAATGAAACATGTTTTATCTTTTCTATTTATTAACCATCATTATACATATATTATTGCAGGTTCATTTTGGTATATGATAACAAAAATTAACAAAAACAAAAATAATTGTTTTAACTTACAGTTACAAAATGTTTATAATATATAATATAAATATTATTTACAGTAATCACTTTTCACTAAAGATTCCAATTTGAGTGTAATTTTGCAAAAGTGATCCGAAGTCTTTCATTCGCTTAATTTGTATATCCAGTTTTATATGCAACCCTAAAAATAAAAATTTTAATCGCAAAATACCTATTGAAAAATTAGGATTTACATAGTTACTTGTAAATTAACTTGTTAATTACGTCAACCGAGTCCTTTCATACAATTCTTTAAAGTTTGTATAAAATACAGAAAACCCCGTTTGGTTTGGTACATCCTTATGGATATGACAAATTGCAACTTTTATTTTCTTAAGAATTTGACTAAAAACAATATGCCGCTGCTCAATTCTCTACATAGTTACACGTGTGACCTCATTCCGGCTCTGTATATATTTTGATATCATTATGTTCTTTATGCATAATAACTATTGTTATATCCATTGTTTTAATCATTGACGTAATTGTAAACGATTGTATGTAAATAATTGACGTATTTGTGAACGATAAGGAATCCTATAAATATAGAATCCGGATTCCTCATCGCCAGAGCTAATTTATACTTTGTACTAGTAACTTATATCAATAAATAAGTATTCATGTTTAGTGTATCGTTTAATTCCTAAACGCCCGCTAAGTGAACACGTAATTGGCGCAGTCGGCAGGATAGTGCCCTTTGGACCAAGAATCCAGAATTCGCATCCATTGATTGACTTCAGTCATTAAGGCACTAACACAAGGAACCAGGAACAAGAATCGACCCAGGTCAAGTCATTGGTAAGTCTGTGAGTCTTCTTTCTTATCCTTTCCTTTCTATTGATATAATTCAAGTGCATACATATTTTTGTCTCTCCGAATTTATCGACTGTATATCGATAAACCGTAAAACCCTTGGAACGTATATCCAAATCGAACTTATTGACTGTATATCAATAATTCGAATAGTTTTATAGTTAGATTAAGTTGAACTTTTTATTATTATTATTTTATTTTGTTTTTGCAAGTTATATTACTAATTTGAAAATACAATGGCAACTCCAAGTCCAAATGTACAATATCAATTACTCAAAATGTTTATAGATGTCATACCAAACTTTGATGGTACTCCATCTCTATTAAATGATTTTATTGATGCTAGTGATGAATTAATCACAAATTACGCTGCAGATAATGAAGTGCAGAACAAATTTCTATTACGAGCAATTAAAAATAAATTGCAAGGTCAAGCTAGAATTAATGTCTCTACTAGATTAGAAGTAAATTCTTGGGCAAGTATGAAACAAATCCTCCTCCAAACTTTTGGTGATCCTCGCGATTTAGATACTTTGCAACAAGATTTAATTCATTTACATTACGATTCAAGACGCGAATCATTAGTTAATTTTAGTAATCGAATTTTACAATGTCAATCATTGTTAATGTCCAAATTGAGACAACACCCAGACTCTCGTGCAGTAAAAGAAGCCTTGAGTTCAGTTTTTCAAAAACTTAGTTTAGATACTTATGTTAGAAACCTTCCTTTAAATTTTCAACAAATGGTACGAACGAAAGAAATAGATAACTTAGAAGATGCAGTTATGTTCATTACCAAAGAGGAACAATTTCAACAGTATAAACGAACCCTTGAACAACCTACATATAAAAATAACAAAACTCCAAATCCACAATTCCAACAATCTCGCCCATCATATCAACAATTCCAACAATCTCGCCCACCATACCAACAGTTCCAACAATCTCGCCCACCATACCAGCAATACCCACAATTTCAGCAATCCCGACCAAATCAACAATTCCAACAATCTCGTCCACCATACCAACAATTCCAACAATCCCGTCTACCATACCAACAATATCAACAATTTCAACAATCCCGACCAAATCAACATTTCCAACAATCTCAACATCAGCCTCATCAGTCCTATTGGCAAAATAAATCCATGCAGCCCGGAAATGCAATGCCAGTTAAGCATAACTACCCCATTAATCAACAAGCCTTTGGTACACCAAAGAATCACTCCAACACACCATACAAACCAACACCCATGTCAGGCATATCCTCTATTAAAACAAATCTCAATTTCAATGAAGCCGATATTACACCCCGAGTATATTCTTATGATAGCCCTTTTAATAATGATCGAGCTAACCCAAATAACCCTTTTGATATTAACCCCATTAATCCAAATTATGATCATCCAAATTATGATCATCCAAATTTTGATCATCCAAATTATGATCATCCAAATTATGATCAAAACGAATCGGAAGAAGTCAATGAATCACAATTCAATGAAGAATATATCGAAGAATCAAATTTTTCGACGGACACCTATTCGGACAACCCTACTTAGAACTAAATCACAATTTAACTAATAGTTCCCTTCCCTATATCCAGATTCATAATCCCCCTCTCAAATTACTCCTCGATACAGGTAGCTCTAAAACCATTATCAAACCAGAAGTAGCTCAAAAGTACTTCCCAAATAATATCATTTTTAACCCAATCCAAATCAAAACTGGATCAGGACAAATAGTTGTTAATCATCAAGCTAGAATTCCTTGCTTTCCAGAATTCAATGCTCAAACAGATCTAGAAGTTATCTTGTTTGATTTCCATAATTTCTTCGACGGTGCTCTAGGCATTGAAGACATTAAAAAATTGAAGATTGACATCTCAACTAATCATAACACTATTTCAAATAACTACTTTTGCCTACCTATATTATATCGATCCCCGTATCAAGACCTGAATACAAATCAACTAATTAAAATTCCACCTCATCAAATTTCAAGACTAACTCTACCTACCAATTATCCCGATAACACAGAACTCCTAATTACCGAAATTCAATCAAATGAATACTACCTTCCTGCAACAGTCTCTAAAGTTAATAATGGACAAATATGTTTTGAAATACACAATTACGACACTCAAATTCATTGTTTCGACCCGAATAAATTAAAAGTCAGTCCAATGTCAGAATATGATACATATGATTACACTATACGAAGCGAATATACAAACAGCCAGGTACCAGACCTAACTTCCCTTTTACGTACATCACACTTAAATAAAGAAGAACGCACAAAACTTTTCCAGCTTTGTAAAAAGTACACGGACATTTTCAAAAAACCTGACGACGCTTTAAGTTTTAATAACTCAGTAAAACATGAGATCGCAACCAAAGACAACATTCCAGTATACGCAAAAAGCTATCGCTACCCTTATATTCACAAACAAGAAGTTAGTCAACAGATAGACGAAATGTTGAAAAATAATGTAATCAGACCCTCGCAAAGCCCTTGGTCATCACCAATATGGATCGTCCCAAAGAAGATGGACGCTAGTGGAAAACGAAAATGGCGACTGGTAATCGACTATAGAAAAGTCAATGAAAAAACCACTGATGATAGGTATCCGATACCTAACATTACAGACATACTCGATAGACTAGGCCGATGTTCATACTTTTCCACGATTGACTTAGCTTCAGGATTCCACCAAATTGAGATGCACTCCGACTCCATAGCAAAGACAGCCTTCACAGTAGACAATGGTCATTACGAATTTATCCGTATGCCTTTTGGTCTCAAGAATGCTCCAGCTACGTTTCAGAGATGTATGGATAACGTTTTACGAGATCTACAGAACAAAATCTGTATGGTATATATGGATGACGTTATAGTTTTCTCAAATGGATTACAAGAACATCTACAAAATCTGGAATTAGTGTTTCAAGCTTTCAGACAACATAATCTTAAAATTCAAATCGATAAAACAGAATTCTTACGAAAAGAAGTAGCTTTCTTAGGACACATAATAACACCAGATGGTATCAAACCAAATCCCGACAAGATAAAAGCAATTCAACACTTCCCTTTACCCAAAACTACCACCGAAATAAAATCATTCTTAGGTCTCTTGGGATACTACAGAAAGTTTATTAAGAACTTTGCTAAAATTACAAAAACCACTAACTAGTTGTTTAAAAAAAGGATACGAAAATTACTTTTACTGACGAATATGTTAACTGTTTCAAAATCTGCAAATCACTATTAATGAATAACCCAATACTACATTACCCTGACTTTTCCAGACCTTTTGAAGTAACTACAGACGCCTCTAATTATGCTATCGGCGCTGTACTTTCACAAAATGACAACCCTATCAGTTACGCTTCACGAACCCTTAATCCTTCAGAAACAAATTATTCAACTATAGAGAAAGAATTATTATCAGTCGTATGGGCCTGTAAAACCTTCCGCCCTTATATCTATGGAACCAAGTTTATTATATATACAGATCATAAACCATTACAATGGTTGTTTTCCTTAAAAGAACCCAACTCTAAATTAGTCCGTTGGAGACTTAAATTAGAAGAATATGATTATGAAATCAAATACAAACAAGGTAAACAAAATAAAGTTGCCGATGCCCTCAGTAGAATCAAACTAGAATGTAACATCAATGAAGATGAAGATAACGCAAGCATTCAAGCTCAATACGGTGACTTAGATTCAATAATCGATAGCATCCTTAATGAAGAACCAAACATCCTTAATGAAGAACCAAATGAAAACGAATTAATGACAGTAGACGAATTAAATGAATTATTACCACCCGAAAATCATGATGATAATCAGACTGTACATACTAGTCATGAAGAACCCATTTTCACTATACCATATACAGAAAAACCCCTCAACCATTTCAAAAGTCAACTAATTATTACAGAATCAAATACTACCCCTATTAACATATGCGATTCTAAAATAATATTTAACAAATTTAGACATTCCATCACCTTCCGTAGTAACTCAGATGATGATGAAACATTCAGGTTCTTAAAACCCTTAATATCGCTAGACAACATCACTTGCTTAAAAGTTTCAACCCCCTCGTTGGAAAGAAAAATTACCAGAATCTTGAGAACCTCTCTCACCCATCACCAGAACACTAAAATACTAATATCAAATAAAATTGTAGACGATGTCCTCGCGGAACCCGAACAACAACAAATAATACAATATCACCATCAAGGGAAAACGTGTCACAGAGGAATTAAAGAAACTATCAAATCAATTCAACGAAACTATTATTGGCCTAATATTCAAACTGACGTTACCAATTATATCAACACATGTCAAACTTGCCTTTTATCTAAATATGATAGAAACCCTCAAAAGATCAAACTTCAAACATCAAACACTCCTTCTAAACCTTTTGAACATATCCACGTTGATACATTTATAATAGACAAACAATATTTTCTTACCATCTTTGATCCTTTCTCAAAGTTTGGTCAAGCCTATTATCTTGAAACCAAAAATAGTATTAATATCATGGAAGCCCTTTTACTGTTTATTTCTCACATGGGAATCCCCAACAAAATCACAGCTGATAACGGAACGGAATTCAACAACCAATTGATCAAAGAATTTTGCCTTTTACACAATATTCAACTTCATTTTACTACTCCCTATCATTCCAACTCCAACTCCCCTGTTGAACGATTTCACTCAACCCTTATTGATTCAATAAGATGTTTAAAACAAGAACACCAGAAACCCATAAGTTATCTGATGACACTTGCTGTTCTTTTATACAATAACTCAATTCATTCAGTAATAAACATAACACCATTTGAGGTAGTTCACGGTCCCAGAACAAATCCCTTTGACCTTTCACCTCAATTAATTATCAACCAATACACGACCCAGCACAGGGAAAACCTACAAACCTTACATACACAAATCAAGGATAGAATTACAAGCAATAAAGAAAAGGTCATAACAAAATGTAATACCAAATTACAAAACCCAGAACAGGTTCACACTGATCAAGACGTCTTTGTACGCACAGAACCATGTAGACCAAAAGATTATCCGCGATTTAAAAAGACAACCGTGATTAACGACAAAAATAATAAAATACTAACCGACATAGGATTAGTACATAAAAACAAGGTTAGAAAGCAGAGAAAACTTATCAAACAAATTTCTTTGCAGGATGATAATGAATCTCATCACACACATCCTGCCCTTCCTGATCATGATCCTACTGATCCTACCGATCCTACCAACACTAGCAGACGATATAACTTTCGACCCCGTCAATAGTGTCGCACTATTTGAGAAAATTGGCAAACAGGTATACACAATAGATCGATACCATACATTTATTCATAAATTAGACCTTCAACCACTATACACAACTTTTGACAAAATAATCTTAATGAGTAATCAAAATAAAGAAAGAAACTCAACCCAAGGCATTTCAGAATCACTCGTACACCAAGAGGAAAGTCTAAATTAATAAAAAAATTTTTTTACCCCCTTTTTTTTTGTTTTTCACTTTTTGGGTAAAAAATTCCCCTAAAAAAAAAAACCCCCCCCTACCCCCCCCCCCCTAAATTTTTTTCCCCCCCCCCCCCCAAAAAAAAAAAACCATTTTCTTTTCCCCCCCCAAAAAAAAAATAAAAAAAAAAAAAAAAAAACAAAAAACCCCCCCCATAAAAAAAAAACCCCCCCCCCTTTCCTTCCCCCCCCCCCCCCCCCCCCCCCACAATCCCCCCCCCCCCCCCCACCCCCCCCCCTCCATACCCCAAACCCCCCCCCCCCCCCCCCCCCCCCCCCCCCCCCCCCCCCCCCCCCCCCCCCCCCCCCCTCTCCCCCCCCCCCCCCCCCCCCCCCCCCCCCCCCCAAAAACCCCCCACCCCCCCCCCCCCCCCCCCCCCCCCCCCCCCCCCCCCCCCCCCCCCCCCCCCCCCCCCCCCCCCAAAACCCCCCCCCCCCCCCCCCAAAAAACAACCCCCCCCCCCCCCCCCCCCCCCCCCCCCCCCCCCCCCCCCCCCCCCCCCCCCCCCCCCCCCAAAAAAAATAATCTTGTACCAGGAATTTCGAAAATTCAGACCAATCAAAAGAGTAATTAAGAGAGGCCTGTTTAATTTCATTGGAGATATTGATAAGCAATTATTTGGCACTGCAACTGAGAAAGACATGGAACAATTCGATTCCAAATTAAATACTTTATTAGCAAATGAAAAGAAACTCGGAACAGAAATTAATCTGCGTACTTCATTATTAAAATCATTTACCAACAAAACAAACGTTATAATGAAACAAATTGAAGCTAACAATATAAAATTAGAACAAAACATCAAATACTTCTCAGATCAACTTAGTATAAACTTTCAAAGGCAAATTATAATTAACCAATTTGAACTAATACTCTATTATGTTCAACAAATTGAACAAACTGTAAGCCTCCTTCACCTTAATCAAATTAGTTTCTTTTTATTAAGCCCTTCAGAAATAGATGATATTGTAACACACTTACGTACACTATATCCTCTTAATGAAATACCTCGTTTTGGATATATACAGTCTTATTATACTTATTTCCAACCAAGGTTATATTATGAGAAATTTTGTTATTATATTACTTTATCAGTACCAATTTTGGCAACACAACCACGCCTTGAATTGTATCATGTGATACCTATCCCCGTCCTTAATGTTTCTCTCTTTTATTATCCTAAATACCTTGTCACTGACTCACAAGACAACCACCAATGGCTTAGTTCGCCACCAAATGTTGTTCAGAATATTTATTACACACCTGAAGTCCGATATGAAACCGAATCCGATTGCCTTCTAGATATTTTTAGACATAGGAAACCTAGAAACTGTCAAGTAATTAGGACTGTTTATAAGACACCATATGTACTTCAGTTAAAATCCTCTGACTACATACTAATAGTCAGCAAAAGTACAACCATCGAATATAGTTGTAGAGCAGGAATCTCTAATACGAAGACTATCTCACAGAACTCAAAAATAACCATGACACCTGGATGCAAATTTTCAGTAGATGAAAAGATATACGAATATGAAGATCCAATCTCCACCAGCACCACATACCTTGTACCAAATATTTCACTACAAGGATTCCCAATGGTTCCACTACATAACATTTCCCTAGACAGTCTCTACAGGGAACAAAACTTAATCACCCATCTACAACCAGTGCATATAGAAGACTTCAAGCCTATACCTTGGCATTATGATTATGCTTGGAAAATTTTTATTGTAATATGCCTAATCACTTTTGTTTTAGTCCTCTTCTATATCAAATGTAAAAACCAAAAGACGGACTAGCAGTATTTTTCAACAAAGCAAAGGACCAAGCAACCATACAACCTTGTACGCAAGCCGAATCTCCTGCAGACCCCCGGCTTCCCTTTTAAGATGGGAGGAGTTACACGTGTGACCTCATTCCGGCTCTGTATATATTTTGATATCATTATGTTCTTTATGCATAATAACTATTGTTATATCCATTGTTTTAATCATTGACGTAATTGTAAACGATTGTATGTAAATAATTGACGTATTTGTGAACGATAAGGAATCCTATAAATATAGAATCCGGATTCCTCATCGCCAGAGCTAATTTATACTTTGTACTAGTAACTTATATCAATAAATAAGTATTCATGTTTAGTGTATCGTTTAATTCCTAAACGCCCGCTAAGTGAACACGTAATTACATTCATCATCGCTTGGGCCCAGATTATTTACCTTTTCACTTTGTTGTCAAATCAACTGAAATAAAAAATAACGTAATTTTATATATCACAATCGACATATTTTTTTTTATTTTCAAAAATTTCAATAGAAACAATCTGAATAAAAACTTATAATTTTATTTATGAAGAAATATGATTGGTACTTGTACTTACGATTAATTGAAAGAACAAAATCCAGCTAAAAGGATAATATTCAAATATACGATAGTCGGAGAGTCACTGAATTTTAGCATAATATTGTTATTAAAGTTGTCCTCTAATTCGGGAGTGGGAGACTAGGTTTTCCTAGTAATCATCCAGGTAAGCTACCAGTTAGGAATATATTAATTATTTTTTATTAAAGTGATGCCTATAAAATTAACTACATATAGAATATAGAAAAGTATATAATAAAATATCATTTACAATCAAAGTCTAATAGCTAAAACACAAAAAATTGTTAAATTGAATTACTACCGGTGACAATCGCTGGTAACTGATAGTCGTTCGAGAGGGCATATTGCATAGACAAAAATGTTGACGTATCAGCAATGCTACCGTGATAGGAACACTAACTTCATCAGCGAACACACTGCCAAGCTCAATATAATTGTATACGTGAAAGTCCTTCATTCCTGCACAGTGGAGCAACTCTGGCTCTAATCTGGTTCCATTGGTTGCATATGTTACAGGTGTATAAATAAACGCACCAAATGAATTTTTTGTGTGGCGTATTTATTAATATCTATATTTGTTGTGTAAGTGCCTATTTTGAAAAATGGATTACCAACCCGGACCCTGATAATGAGCAAGTTGTTGACGAAATAAGACGAAAAACGTAATAATCTTTGACGTGTCTATGGAAATATATAAACAAAGATCTGTCATGTTTGACGTTGACACAAAAAATCAATTTCTTACCGATTTCAGCAATATATATAACTTGGTACTTGGTACTATTGATAAATTACGTATGGACCCGTTTGCATAAATGTGATTTAAATCTAGTTTTATGTAATCCCGTTTCTGCTTAATTGATGAGAACCAAGACTAACTGCTTTTACGTATGAACGAGTCTCTTTTATTTGTCAAATTTTCAACTCAGAAAACTATTATGAAAGCGATATTTTTTGAAGCAATTTTAAAGTTTGCTGCAAACTGTATTGGTAAATATTGTTGAAAAATAAGGAATAAGTGAAAAGGCAAACTGTATGTATACTTATTATTTTGTAAGAGGCCGTGAGATTCTCTTCGTCTCTGTTTTTCTAGGTATGCTAATTATGAAACATAAATCTAGGGACTGCTCTATCTTATGAAAGGAAAACAAAGTAAGAGAAATAGTAAAAATTTCAATTTAATTTATATCTCGTACACTCTTATTCTTCTTTGGAGAGCCAACATTTTATCACCTAGTCTCATCGTTCTCTGAATTAAGTCCATATTAAAGTATGTCATAATTATATTTCTGATATTAATCACATTTTTAATTTGGTTGAAATTAATTTTATTTCACTTTTATTTTAATCGAATATTAATATATCAATAAATAAATTTAATAGAAGAGTTAAAATTGATGATTTCTTAAATCGAGTTTTAATTGATTATAAACTTTTTTAGAGTAAACCTGAATAATGTCTAATTCAAATATAATGATTCTGAAAATCTGGTTTCAATTTTAAATGAAGAATTAAATACTCTATATTGCACCTGATTTTTCATTTAGTTCTTATTTAAATATTTAAATCTGGATTAAATATTTAAATCTCTTTTGTACCTTCGGCCCTTTTATCATAATATTTAATAAAGTTGATATAAAATTCTGCATGAATTGTGAAAAGACGATCATTTTTAAGCACACTTTAATAAACTAAAGTAACTAAACGCGAAACTTAGACTCGAACTTTGAAGAGATGGACAGTGACTAGCCACACAACAATGCTCTAGCCAACTACGTTACTGTCTAGGTATTTAAAAAAACACCACTATACATCCATGCCGTAGCCAGCCTTTGAACCCCGGACCCCTTGATCTGACGCTTTTTTATTATTAAAAATAAATAGACATTTTGCTCTTAAATGTTTCAAAAATATTTTATTACTCTAGATGTATTTCAGCTTTTTATGCCTTTCCCAAGAGTACAGATGATACTTGTTTCTAAATCGTGTTCCTTACCTATATTTCACATTTGTGCAGTACAATACAATGGTGAGGTATTAAATTTTACGGTACGAAACGATGGTAATTTCTTTAAAAAATACAACATATTTTGTCTAAAATGTTTATTATTGAGAAAACGATGACAGCTCAAGTGTGTGTTGAAAATATCATATACAACATTATTCTTCAATTTTATGGTGCCATCGATGAGAACTTTTTTTTTTTTGGGTGATAATGTTCGTCATCATGCAAAACTCGTTACCAATTCAAGATCTTGGAAATTTGGCATTTTCGCTACCACTGAGATCACCAGGTATTACTCCCATTGAATATATCAGAGATAATTTTAAAAGCAGCATACATGTCTATCAACATCATCCACAAACAACAAGAGACTTGAGAGCTGTCATTTCAAGAATTTAGCTAATATATCTCAAGATTACGTCCAAAGACTCATTGATACTTATTTTCTTGAGAAGAAAATTGAAAAATGGAATAATTTGTGATCGATTTAATGAAATGTGAATTGAAATGTATATGTCGATAAAAGTACCACAGTTCCTAAATGTTTTACTGTTTCTCGCAAAAACCTTATCTCTCTTGGAACAGTTTATGTTATTTGTAAATATATCGAAAACTGTTAAAGATAAGAATCAAGTATTATATACAGCTGGACTTGAGAAGACGCCCTCTTTCAAATTGTGGAGAATATGCAAGGTATTAAAATTTTTTTAATGGCTAAACAGCTGGCCGATTGATTACCAGGGTCTGAATATATATTCCATTTTTCAGAGCAGGCACTTATGAAACAAATATAGATATTAATAAACACGCCCCATCAAAATTCATCTGGTGTAATGAAGTGATTTTTTTCGTAGATTGTTTTCTGTTATAATAATATAAAATTTTTTAAAATGGTATTAAACAATGGCTTTTAGAGACATCAAGGCAAATAATACATAACTTTATTAATCAAAAAATAATTTAAAAACAAATTAAGTTCCTCTTCTTGATAAAAGTTAAAATATAGAGTGGAATGAAAAATAATATTAACTGAAAATTTTTTGTTAATTATTATTTACTAACTTTTACAAATCTTATCACAGATAAGTATAACATATATCTTTTTAAGCAATTATTTTCCCGGCTATTTGCCAAAACGCTGAAACTTGGATTACAAAAAAGATAATATGCACATTATGTTCAGTACTACTGACTCAATAATGTTATTTTTAATTTCAACTATTCCGTCTAGTAAAACCAAAAATAACTAAAACACAAGGTACTCACCAGTTGACACTCACTTTAAAGAACTTTAAAATATCTACCGACACGTGTTTCTGCTTGCCATAGCGTCATCAGGGTAGCCAGCACATTTAAAGAATCCAAAGTAAGGAAACTTGTAAACCTTAATGTAATAAACATTAATGGCTTCAGAGATAAGATTTGTAAAAGTTAGTAAATAATAATTAACAAAAAAATTTTCAGTTAATATTATTTTTCATTTCACTCTAATCAAAAAATAGATTTATCATTTAAATACGTGTTATTCAAAATGGAATAAATGAAAAATGGTTCAGTAAAAAGAATTATACTTACCCCATTTGTTGTGTCTTTAAAATTATTAATATCAATAAAATATAATATGTATTCCTAGCGTATAACATATATGATGCAGAATTTAATTTAAATTTATATAAATTTTATTTTAATTTATTGTATTTGCAATCACGCACAAGTATTTATTCTCAAATACTTCTGTGAGCTAATTGAATTCCTCTTTCACATTGATACACCTTGTATCTTATAACTTGTATTAATGTGTATAAAAACAAAGAGTTAATTTATTTTATGTCAAATATTTGGAAAAAAAATTAGTTCTCATAGTAATTGTTTCAATCCGGTTTCTTTTTCAGAGTAACATTAGTTATTTATTATTATGTTTATTTAAGCCAAGTAGGAGGAAAGAATTTTAGTTTAAGGTAATCCACTTAAGAGCCAAATTTAAGATTAGAAATTTAGTTATTATAATTATCTTAATTATAGACAACAGTTATTTTGCTTTCACCCTGTACATTTGAACATATGCAAGTTGGTAGAATGGCAGTTTATACTAAAAAAGAAAGCATTTGTGATAACAAATCCATTTCTATTTTTAAAATAATTTACAATATGAAAAATGAAGTAATTAATTTAGTTTGAATATTAATTCATGATAGTTTTTAATTATTTTTTTTTAGAAAGTTTTAAAATTATGAGAAAGCGATTGCCAGCCTTAAAATATTTTATAAACATTTTCGTTTATAAAATTTTCCTTTTTTTGTGAGATAATATTTTATTAATCTCAATATTTTTTAACTTCTAATACTAAGAACACTGTTACTTAATTCAATGCAGTTCTTGTTCATAGACTGAGTAGTTGTTTTAATATTTTCTATTATAAAATGCATTGGAGGCATTATTTTTGATTTATTATATACCTAAAATTTTATATTAGCGCATTCAGATAAGAAAGAATATAAAATATAAAAAAACTGTAGGTATTTATTATTATTATCAATTTACGTTTGAAAGAATGCTTTTGTAATATCCAATAATTATTTATTTTCTAGAAATGCATAAATGCATGCAATACTGTTTACTGTAATATCTGCCCCTGTTTTACAGTCTGCTGATGTTATTTTCTTCATGACATCCAGATTCCCCATGACAAATAATACTCAAATAAAACTAATAAACTTTGACTGTATGTAAAACAACTTACAATTTGTAGGTTAAATCATTCACTACGTGTAATTAAAACAATTTGATATTTCATTATTTAATTCACTTCTAATTTTTTTAACTATACACCCTATATAGTGCAATTTACTCCTCTATGTGTATATCTTTAGATATTTAGTAACAAATATATATTATTACTTTAATAAAATTTTAACGGTTTTCCCAATACTGTAATAAAATACAGAGAATTTCTTTTAAATTAAACAAGTTATTCTCATTTCCGGTTAAACCGGAAGTGATGTTAATGAAGTAAATATGCAATCTAGGTCACTATATTATATAGTAGTGATATTCCAAATTTCATATTTATATCTCTAATTGTTACGGTTTCCAGAAACATAAGATCACGCTGTATACGATATTAAATTTTTTCAAATTTCAAGTTTTTGACTAAGCCCTGTATATTTGTTTGTTTCTCCCTCTACTGAGTCATATTCAGAAATGGAAATGGAAATTATTTTTTCTTTTAACACATACAATTAATTTTTTATATCTACAGGGTGGGCCAGATTTTAACGGGAAAACTTGGAGAATCAATAGAATATGTCAAAATAATATATACTTATAGCCAAGAATGCTTAGTTTTCTAGAGAGATCGTGCATATGTCCGGAAATAATTTACACATTGTTATGAAATTCAGAAGATAAAAGTTGCGTACACCTCGAAACATAATTTTCGTCTCTCCATTCGAAATGATATTAATATAAAAGTGCAAAAACATATATTTTTTTAAACGATTCTCATTTAATGGTTATTTAATAAGGGAGATGAAGATAAGGAGATGAATGATTTTGAAATGAATTTAACTCAAAAACGTTGCATCCCACCAAAAAAATTATAAGAAAACTTATTTGTGAGTTAATGATAGAAAATGTCGAGAATGAAAGAAAAATTAGCTTAAGTAAGTGGCGTTCCGTTTTTTTTGAGTAGAATATCTTCAACACCCCCAACCATCACGACTCTGGTTGGAAAGGAGAAATGAAAACTGTGGTCGAAAGTGTACTGATATACGCAATGTTCACCTTCCAAATTTTATAACAATATTTCAATTATTTCCGGAGAAATGCGGGAAAAACTGGAAATAAATTGAAACTTCCACGCCCTCTATGTCAAAAACTAAGCATCCTTAGCTAAGTATACACAAATTCATATTATTTTGACGTATTCTACCGATTATTTAAGTTTTTCGATTAAAATCTGGCCCACCCTGTATAAAAAAATGTGCTACGAAAATGGTTACATTAAAAACACGAGATAGTATCAAACCATTTCCAAAAATATTTTATGAGGAAAAAATAAATTGGTTCCTCTTCAAATATACCTTCGACATGAGGAATAAAATGGACAAAATTCGATGTGCGCAAAAATAAACACACAGGATAATATATTTCAATCGATTTCAGAAAAACTGGAAAGATCAAGCTCAAATATTGCGGTTACACAATAACAAATCAAATATATAGAAATCTCAAATAAATAAGAATCAGCAAAAATTGTTTATTTTCCATCTCTATTATGTCAACACAGGTGTGATAGGGTGCTGTGTAAATAAAATGGTAATATTTTTATAAAAATAGAAGATCTTGTTACATATCAGATTTTACTTAAACACCGTTTATAATAATACCACCTTCTGTCAATTTTCTTAATCCTCAACTAATATACAGTTCAAGTTTTCATTTACATTTGTATTTCTCAGATACTTTACTAATACATTTGAACCGAAATAAATTTGTTTATTGCAATATTTTTCGGCTTACAATTTCAGTATTAGATATATGATAACGATTATTAAAATTCTAAACTGACGCTGAGATTAAAAATAATGGAATATACAAACAATAAAAAAGATTTAAAAAATAATAGTAAAATAATTACAATTGTTACATAAGCATCATTTCAAACCTAATATGATAACAATAATATTATATACTTATAATTTCCTACATTTTATGTCTTTCTTATCTGAATGCGCTAGTATAAAAGTTTTAGATATATAATAAATCAAACACGACACTTCAAATACATTTTATCGCAGAAACTATTAAAACAACTAGGTACTTAATCTACTAGCAAGATTACATTGGACTAAATAATACTATTCCTAGTATTAGAAGCAAAAAAGATATTGATATTAAAAAAATATTCTAACCAAAAAATTTTTAGATTTATGAAATGATTCCCGCCAGTTACAACACAAAAACGAAAACTCCTAGGCCACTGTATAACGGTTTTCATTCTTTCGGAACTCCTCATCGGGCTGGTAAACACGAACATTTGTCATATTTATTTTGACATTTTAAATTGATAGATTGATTGTAACTTTGATAACCACAATGGCATTCATGACATCTAAACTATTTTATATAGGCCTGTTCTGTTATATACTTTAAGAAATCTTAATCAAATTTTATTTACTTAGTATTTACTTCTTTCTAAAAAAAAAAATAACAAAAGTTATTGGTTATTACATAAGCATCCTTTCAAACCTGATATGATAACAATAATAAATACTTATAGTTTTTTATATTTTATAGTGTCATTCTTATTCGAATGTGCTAGTAAAAAACTTTTATTCCAATGTATCTTGATCCTAGATTAAGTAGTTGTTTTCTGCGACTAAATGTATTTGAAGTGTCGTGTTTGATTTATTATCTACCTAAGACTTTTATTTGGTGTTTTATATTTTTTTCATTTAAAAGTTGCAAACAAATTAATGCATAGCGATAAAGACGGGATGCTTGGTGTCGACGAAAATTTAACTTTTATAGTTTGTTTTTCATATCTTTTTCATATAAGTTTGTTGAATATTTTTGGGAAAATGATTTAGAAATATTATAAAAACCATCACCACACCAACACAAAAATTAGACAACCTCTGAGTCCAAAGCTGAAGCTATCTAGAAGGACGTTATACCTAGAAAAACATGGACATACAACCATTCCCACAGACATTGCCAGTGCCGGTAGCGTGTTTTGAACCCGCAGCTACGATAGGATTTCTAGTCACACTTGCCATCCGCGCTCTAGCTAACTACACCACCGAGTCAGTGGTTACCTTAGCTAATGTTGCTGATGAAATTATTTGATTTTAGCAAGATAGGGCGTCTCCCCATAACATAGGACTGATCCGAGATCATTTAAATAATAAATATGGTGATCTGTGGATAGGTAACAACGATCCTGTTTCTTGGCCACCTAGATCTCCCGATCTAAATCACCTATATTTTGTCTTATGGAGTTTAATGAAAATATAATTTTTAAAAATTATTATAAAGATGTGCACAGCCTGATGGGAAACATTATTGATATTTCGCATTCGATCAATCATGAAGTAATATGAAATCCCAGACTATATATTGAAAATAACGGAGAAAATTTGAACACTTGAAGAAATTTCTAATAAAAGAAAATCATAGGCGTCCATAAGAAAATAGGGATGAGGTGCCGCGATATCTAGCATCGACATGATATACATGTAACTATTAAGTATTTTGTCATCTTGATATTAAGTAGAAAATGTAATAAGCTTTTGTGCACATCGCGAGCCATTTTTGATATGTTTGAGAAAATTAAATTTGCAATTATTGTTCCTTTCTGAAATCGGGTAAAGACCCCGTGTCACCAAATAATTACAGGCCTATTTCCCTGTTAAACTCTCTGGGAAAAATAGCAGCGAAAATCATTGTCAAAAATTTTAACAAATTTATTAATAAAAAAGAAATCCATTCAAACATTTAATTTGGTTTCAGAAGGAGACACATTACCACGATGTCGCTGTGCAAGGTGGTGCATGATGTCATTGAGGGCCTTAACCGAAAGCAAAACACCAAAATGTTACTTCTAGACATAGAAATTCGACACTGTTGTTGTTAAATGTGTCCTACACAAGCTAAAACACTTATATAAGTTACCAGACTACTAAATTACACTAATTAAATCCCACCTAGATAATAGAAATTTTTGTGTCAAAATAAATAACACTAAATCTGAAAAACATGATATCAGAGCGGGCGTGACGTAGGAGATGGTACTTTCAGCCACGCTATATAACCTCTATCTCGCCGACCTACCTACATACCTCGTTACACAGACTATCATGTACGCCGACGACATGACATGACAATTTACGTAAAATTCTTTTACGTACAAACAGCTACAACTAAAATACGATATCACATAGACAAACTACTGCGCTAGTAGACAGACTGAAAAATAACAATAAACGAGAACAAGACGGAGACAATCACTTTTACCAATAAATTCATAAATATACGTACTTTTACGCCACTCACGATTACCAGCAAAATACTAGACGAAAAGAAAACAGTAAAATACCTCGGACTGGACATTTGACCAACGCACATATTACGAAGACCATTAACAAGGAGTACATGAACTTACACAGACTATACCCACTAGTTAACCGACGACGTTTAGTACTAAACACCGAAAACAAATTATTACTATATAAAACCATACCTCGACCAATACTGACATATGGCAGCATTGCCTGGAATGGGATGTCCGATACACAGTACGAACGCCTCCAGGTAACGCAGAACAAACTACTGAGACTAATGACAAATTCTAACAAATATATACGGATAAACGACCTACACAAACACGCTAAAATACCACTCATACGAGATTATATAACAAATACGGCTCAAAAATTCCTTGAAAATGGAATTCATGTCTCAAACCTAACCAGACACATTACTGACATACGTGCACACCACCAGTACAGATATACACACAAACTTTTACATGAAAACTTACCCCTGTACTATAACGCTAACTAACAGATATAAAACACACATAATGAAAGATAAACGAACTATGACACACATACACACACCCGGCAACATCCACACACCCTATAACCCTGACCTCCCACCCCCCCTTGCACAGATAGGTGCGCCTCTTCCCTCTTCACCTCCTCTGTACATATAACCTGATAATAATTTTCTCAAACAGGTTTTTTCATATTTTTTTATGCATTTTTTTAAACCCTTTTATGTATAGCTTAATCTCATTTTAAATATTTTCAACTGTCAAGTATATATAAACTAATACGCACCATATTTTTAATAGGAAAGTGCCATATCGAGATAACCAAACAGAAGCCAGTATAGCAGCTAGAGCCATAACACCGGCTGCCAGAACGACAGTCCGCACTTCGGCGAGAATTGTTGCCCTGGAGGTTATTTTGTATCAATAAATTTGTGTAAAATGTCCCGCTATATACCTTTGCTGCTCTGCGTTTATTTGTAGAAATATATATAGATTTGTACCAAAATAAGAAATAAAGAAATTTAAATTAGAATTGGAAAAATTAAACTTATGAATTTTCAGTTTTTCAGGATAATTCAGAATTTGCTAAAAAAACTCAAAACTTCTGAACGGAATTTAAGAAAGTAAGTAATTCGACAACTTTATCTTAATTAACCTATTTTGTATCTCTATTGCTTCTAGAGATGTTCAGCATTCTGCGTGGGACCACAGATAATAATCGATCGCAATCAAGTCAGAATTTCGGTGGTCGACAATCACACTGAAATTTGATCATGATGGTTGAACTTGAGGTGAAATACTGCTCCATATTGCATAAATGAAAAATCGTCATTTCATATTTGATCTGATTTCACAATTAGTTGACGTTTTTCCAAAGTTGAAACACATATCATCATTGAGCGAGGGAAATGTCGCATCTCGTATATTAAGCGTTTTTTGTTAGTCATGTCAAGTAAACGAGTTTTTTCTTATGCTGTCATGTATTGTGGGTTTCATTTTAAACATTAATTCAAAAAACATGGCTTGCCATTTGAGAAAATGTTGATGATGTAGTGGCGAATTTAGGATTTGGCTAGGGGGGGGGGCAACAGTGGCATATTTAGGGAATTGGTAGTAGTAACATATCGGTTTGTAGAGTGTAGCTAAGTTCTTCACCCCTGGAACAAAATCTAGGCTAACATTTGGTTTCAAAATCCGGATTTTGTTAAGTATTAATATTAAATTATTATCTATGGTGAACTAAAACAATTCAGCTGAAAGTGATAGATTTATCAGTATAAAAAATTATTATAACAATAAAAAAATTATATTGTTTTTTTTCAGAAACTTGCAATAGAACTGTTTCTGAAGCAGCGATACTAGAAAACATTCCCAAGAGGGAAGTCAGCAGCGTGACGTCACATGCTGAATTAGATTAATATACATTTATATTAGTCTATGCCGATAATAAATAAATAAATTAACTCCGCTAGTTAAAATAACTCTGTATCTGAAGTGCACAGAACACATTTCCTTGCATGGATAAGTGTATGAAAAGAAATATATTGGCAAGAAGATAGTATTTTGTTCCTGGATGCATAAATACAGTTCTATGTGTGTTGTGTACAAGGTGTCTCAAAAACAGTATACCAAACTTCTACAGGATATACTATGGGCCAAAATAATCAAAAAAAAAAAAAATCTTATGTAGGTATATGAAATGAACCGGTTCAAAGATAGAGATTTTTTTGTTTTTTCACAAACTATTGGAGATAAATACGATAATAATAATGACATTTTCGCAATTTCGGGTCTGCAATTTTTAACACGCTTTTATTAGCTTCACTTGTATGTTTGTTTGTTTTTTTGTTTGTAACCGACTCTTTGGACTCGATTTTGACCCACTTTAAACGGACAGATTTAATTGAAACTTTGTACACTTACGAAGAATCGGTAACAATACAATAATTTGATAAGTTTATATCATTATCCTGATCAGGATCGCCAGTCCTTTCCTCACGTATCCTCTGCGTGAGAGCAAGAGGCTTAATATTGTAAGTATATTCCGTGATTCTCGTCGGTCGTTGGGCGAGGGGGGGAAGTCTCGGTCGACGCGAAACGACGACTCCTCCATAATAATTTAATATTAATAATAAAATATAAATATAGTAAAAAAAAACAAAACACGCTTTCATACACATCAAACAAAAAAGTGAAAAAAAAAAAAAAATTTAAAAAAAAAAAAACGTTTTTAATCAAAAAAAAGAAAAAATTATAATTATTAATATAAACTGAAAACAATAATGAACGAAAAATGGACTAGTATTATTTTTAAAAAAAAGGGGGGGGGGCTTTGTGCCATATTTTTCGTATATCGAGCAACCCACGCTTTTTTTACAATAATACTAGAATTTTTCGTTCATTATTGTTTTCAGTTTATATGAATAATTATTTTTCACTTTTTAGTTTGATGTGCTTTAAAAAGCGTGTTTTTTAGTTTTTTTTAAACTATATTTATTTCTAATAGTTTCTGAAAAACAAAAAAATATATTTCTGGCAATACTTTACATAGGTACCCTGTATCTTGGAAATGGTTCATCTTTGGGCACATGCCCATAAGAACTTCTTTGCTTATTTTAGCCTATTAGTATGCTCTATATAAGTTTGACATACTATTTCTGAAATACCTTGTATACAATGCAGAACTGTTTTATGTGTATAAAATAAGTAGGCACGTAATAATATCTATGTATTTCATAATACTATCTATTGTTGATTATTTGTTAAATGTTGCAAAATGCAATTTATATTATTTATAAAACCATCAAGTTACACACCACGATAATGTGTACATTTGTCAAATCGTGCGAATCGACTTTCTGGAAAATTTTCTTCCATTTCTTTATCATGTAATAAACAAACATTAATCCTTTTAAATCATGTAACCATAGCATTCTAAATAATGGTACTATGGGCTTCATTGTGCTAACGCCGGGTGGGCAACTAAGAATAGACGCCGGCCATATCTCAGAAATCTCAGAAAGTAATCATCGCACAAGTTTAGGGAAAAAATTGTCTTAAGTGAAGTGACCCTGAAAAATCGCTGGAAAATATTTTCGAGTCTCTAATATGGTCGCTAGGGGGCAAAACAGGCATGACCAAACACAAATTAGCGTTTTTTCCGTATTTTGCCCAATTAAGTGGCATTAAAAATATATGCATCGTAATCCTGGTAGAATTTCGAATCTTATTAGTTTTACAATTTTTTTTCTATCCTCAAAAATAAAGTGTGTTTTACTGTGTAAAAATAAACATACCATTACATTTAATTTTTTTAAGAAAAAGCACGATATTTGTTGATATGTCCGATAACGCCCTCTAGCAGTGCCGATAATAATCAAATGAAAACATCGGAAAGCCCTTTGTAACGAGACCAACTTTGTTAATTCCGTTAAGTCTAATCGGAGTAATCGACATTTAAAAAAAAATGTTGGCATCTCCCCACCACTTTATTTTTGAAGATAGAAAAAAATTGTTAAACTAGTAAGATTCAAAATCTCCCAGGATTACGATGCATATATTTTTAATGTCACTTAATTGGGCAAAATACGGAGAAAAACCTAATTTTCTGATTGGTCATGGCTGTTACGCCCCTAGCGGCCATTTTGGAAACTCGAAAATATTTTCCAGCGATTTTTCACGGTCACTTTACTCAAGACAATTTTTTCCCTAAACTTGTGCGATAATTAGTTTCTGAGATATGGACCTCTCGTCAGCCGTTGAGCTGCGAGCGTATGGCATCAACCCAACCAGCAAGCGTTTATTGGATTCAAATAACGCAGCAGTTTCTGCGGCTGCTGTTATGATTACGATTGCTTCATTTTCCAAATAAATTTCAGATATTGGTAGTATGTTCTAATGTATTATTTTAACTAATATTAACGCATATCAATTTTTCTTTCGACACGTCTTATTATTATTTGACTGTTGTTGGAGTCAGCATTGACCACAAGCGGAAGATGATGAAAACAATCGACGAGCGTGCATTTACACGTATTCAGTCGAATGAGTTCAAACAAAGTACGCAGTCCGAAAGCTGATGATACGTTAATGCGAAATGCGATGTTGTCAATACTAGTAATATTTACCTATTTTATGTATTATTAGATGATAACATAATATTAACCAGCGCAACCATTATATTCAATATAACATATACTGAATTTTGTATGTACATACAAAACTCAAGGTATGATAAAATCTTAATATCTAAATTCTTGTGTAATATGTATGACGAAAGTGTTTTAATTTTAATAATCATTTAGATAAAACTTGCTGTTAGAATCCGACCTCTCTATATACGTAACACCTAGAGCAAAAAGTTCTAGGGGAATGCACACCCCTGCGCTCCCCTAAATCCACCACTGTGATATATCATTATCAAATACCGTTGACGAAAAAATGTAAATTATACCAATATGCGCTTTCCTCTTTAAGCTTTCTTTCAAAAGATGGTTACTGGCAAATTTACTGCAACTATTCCTTACTTTTGGTAAATCATCAGTGTGAACAACGCAAGAATTTTTGTGTAATTTTTTTTGTAAGGAGGAAACACGAACACTATTTTAAAGCTATTTTAATCTTTTATTACTTCATTTTTATATAATGAAACATATGAATAAAAAACCTTGTTTCTTGTCCTACCGATTTTATTACAGCTTAAAACAGGATCAGAGACTTCTTGCCACACAATAATATCATAAATAATATTAGCAATGTATTTGAAATGATATATAATGAGATCCATAAGTAACGGATAAATTCATTATCTGCGTAATTTACAAGTTATGAGTAAAATCCTGAAACACGTCAATTTTTAATTCTAAAATGAAGTTTTTTGTACATAATTTTATAACTCCCCCTTCAACGCCCTTGGGGGGACAGCTATCCCTTTAAAATTTTTAATGGGAATGAGAGCACGCGTGATAGCTCATTTGAAAGGATATTTAATTGTCTGTCCAGCAATATAAGATTTTTTGAATTTTTTGTATTTTTCATCAAGAAAATTAAATTTAAAAATTTCAAAATGTATTTGTAATGTATACAATCAAATGTTATTTATGCCTATGTACCAAATATCTGTCAAATCTGACTTTTTTAATTAATTTTGTGTCATAACATTTAATTTAAATGTATCGGTTTTTCTAGTACGCAGGTGGCAAAATAGCCAACAAAAAGAATGAAATAAAGAGGGTTTCTTTTTACTTATCAGAAAAATTATACATTTACATTTCTTTATTTGCTACATCTCTGCAAACTTATGATTCTAGTTATTTATCGCTGATTTTCAAGTTAATCATTATTTTAACAATGAGTCTTTCGGTTACCGAATGAATTGAAATTTTGATATTATTAGGATGTGGTGATAAAACAAGAACGCAGAAGCAGGTATGTGAAATCTTTAATACTAAGTATCCTGACCATCGCATTTCTCAGTCTACGGTTAGTAGAATAGAAAACAAATTTCGTGAATTTGGAAATGCCACAGATATTCCTAAATTTGGTAGAAAACGCATTTTAGACGATGAAACGAAATTGGATATATTGTTAGATGTTCAAAATAATCCACATAAACATACAAGACAAGTTGCCGCCGATAATGTTGTTAGTAAAACGTCCATATTGCGTCTTCTAAAAAATGAAAAATACCGCCCATATAAAATTCATTTGGTTTAAGAACGTAACGACGATGACCCTGATCACCGATTGGAATTTTGCGAAATCATGGCAAATAAATGCAAAGATGATCCGTTATTTATAAAAAACATTCTTTTTTCTGATGAAGCAACATTGGATGATGGAGGCCAATACTCAAATCCTGAGAAGATGAACGTTTGGGCTGGAATTATAAATGCTCAAATTATCGGATCATATTTCTTCGACAGCACATTAACTGGCGCGCGTTACTTAAATTTCTTGCAAAATCTCTTAGTTCCAGAGTTAAGAATCTTTTCCCTGATGATGACAACCCCAATGAAATTGATAGAAATATTTGGTATCAGTAGGCGGAGCTACACCACATTCTGCATTGGAAGTAAGACCCTATCTGAATCGAGTTTTTCCCAATAGGTGGATCGGTAGACGCAGTGAAATTGAGTGGCCTGCCCGTTTTCCAGATTTGACCCCGCCTGACTATTTTTATGGGGTTACTTAAAATTGAGAGTATACTTCAACAGACCAAATAACGTCGATGAGTTAAAAGACAGAATAAGGCAAGAAATGAATCAAATCACCTCGGAAACGATACAAAATGTTTTAAGAGAATTTCAGCAACGCCTCAATTATTGTCAAAAAGCAACGGGTGCCCAGTTTCAACATTTGATTTAAACTGTTTCATGTTCATTTGTTTACTTAGTAACATTAAAAATGTAACATTTTTCAATAAAAAAATTAGAGAAATTCAAACAATCTTATATTGCAGGACAGAGAATTAAAAAAACCCTTTCAAATGAGCTATTACACGCACCCTCGTTCTATTTAAAAATTTTAAAGGGAGGTATAAAATTATGCTCAAAAAATTTCATTTTAGAATTAAAAATTGTAAATTACGTAGATAATGAATTTATCCATTACTTATAGACTAGACCTCACTGTATAGAATGTATATGTAATAATTGACAACATATTTTTGTGATATAGTTTTTGCTCGTTTGAAGTAACAGTTTTATTTCCAATAAAACTTTTGTAGCAAATACTTTGTTCAACAGCTCACCCGCTTTGTATTTGCTCGACTTTCGACTAGAAACAATATTTATTGTACGAAATAAAAGAGCTTTGGTAATGGGAAGATTTTTCAACATAATCTTTTACATCTCAGTTACGCAGAGAGAAATATTATAGCTTTGGGGCACTGGTTCTCGTCTACCTAATCTCTTCTTCAAAGGCTTTGTGTGATTGTACTTGAACCGAATACCAGTTTGACGAAAGGCATTGAGATCTAGTTTAGTTTTAGATTTAGTTTTATGTGTTATTGTACTTATTTTCTGAAATATTCTGAAAAAGAACTTTGGATTTACCTATAATATAAAATACTGTTTTTACGTATTTTTTCATAATAAAGTGGTAATTGGAAAAAATAATAAGAAATCATGACAATTTATTTCATAAAATTAATTGCTGTCACAATTTAAAATCAGTAATCTTAAAACATTATTTTAACATTCAAAACATGCGTTAGTGAAAATAATCCTTTATTCGATATCATCTTCCATCTTTCCATTTACATTTTTTAGTGGTACAGTATGTTAGATTTTCACATTCCAACTTGGAAAGAAAATTAATTTTATATATTTAATTTTTATTCAAAAACTTGTTATTCTACTTATACCTACTTATGCACTTATAGCTATGCCTGTACATTCCCTTGACAACACAAATTATTTCGTGCTACCCTAGCTTTCCAAGAACCTGAAAAAATTCAACTAATCAAGAGCCTCTAAGTCACAGTTTTTAGTCTGTGTCGTCAGTCAGTACTCATCAGTATTCATTACGAACTTAAAAACACATGTTGTATCTCTGAGGCAAAGAGCTCTATTATTTTTACTTTCGCTACGCTGTGCAAATACTAATAATAAAAATAAATTCGCAGTTATTGTGTGAAATTTGAAGGACTATAAGTTTCAGTATATTATATACAAATTCTCTGTTGTATCTAATAGAAAAAGAAACACTGAAGTTTAACGAACATGTCTCTTGTCCGCTCCTTTCTCTAAATAATTAATTGTTTTAAATCTATTAAGATTTTTTTGTGACGCCATATCCTAAAATGACATTTATTGGATAGTTTCAATGAATCAAAACAATATCGTTATTGACAAATGAAAAATAAAGAAAAAAGTGCGAAATAAAGAAATTTTATTTCACAGTGTGAAATAAAACTTAATAGTCAACAGACAACAAATTAAAGTTCTTACATCAAACATTTTTTAATTATTAACAAATTTCATGAACAATTATATTCATAATTTATCGAAAATTTATTAGAATAGTACTGTTACTAACATTATTTACATTTATTCCTGGAATTACAGGTTCAGATGTGCGAAAAATATTTGAATCATTTATATTAATGTGGTGGTTGGTCTGATTTTCACCAATGACTGCATCGGCAGACATAGTCATTTCTGTAGTATTGTTTGAAAATATCTGTTTTGAAATTTCCTTTTTGTTCCCTTAGCAACTGTTGAGGATTTCTATCCCCCACGACGTTTTAAGGTAAGAATATCAGCTCCAGAACTAGCTAATAGTGATGCCGAAGATCTCCTAAAGCTGTGACCCGTATATTGCTCAGAATTAGATAAGTTAAGGTATTTAACTATAGTACTTGGTATTTTTGAAAATGTATTAATAGCAACTCGTTGGACTGTACATTTTTCTCCTCGATATTGAAGAAAAACCTCTTCGTGGTTCACATGAGTAGGGCGAATAGCTGCATATTTATCATAAATATTTAGTGGATTTATTCCATTAACTGTGTCACCAATTACCGTAAAAGTGCTTTCAATGTGGGTCTTCGAATCAGGTACTTTAACAACCAGCATGCAGTCTTTTCTCACAATGTCATCAATATTGTAGAGTTCCTCTCGAAGAAAAACGCCAGCCAGCCCATTATTAATACAACTTTCAACATTAAAAACTTTTCATCTGGTGCTTCTATAAAAAACGTTCGACATCTGCTCTGTCAAAAACTTTAGATTTCTTAGCCGTATACCCAGTGGCTTGTCGTTTCAAAAAAGATTTTACTTTTTGATAATTGGATACATCTACATTATTCTTTAAATTCAAAACTGCTTTAAGCATCGAAAACTTGGACCAGAGACTTGAACATTTCAAAGTTTTTGCTTTTTCAGATAGATAAGTCAAAAGAACAGACTCAGATATGTTACTCACAGTTTTCTGCTTACACCAGTGCATAAATGAGTCATATTCTCTTTCGTACAATTTTCTAGATTTCGCTGGTAATAAATCTAAAGTTACAGCAATTGCTTGCTCCCTGATTTCCGGATGAGTATCAGGAATAAAATCTTCCTCACTATCACTCATTTTGTTATTGTAAAGTGGAATGTGTTAAATGCGACGTTTAAATCTTTCAATATTTAGTTGTTTTATTAACGGTTTCTATGGAAACAGCAATAGAATTTAGTCATTACGTCAATTTGCCGTATTTTTACAAAATTATGCTGTTTTCTAATTTCGAATGGCGATACAAAATGTTTTGCATATAACTCGAGACTAAAATATGTTTTTTTTTACTCGTGTGGTTTATAGCACTCGCCCTCGGCTCGTCCTATAAACGCTCCAATTGTAAAAAAAACACCATTTTAGCCACTTGTTATATAAAATACTATTTTTTATATCAGACTGTTAGTAAGTGATATGGTAAACTGAGTGATTAATTTTGATTAAGTGTGCGTGAAGTGAGTAAAAACACCGAACTTAGGGTGACGTGGCATAAAATTGTTGTTGATTTCAGACTGAACAGTTGTAAAGGTTTTGTTAAAATTGTTTTTAAAATTTAAAATATTCGAAACCCACTCTGCTAAAACTTTGTTCAATCAGCAAACCAACCATAGAAAAACACGATATAGTCCTTCACAAATTAGATACAATTAGATATCTACTCTGCTGCCAGGGAGGAAACATGCAGCGACATTCTAGCCAGGACAGGTGAAGCCGCAACACAGTATAATTATTTTATTATAAAACAACAAATACCTATTCCAATATCTTCTTTATTAGGTGGTACCAGTCTCATTAATTTAAATAAATATTCACATCTTCAGGCAACGGAGAACATCATGCTTAAAATAAAATTTGTCTCCATAAAACATAACAATATGTTTTGTCCACTTTTAGACGTAAGATTATAAAATGTTTGGATGTGGGATGTTTACCGAGTAATTGAAAAAAACTAAAATAAATGTAATAAAATATGGTAGTTATTATAACATATTTTGGATGTAAATGTGTGTGTCGGTTCCGAGTATTTACTATGTGAACAAGTTAAATGTTCCTACTACACAACATATTATAGTTTAATAAAAGGTAGGGCTGCTGATAATAATTAAAACAATAATAAGGTCAGTTCAATAAGCATACTCCCGGAAAAACGGCAAGAAAAAAATATGAGGATGGATTAGTTATCGAGAGGCTTAATAATTTGTTTCAGAACTTCCACCTCAGCCACATCCAATTATACAGATGCAGGTTTAGGTCCTCAGTCTATAACCGATCTTGTGGTCGGAAAATGCGTAAACCTGAGGGTGTTAATGACGGTGCTAATCGCTCTAAACAATACTGTTTACTATTAGACCATAAGTAGTCGGAATGATCGGATAATAAATAATGAACAATTATTTTCACTTGTTGACGTTTTCTTTATTTTTTAATCTTCTTCAGGACTAAGAACAAAGTTTAAACTTACAATATTATATGGTTACAAAATTATTGAATGATGTAATGAATATGGGATTTAAGAAAATTTATACACACATTTATTATGAATTAACTCTTGATTAAAATATAAAACAATTAAAAATAACCCAAAAAATTAAAAAAAGAAAATTAAGAAAAATCTAAGAAATTACTAGAACATTGAAAATAAAAATAAGTAGTCTCCTTATCTTAAGTGAAAGAAACCTCAAATAATCACATATCAGAGATGCAAATGTAAAAACAACAGAGTTATAATGGGCAATGTAAACATTCAGAATGTAATAATTATTGAAAATAAATTTCAATATTGTTACGCCACTGGACTGTGCAGACTGGTCAGATTAGGCTGGAATTGTACATGAACGGCCGGGAATATTCTGGAGTGCTCTAGACCGGGAGAATGGATGTATAAATAAGACGCACGGTGGGCTGAGATTCAGTCTTAAGTTGAACGTGAACGAGTAAAGGAGCAATAAGAAAGAGACTAATAAGTGTTCTAGTGTGATTATAGTTAAGACAGTAATTAATCTATTGTTATTAATTGTTAATTAGTCAATAAAGTAGTGAGTAAGTGTTACCTGGACTTTCAATCAACGAATCTACGAGTATAGGTGTTTGTGTGGTTAGCAAACACGTAACAATTTGGTGTCGGAAGTGGATTGGAAGAGAAATTTCTGGAATATTCGAAAAGGTTCTACAGTGTTCTTCTCAGAAATTAGTGGTAACACGGAGAATTAAGCTACTGGACAGTGTTTGGAGGACTATTTCTGGACTGAATAGTGACTTTAAAGTGGATTTTCGAGAAGTTCTAGAACATTCGATTTAGAAATAGCTGCAAATACGCGAGTGCCGCTAGTTATAACGTGTCGTGGACTGAGAAAAAGGACTATTAGTGCAATTTCGGGAAAATTCTAGAACATTCTATTTGGAAACTATAGGAGATACGTGAATAGTGTTAACGGAAACGTGTTATAGACTCAAAACAAGACTTATTAGTGATATTTCGTGAAAATTCTCGAACATTCCATTGGACAATTAGTGGAGATAAGTGAATTTTGTCAACGCAAAAGAAGTATAGACTCTAAATAAGACTTTCTAGTGCTGTTTCGAGATTTTTCTGGAACATTCCATTAAAAAATAGACGTGATTTCAACATTTTACAGACTTTATAGTGTAATAAACTTTATTCTGAACTAATTTACGTGTCGTGAGTTAATGCCAACAACAAGAAGCATGGCGGAGAAACAAACACAAGACTTACTTGCAGCATTGGTGCAACAAATGCAAGAACAAAGAAAAATTATGGAAGATCAAGAAAGAAAGCGACAGGAAGAAAAAGAAGATCAAGAGAGAAAACGTCAGGAAGAAAAAGAAGACGACAAAAATGATCTAAGGCCTGGAAATAAGACGACAAGAAGAAAAAGAAGAACGCGAGAAGACGACAAGAAGAAAAAGAAGAACAAGAGAGAAGACGACAAGAAGAAAAAGAAGAACAAGAGAGAAGACGACAAGAAGAAAAAGAAGAACAAGAGAGAAGACGACTGGAAGAAAGGGAACAACAAAGAAAGGAACGCCAGGAAGAATTAAGACAAATTATGGAGGGACAGCATCAAGTCATGCTCTCGGTCACTGAACAATTGAAGGAAGATGTATACGCTGAAGTCATGGAAGTTAAAGAAGAAGTTAGTGAAGTTAGAGGAGAAATAACTGAAGTTAAAGGAAAAGTCAGTATTGTTGAAGGAGAAGTAGCCCGACTTAAACAACAATTAAGAGAGAAGCGTGGCCAGTTAGTACTGTCGTCTGGTACTAGGTTACAACTACCTTCCTTCGACGGTCAAAGTTCATGGTCAACATACAAGAGACAATTTGAGGCAGCTGCACGTTCAAACAACTGGAACGATGAGGAAAAAGCAACAGCATTGGTATTAGCACTAAGGGGCCAAGCATTAGACCTGCTCCAAACAATTCCTGCCGCACAGCAACAAAACTTTAGCATTTTGGAGGCAGCGTTAGAACTAAGATATGGCGACCAACATCTCGCCCAAGTATATCAGGCTCAGCTCAAATCACGCAGACAACGAGGTGGAGAAAGCCTCCAGGAGTTCGAAGCTGCGGTAGAAAGATTAGCCCATCTAGCCTATCCTGATGCACCAATGGAATTTCAACAACAGTTAGCAGTTGGTACATTTATTGATGGAGTAAGGGACCAGGAAGTTAGGCGAATTCTTAAGTTGGCCAGGCATAAGCTTAGTAGTGAGGCTTTAGTACATGCACTGGAGATTGAGGCTGCCTATAAGGATACCACACAATCAAATCAGAGAGTACGAGCTATGAGTGTGGAGGAAGACAAGCCAGACAACACAACACAAAACCTGATATCTGATCTATACAAGATGATGACCCAACTACTGACAAAATCGAACTTCCAGCAGACACAAAACCAACAACAAAGTAGTGGGAGGCCGAATGGAGGCATCCGTTGTTATATGTGTGGCAAATTGGGCCATATTAAGAGGAACTGTCATAAGCTCAACATTCAAGATCCGAGACAAACCCAACAGCAAAGTAGTGGGAGACGGTGTGGAGGACGCATGCGCTGTTATAAATGTGGCAGAGTGGGCCATATTCAGAGTAACTGTCGTCAGCGCATCTCTGAGAGGGTTGCAATAATGGAGAAGCCGCAGGAAAACTGGCGAGCTGGTACTTCGCGGAATATAGCAGATGGCCTTTTCAAAAGACCGTGTCAGAAAGACTGCGAGCCTTGCCACCGTAAGCAAGAACAACAAAATGTACAAATAATGAAGACCGTTAAGATTGATGTTCCGGATTATTGGACAAAAGAGTCGTTAAGGGAAGCGCAGTTAAACGATAACGAGACTGGTCCTATTCTGAAATGGAAAGAAAGAGGGACCCGACCCGATTGGAAGGACATTTCAGATAAATCAGTGGGGCTGAAGGCTTTAAGGGCACAATGGGACTCCCTTATAGTAGAGGATGGACTGCTGAAGAGAGCGTGGGAAAGTCCAGATGGGAGGAAAGTTATTTTGAAATTGTTAATCCGCAGGTGCCACGTAGCAGATGTACTTCAGCAAGTGCATAATGGAACGTCTGGCGGACATTTTGGCATCAACAAAACCCTGACAAAAATAAGACAACTATTCTACTGGGTAAACAGTCGTCAAGATGTGGAGGCTTGGTGCCGCCAATGTGAAGTTTGCGCGGCAAGAATGGGGCCACAAATAAGAAATAAGCGATATAACGCCAGGGCTCCTTTTGAGCGAATTACCATAACAAGTGACCGTATGAAGGCTCGTTATGATCTTAAGGCTAATTCAGGAGGGTACCAGGTGGGAGAGTTGGTTTGCCTATATAACCCACAACGAAAGAAAGGCAGGTCCCCGAATCTTCACCCGCCCTGGGAAGGTCCTTACACTGTCGTCACCAGACTAAACGACGTTGTATATAGAATTCAGCAAAGCCCAAAATCCAAGATGAAGGTGGTGCATATAGAGAGACTAGCTAAGTATGCAGGGAACAATGAATTGCCTGATCGGGACGTTCAGGCTTAAGGAGGGGGCAGTGTTACGCCACTGGACTGTGCAGACTGGTTAGATTAGGCTGGAATTGTACATGAACGGCCGGGAATATTCTGGAGTGCTCTAGACCGGGAGAATGGATGTATAAATAAGACGCACGGTGGGCTGAGATTCAGTCTTAAGTTGAACGTGAACGAGTAAAGGAGCAATAAGAAAGAGACTAATAAGTGTTCTAGTGTGATTATAGTTAAGACAGTAATTAATCTATTGTTATTAATTGTTAATTAGTAAATAAAGTACTGAGTAAGTGTTACCTGGACTTTCAATCAACGAATCTACGAGTATAGGTGTTTGTGTGGATAGCAAACACGTAACAATATGAATATCACCATGTCATTTAAGACAATAAGCCTAAGAATAAAATGTAGTTGATAGAAAACCTTCATTCTAAAAAATCAGTAAAAAATACTACAAAAAAACATAAAAAAATGCATAAACGATTAATAACAATGAAGTAAATGTTAGGTGAATTATGTGCATGTCAGTTTTAGGAGGGTGGAACTTATAAATATTTTTTAATCAAATTGTTGTAAACCGCACTTAAATTTTCAGTGTAATTTTGTTATTAACTACATTTTAATATGTTAATAAAAAATCATTTCACTAAAAAGTCTCTTATGGTATAATTACTTTCATGATCTAATAAATTGAAACATTGTCAAAATTAAAATTATGGTCACATGAAAAATTATGTTGAGCTAGTATAGTAGTGTCTGTCTTATTCCTATATTTTTCTTTACATTGTAACGTTTAAATTTCATACTAAGTCTATTTAGGAGGGCACAGCTATTAAATGACCTAAAATAGTGTGTATATTTCGTTGGTTTTGATTCCTGGGACAGGATTTCTACTTGTAGCCTGCACCTGGAACAGAATTTGTTGTTTAGATTAGATTTGTAGAAGTTGTAGATATAAAATTTATTTATGTGTAGTTTAAGGTACCTTTGAAGGGGGTTATTAATTTATTAAGTTTCCGATCTGAACGTTCGTGTGACAGAATCCCTCGAAAATTGGTTTCTCTATTTTTTATTTTTACATAACAGACATATTTAGTGGCTATAACTGCATGTAGTAGTTCTGATTAAAACCTAAAATAATCGTGGATTACATTCCTTTAAAATAATGTTTAAATTCATATATTTTACCATTTCATAGTTGAACTTAATTCTGAATTTTCATAAATAAAATCTTTCTATTTTTCTGTATTGCTCAAAATTTCAGTGTTTTGTGGAATAATTGCATCTATTGAAATTCATTTTACTATCCACGAGGATAAAAGAATAAATAAATTGTTTAGTAGCTGTATATTTCTAGTAAGTTATTTTGATGAAAGTCTATATTTTACTTACCTTTAGCCATAAAACCAACCTCTGAGAACAAATAAAAGTCATTCCTTTTTAGTTTCTACAATTATTTATAACAAATTTATATAACTTCATACTTTTTACTTTTTATGCAATTTGACAGACGTCAAATATTTCTCAGGTTGACCAACACTATTTCCACTGTTTAGGTAAAAGGTAAATCAATAAATAATCAATTAATGAACAATTATTTTTATACAAACACTTTGTTTAATCCTATAGGTAATAATAGAACACATTCTTATATTTTGTAAAGTAAATATTTAGAGGAAGTAATTTTACGTGTGGAGCCATCTCTTGAGAGTAGCTGAAACATTAGCTTGATTTATATAGATTTTTAGGCTATTGGGTTTTTATCAATGCTAGGGCGGTTTTTCAATATAGGATTTTAAATTTCAAGGGTGTTCTGGCAGAATTTTGACACTCTCTTTTCTAACGTGCTAGAGGCAGTATCTACTCAAAGTTTTTGAATATTTTAATTCATCCGATTCGGGAGCAATCTTTGTGTAGATTTTACTTGTGATTTGATTGTAAAAGGAATCAAGGTATTTGGGTTGATTCATAGTTTATTAAAATCACACTCGTTAAGAGGATTATTTTGCCACTTTGCACCATCAACGTGTGAACACGTTTTCATAAATTTTATTTGTTAAATACGTTTTGTATTTTGAGGAAAACCCTTTGGAAAAGGTACGTGTTAACTGTATTTATTAGATATAGGTACTATAATAATTTGGATTTTCTATATATTTATTACAGGGTTTTTTTTTTGGGAGTCATTTTCCATTTGCTGTTTTATTTGTCCGTTGCTTTGGGACCTATCATGGTGTGGCATTGAGCCGCTTCTCGTTTGTTGCTGTCGACGAGGGGAGTCCGAGTTGTTTCATTGGGATATCGCCACCTGGAGGTGCGATCTATCGTCAGCGTTCTTTTGGTGATCCAGTCTCTTCAGACCATACTACCAAACGATTGGACACCGCTGCTCTATGATAAGGACCAATAGTTATGCAAGTTTTTTTTATTTTAGAACATATTTTTCTTTATTTTAACTAAAAAATTACTGAATCTTACAAATATTGGAAGTTAAGAATAAAAAAAATAAATAGGGGTAGTTATAAGTTACTTTTTTGTGTTACCATACTTTGGCACTGGTACTGGTATATATTTATTTGGTCACAATATATTTTTTTTATTATTTATATACAAGGGGGAACTTAAGCTTAAGCTACGCCGTATAATTTGATAGATTTTCTGCCTTATGGTATATACATAGATATATATTACTAGTACTGCGTGCCTTGTTTTTTTTTATTTACTATTATTTTTATAAATCAGTGCAGACCGCTGTGTGTGTGAATATATATATTTCAATCAACTACTCAGTGGAATAAATTTGTGAGAATTAGCTTGTCGTTTCCTTTGGTAATTTATTTGGTAAGTTTGATAGTTACCTTACTTATTCTTTTTTGGGTATTGACGAAAATCTAAAATTTACCTGGCGCCCAGAGATATCTGCAGCGAGTGCAGATATATATATTTGAATAAAATAAATTAATAAGGAACTCCGCCTGTCTCCACTGTTGCCTGGCCGGAGCATATCCAACTGTCATCAGGACAGCTGGTTTCATGTGACGCTTCTCATAGGGAGTTGAACGTTGCAACATGAATTAATATGTTCACTAGTTCTAGCTGTTAGATGTTGTTTGGTTTGACCAATGCTAAATTTATTACACTCGGTACAAGGGATTTTATACACAACATCAGACTGAAATCCCATGGGAAGTTTATCTTTCATTGAAGAAAACATATTACCCACTTTTTTTAGTGTGATAAATAACTAAATTAATGCTTTCGTTATATAATATGCGTTTTATATTTTCAGACAAACCTTTTACATAGGGAATTTTAATATAAATATTATTTGATTTACTATTAACATCCCGAAGGGATATACATAGAAGAGTCATTGTTAGTGTTACATAATTTTTTAGGGTAGTCATTCCTTATTAATTTGTTTTTAATAGAAACCAAGTTATGTTTATGAACTTCATTATTACTTAATTTTAATATTCTATTTTTTATAGATTTAACGATGGCTAATTTCTGTTTTAATGGATGTGCAGAAAAATAGTTAGAATTCTCCCTGAGTTAATTTCTTTTTCAAACCAATCACTAATAACATGCTGATCATCAGTTCTTATGAGAGTAAGATGACATTATTATGACCATTGCTTAAGCAGAGGTTGACAATATTTTAGGTTATTTTAATAGTTACCATAATAGCATCCAATTTACTTTGAAATTGAACAAAATAAAATGATTCCCTTTTTGGATCTTATGAACATATTAATTCATGTAAAGAAAAATATAGGAATAAGACAGAGACTACTATGCTTAGCTCAACATAATTTTTCATGTGACCATAATTTTAATTTTGATAATGTCGGCATTTTAGATCATGAAAGTAATTACCATAAGAGGCTTTTTGAAGAAATGATTTTTATTAAATTAGATCAAAATGTAGTTAAAAAAAACTGACATTGAAAATTTAAATATGGTTTACAAAAAATATTTAAAAGTTCCACCCTCCTAAAACTGACATTTACATATAATTCAGCTATCATTTGCTTCATTGTTATTAATTGTTTATGCATTTTTTATGTTTTTTTAGTAGTATTTTTTACTGATTTTTTAGAATGAAGTTTTTCTATCAACTATATTTTATTCTTAGGCTTATTATCTTAAATGATATGGTCATATTCATATCGAAATTTATTTTCAATAATTACATTCTGAATGTTTACATTGCCTATTAAACCTCTGTTGTTTTTATTATGACACTTGTATCTGTGACATGTGATTATTTGAGGTTTGTTTCACTTATGGTAAGGAGATTACTTATTTTTATTTTCAATGTTCTAGTAATTTTTAAAATTTTTAAAATTTTTTCAAAATATTTTTAAATTTTTGTGTTATTTTTTAATTGTTTTACATTTTAATCAAGAGTTAATTCATAATAAACGTATGTATATATTTTATTAAAATTATGTTAAATCCTATATTCATTATATCATTCAATAATTTTGTAAGATTAAATTTTATTTTTATTCCTGAAGAAGATTAAAAATCTAATCGAAACGTCGACAAGTTAAAATAACCAATCATACCGACTGTTTATGGACTAATGTTTACATAAGGATACTATTGTTCTATCTGCTAATACTGTTTACCTACTTGCTGGAATTTAGAAAAAAAAAGAGGTGTCAAGAGAACTAATTCCTCGGCCAGCGGATATAATGATTCAAAAACGAACATCCTTTTTTTATCGTTTAGCAGCTAGAGGTCGAAATCTCTATTATCTGCCAGTGACAACTTTCTTATGTGAAGTTTATACATCACGGTAATATGACTCTATTGTCTTGAACTTATTCAGCAATTCGAGCGCATTCATGCGAAGTGTACCATTAATTTCATACCGACCAGCATGATATATCTGTTGAGGCTTGGAAGACGGCAATTCAAAACAAAAAATTAATACCGATCCCAACATTGTAGCCTCCTGCTCATGATTCTATATCAACGTATTTCCTGCCGCTGCTGAAAGAGATGTGCATTGGACTGTGGTTACGGAAATAGTGGATTAAAACGCATAACGACTTATAGTATGTGCCAAGGCCAGTCTTAGTTAACATCAGCTCCAGGTTGGAAGAATTCGAATTAAAAGTATATGTCATAGATGACTTTCATGAAATTTGAAGAATCTATTACGCCTTCCTTTAACTTTATCCCTCGACAGATCAATTTAAGATCAACATCATCTCCAGATGATGCCAACTTGGTTAGCGAAACGCACGTCGAGTGCAGTATATAGTGTTTTGGTGTTTCGTGGAAAACTACGTCAGTGTTATCTTCACATCAAAGGTTCCAACCCATTCCCGTTCTTTAGTGTCACTTTTATTTGACATGTACAAGATTTTTAAGGTGACTTATAGAAAAAACTAGGACTTTGAGCCAAAAGACGATGATTGAGACCGGACGGTTTAATTTTCCAAAAATATTTTTTTGGGGTAGCCTAAAGGTCACATATATGTCAAGCCACTAGAGAAATTAGAAAACACCTTTACCGAGGAAAATGTAGTTATTGACACCTCTGTAAATATGGTACATATCTTAGAGGGAGAAAGATATTGCAAGGAAGCCAATAAAAGCCGTTTTCGGAATTTTCTCACAATTAATAAAAAAAAAAACAAATTCCATGAATGAAAGTAAAATTATTTATTTTATTAATTTTTCACTGAAAATCAAAAATTATAATGAAAATAAAAGTGAGTTTTCGTCCACCCTGTGTAAGGAAAACTTATTACAAATAACTATAATACTCAACTGCTTTCTAGGAGACCTGCTCATACTCAAAGTTTATTTTAAAAAACATTCTCAGAAGAAGATATTTTACATACTATTTTTTCCCACAAACATTTGCATTTTTTTAATGATGACTCCCCGTTATACCATAGTGGAAGTGACATAAATATCAAAAATAAACTAAATCAAAACATGTGAATGTCCAATGCAGATATTACATATTTTTAACATTTACAGTATTAAAAATGATATGTTGTAGCTTTTATACTCCTTGAAATAATAAAACGTTATTGTCCTATTGAAACTAAAATACTTCATGAAGTTTGGTGAGAAATTGTCTGTCTATAAATATAATTCCAAAAATATATTAGAATCAGATTAAAATATAAATTTAATTTAATTTGTGATACATGAAATTATCTAGACTGCTACAGTTAATGATATTCGAAAATTAATTTATTAGGATTGTTTGAAGTCAATTAATTCGAAATAGGTATACAAATTCCACAATTTTTATTTCAAAATTTAAATTACACTAAATGTTGTACAAACTGCTTCGTGTACTACATAGGTATTTTTATTATCAGACTGTCAGGTGACAAATTCTAATTATAATAATAATTAACACATTTAGGAGAAAAATGCAAAAAATTTCTTGTCTAAAATGTCTAAAAAAGTAGTGTTCAAGTCTGTTTTTTCCTGGTCAAAAAGCCTCAAAAATATTGAAGTCTTGAATGCAATAATTGGTGTTGTTATAGACATAAAGCAAAAAAACTGACAATGAAGAAATTGCTGACAAACTAAAACTTTGTGGAAGATAAATAACATCTTTTTCTGAGAAAGAAGGAGACGGATTGAGCATGTTTGCATAAATACGTTTATCTCACAAATCAGAAGAGGAGAATAAATTAAGAAGGAGTCAAGTTTTTCACCAAAATTTTATATTTTTCGATTAAATCTGAGAACTGAACACTTAAAATTTCCCATACCTGAGCAAAAAAAGGTTTGGTTTTGATTTATATATCAAAACCAGGTCTCTTTTTAAAAACCGATGTTCCCTATAGTATTGTGTATATGAGAATTATTAGTAACTATTAGAGCCGGAAATATTTGCCATTCTGCCGGCAGTTATAAACAAAATATGGACACAAATAAACACACCACATAAAAATTCATGTGGTGTGTTTATTTATATACCTGTAATATATGCAACCAGTATAATCAGTATCCAGGCAGAAATGAGAAGGAAGCCGGGATAATTCTATGTAATATTTTGACACTTTATCCCCAGTTAAATTAGTAACACGAAAGCGTGCAGTTATTTTCGTGGTGGGGTTGGTTTTTTTATGGCTTTTGGTCAAGGACCATAGAGCCACCGGGGTTGCATTTAATTCTCATATAAAATGCACTTAGCAATATCGCAGTCACTACCGCTTGTGCATAAACTGCAAAAAAATTATTAAAAACTACGATAACCTTACATTACAGCAGATGGGTAACGTATTCTGTGTACTACATGCAATCGACGTTACGTATTTCATACTCGCCATGATTTTAAATGAAATTTTAATTCGGCTCTCCATCGAGAGAACATTACCAGTACAGTTACAAAAGAGGAATTTTTTATATGTGTCATATTCTGTACATGTAGTCTGTCTTGGAACGTAGTCGACAATACTGAGTTTAGAGGTTTCATTGCAAAATACGTTTTTCTTTCCCTAGTAATCATACATTGCGTAAAATATATTTATTGAATGTGTAAAAAAATATTTAGGTAATATTATAGAGGACGTATGAAATAAATTTTTGTGGGTGATAGTGGCTTAAATACCTGACTTTCGATGTAAGGTTCTTATTGTTATAATAAGAATTTTAAGTGTTCAAAGGGCTTTGTCTCCGATATTAATAGCCAATAAATAAGTATAAGAACCACAGCACACGCTGTAGAAGTGCACTGGTTGTTAAATATATGCAATATAGCTTTTAAAACATCTAATTCTCTCAATAAATATTTTGTACACAATAAAGATGAAATTCCATTACTGGACAAATGTGGAGTATATAAGCTTAACTGTAATGACTGTAATAGTATTTACGTAGGTAGAACATACAGAAATTTCAAAACAAGATTAAAAGAACATCTTAGATGCTTCAGGCTGCAAACGGGTTTTTCACAGTTTGCCGAACATTTACTTAATGAGAGCCACACATTTATTCAAAAGACTGGTTTTGAGGTACTACACTTAGCTAATAGAGGAGGATTGCTTAATAACTTGAAGTCTTTAGAAATCCTTCTGATAACATCTGATTCTACTTCGACTTTTTCGGTTTTATTTTGATGTTTGCTGTGTAACTCCACATAGTTTTTAGTTTTGTCTTGTGTCATCGCTAGTTGCTTTTATAAAAAAATTAGCTCACCGGGACCGCGGTGGGCAACGCCCGGACTCCGGAACTTATTTTTGCAAAAAGAAGAGTTTTTGGGGTTTGGGTGTTGGTTGTTGCGTTTTTGTTGAGCTGGTTTTTGAATTTTAGATGTACTTTCAATTAATCTTATTAAATGTAGTAGTAAGAAACCTCACATGGTGACATATAACTGAAAGACCACTTTATATGTATTTCAAGATAGAGGTCCCCACATTCACCTGTCACTAATCTATGAACAGATGATAATATATTGTAGCCAGTTTAATTTGTTTTAACTTTTTAACTTTACAGTCTAACATTATTTTTTTCAAAGTGATGTATTTTGTTGTTTGGCTGTATATTGCTTTTAAATGTGGACAAATCTTTGTATATTTGTATTTTAACGTAAGTTTTATATTTACAATTTTAACCTTATGTTCGTCAATTTTTTTCTTCAATTTATTTTCTTCTAATGTTTTCTAACAAATTTTAGTCTTGTTGCCTGAAGACGTGGTAATACTTTAGTATAAATACCACGAAACCGGTAGCATTAATAAAGAGATTGTGAGATAAAGGACCTGTTATTTAAACCAGTAATCGTAATATCATAATTTATTAAAAAATTGGTTATTTCGTGTGGATTGAACAAGATGGTCCTATACACCAATCAACACGTTCCCCAAATCTGATTCTCATGATGTTTATACATGGAAATATTTTAAACAAAATTTGGGAAGGTATATGTTAATTTAACGTTACGCGGTTTTAACCTGAATTAATTATAATTTTTTTATTTGCTTGCATCCAACTAACCTTTCTAAACGTGATCTCATGTTCTAAATGTTTTTTTATTAACGAAGGAAAAACATAAGTAGTTTTAAATTGAACTATAATGATAAATGTTGTTTTATAATAATAATGAAATGTTTCTTCAAAGGTTCCAGCCAACTTCAAAATTTTATAGTTTCAATGTTCTGTATATACTATAAGCTCTTTATATTTGATATTAAAAAAATTTGTAAAAATATCCATATTTTTGAATTTTAAATGTATAATAAAAATAAAATTTAATATGATAGGTACTTTATGCGTACATGTATTTTGTGTCTACCACGTTGTACTGCTGACGTCTGTCAGCAATATATGGAAAAAAAGATAAAAGTTTGCTCGCTATTTTTTAGATAAATACATCAATTTCTCAAAGTAATGTGATTGAACGAATAAAGGAAATAAACTGACGTAAAAAATTGTATGAAATATACAGTTATCTCTCGTTATTGAAGCTTCTTTTACAAAGGTTTATAAAATATTCTGTCTGTCCTCTCTAAATTATATGTACTTTATATGTTATCTTATTTAGATCGATACTAATAAAGTATTGGGCTCAAACTGCAGTAGGTATAAAATAATTAAGAATACTGCGAAATTATTTGTTTTTATGATAAAATATTAAAATCGTTCTCATAAAGCGCAATCTTTGGTAGCAGCAGATTTAAATAATAAACATGAGCTGATTTTATTTAACAATAAATAATCATGTTTACTTCCAGTACTGTGAGTCATACCATAACCTCAGACCACACAGACAATTCACTTCTGTCAGAACCTTTTCATCTTTGTGGCCACAGTTTCCCCTCCTAATTCTCCATTCGCGCATACTTAGTTGGGTACCCACAGTCATATTGGGCGTGACCAGGTGCAGATCCAGATAACGTACTCACACAATTGTTTTAATTTCACAGTGGCGGATTAGCCCGCGAAAATCATATATGAAGAATAATAGTTAAGCTTAAACATATTCATAATCATATACTATTTTGCTTCAGAAAACCGCCGTATTGGCAGTTTTTGTCAAAATTTGGATAACTCATGAAAAAAAATGTTCGTTAAGAGAAGTTAAAACTACCAAACCGTAATTTCAAAATATAGAATTTTTTAAAACAGGTTTACTTATATTTACTCATAATTATTTAGCCAAATATATATATCTCTTAAGTGTAGCAAAACTAACGGCATCGAGGTTTCAGAAATAAAATAAAATATAAAACTGTGTGTTACATATTGAGACTTTTTGTGTTGCTCTTGGTTTGTTATTAGAAATACAACACTTTCCTTACATTTCGTGTCATAAAAAAATAATGGCTTAGGGAAATTTCGAGTCTATAATATAGAAATAATTAAATTTTCTCTCTCTTTGATTGAAATCACCTCAGTATGCAGTTACTTGCAGATATGGTATTCTTCGGTAGTGTATGATGGTAGTTTTATCCATTAAAAATATACTGTGTAGGAACTGATATAAGTATCAACTTTCAAAAAATTAAAAGTATAGAAAAAGAAGGTAATTATGTGCCTTAACAAACAAAATTTTGTAGTAAAAATATTAATAATAATAATAATAATAGTAGTAATAATAATAATAATAAGGGGTGCAAAGGACCGGCAACCTCCACGTTGGTGCACCCTGGACAGGCAGAGGCAACTCTGCCTGACTGATGCCGGCCGGGAGTACCAGGGCTAACCACCCTGGTACTCTTACTGCTATGGGTTCCTTACAACCTAAGAAGGGCCCCTCACAATCGACCTCAGTCGGATGGAGGTCAAGGACAGATGGGAGGGGCCTTACCGGACGGTCCAAATGATGACAACACCGCAATTGTACATGGACGCTTTAAGTGGACGAGGGAACTAAAGGATGACTTGCTGACCTGCCGCGAGAGTAGCGAACCTGAGCGAAGAGGATACATGGCGCGATTGCATGCACTTTGGTGCGAAATGCATCCAGAGCATCGCGCCTTCTCTCAACAACACCTGAGAGATCAAGTATCCTTCTTGCTCAGGACAGGTTACGTAAGGGCACCCCGTCAGCTGGAAGAACTGCCAGCCGCAGTTCCACCGCGGCAATTACCAGCTGATGGGGAACATCCATTAGAGTTCGCCGATGTAGACTTAAGGACAAGGGTTAGCCTTAACACCAGGGCTAACCTAAAGCCACAAGACCTGGCTAGAATGGACGCGGTCATCGATGAGGAAATTCCGGAAGACGCAGACATCTGGCAAATCAACTGTGCCGTGTACAACGCCGCGAAGCAACTCGTCCCCCGTGAGAGGTCAACCAATCACGGGGTCGAGAAAGCCAAGCGGCGTGTACAAAAAATCGAGGCCAAGATACAGTCGGCCAGACAACACGCTTCTCGGATCCAGAGTGTGGTGGAATATAAGACGACTGGTAGAGTATTTACTCCCAGAATCCGGCGCATAGCAGCCGGATTAAGACGTCAACACCATACTCTAAATCTGACAGTGATGCTTACCATCAAGCAGCACTGTCTAGATAGGATCCGAGCGCTCATGGCGATAAAGAAAACATTGAAGAGGCGGGTGAGGAGTATGGAACAAAACAATTTGTTCCGTACGAATCCTTCCCGCCTCTTTCAAGAGCCACAGCGTGTTGTCGAGAATCCGCCGACTGTAGAAGATGTCGAAACCTTCTGGAAAGGAATCTACGAAACGACGCGTCCATTCAATAGCGACACTCCATCAATTGCACACTTCGAGGCTCTGTGTCACAGACATCTTGAAGAGCCAGAAGAAGTGTGCCCGGCAATCAGTACGGAGGAAGTCCAACAAGCACTTGTTGGTACCAAGAACTTCGCTGCCCCGGGCCCAGACGGCATTAACAACTGGTGGTGGAAGAAATTTCCTTCCACTCACCGTCGTCTGGCGCGAGTTTTCAACTCATGGTTGAACGAGGGGCAGCAGATTCCGGACTGGTTCGTCGAGGGCGTCTGTGCTTTCCCCCAAAAGGGGATCTTTCCGACCCGAGGAATTATAGGCCGATCACTTGCCTCAACTCCTGCTACAAGATATTTACACGTATCTTGTATGCTAGGACACTGAGGTCTGTTGATCCGATCTTCCAGCAGATACACGAACAGCGTGGTGCCAAGAAGGGCATGGCAGGTTGCAAGGACAGCCTGCTGATAGACCGCTGTATTACACAGGATTCTGTGCAATACAAGCGGAATCTATCGATGGCCTGGATTGACTACCGCAAGGCATTTGATACAACGTCGCATCAGCTATTGTTGCACTTACTCGAATGTCTTGCGGTACCAGCACCACTAGTGAGATGCATAGAACAGCTGCTGCCGCTCTGGAAGACCCGCTTCACCATAACATCAGGTGCACAGCGGGTCACGACAGAGCAGGTGGCATTTAGGAGAGGAGTTTTCCAGGGTGACTCCCTGAGTCCTCTCCTCTTCTGCATCTCACTGCTGCCGTTGTCTGTTGGGCTCCGCCAAACCCGCGGATATCAATCTGGACCACCCAGCGACCGGAGGCATAAGGTCACCCATCTATTTTATATGGATGATCTTAAACTTTATGCCTCCGGAGAGCGGGAACTACAAAACGCTCTTAGGGTGGTCGAAGAATATACGCGGGCAATTGTTATGGAGTTCGGGTTGGACAAATGTGCAGTCGTCCACCTCAAGAGAGGACGATGCGGGGAATTCTCTGAAGATGCGCAGCTCGCAGACGGAAGCATCCTAAGACATCTGGATGCCGGAGAGACCTATACATACCTGGGTGTGCAACAAAGGCACATCCAGGATGTAACACAAATAAAGGAATCTCTCCGCGGCAAGTACAGACACCGCCTCCGAAAGATTTGGTCTTCCGAACTTTCGGGGAAGAACAAGGTGTCTGCAACTAATATGCTTGCCGTTCCGATTCTGCTCTACTCCTTCGGAGTAGTAAAGTGGAGGGTAGATGAGCTGCGCCAATTAGACAGAGATACCCGCAAGATGATGAATATTCACAGAAGTATTCATCCTAGATCGTCCGTTCCTCGTGTGTACCTCCCACGTCAACGGGGGGGCCGAGGACTCTTGAGCCTGGAGTGTACGCATGGCAGAGTAGTACTGAGTATGGCATGTAACATCCTCAGGAGCTCAGATCCCCTCTTGCGGTTTGTGAAACATCATGAAACTGTAGGAGTGGGAGCAGGATTGTTTAAGGCAGCAAAAAGAGCCGCAGATGAACTCGGTCTCGCATTTGACATCAGGCGAGGAGGCCGGCGAGGTGTTGATGTTGAGTCAGTCACCGAACTTCAGCCAAATCGTCTGAAAGCCCGAATTAGAGCTGCCGAACAGGAAAATCTGTTTCGGCAGCACGTCGATAAACCCCAGCATGGTGTCTTCTATAAGAACATCGAAACACTGGGTTTATCGACCAGGCTGACCTTCGCCTTTCTAAGGTCAGCAGGGCTTAAGTCGGAGACCGAGGGATTCATTATGGCCTGCCAAGATGGTGTTATCAACACCTTGGTCTACCGTAGCCGCGTGTGGCGTGTAGAGGTTCCTGATATCAACTGCAGGACCTGCCATCAGGCGCCGGAATCGCTCATGCATTTACTTTCTGCATGCCCCATATATGCGATTTCGGCCTACATCCACCGACATAACGCGGCCTTACGAGTGCTATACTACCATCTAAGGCACTCGTACGGGGTAGACCAGACACCAGTGCTGCCTTACGTCCCCGGAGATATTGAGTCCGTTGTCGAGAACGAGAAATGCCGGATTTACTGGAACTACTCGTTCCCGACTGTCAGGCTAATCCAAGCCAACAAGCCTGACATAGTCCTCCTCGACCATCAACTCAAGGTGATGTATGTCATCGAGTTCTCGGCACCTGCGGAGAAAAACATCACCTTGAAGGAGGAGGAGAAACGGACCAAATATCGCGATCTCCGGTACGAGCTCCAAGTCTGTACCCGGCTACTCGGTCAAAATGGTCGTCCTTATTATCGGTGTACTCGGAGGGATAAAGCCTACGCTGCTCTCGGAACTGAAGATCATACCGGCCTGCCAAAAACCAGCCGAGTGGCTGGCAGGTCAAATGCAGAAGGCGGTCATTCTGGGTTCTCTCCGTCTGCTTAGGGCACACGATTCTGGTATCTACAGTCACTAACCCTGCGGGATGTGGGGAGTGGCTGTAGTTGATGCGCCGGCGCGACTCCCGTGAGGCGTCGGAGGCCACGGGAGGACTGACCGGCATCGGGAAACCGAAAAAAAAAAAAATAATAATAATAATAATAATAACGGGGAGGGGTGCAAGGCCGGCAACCTCCACTTTGGTGCACCCTGGACAGGCAGAGGTAACTCTGCCTGACTAATGTCGGCCGGGGGGTACCAAGGCTAACCACCTGGTACCCCCTATACTACTTCTGGTTCCATATAACCTGAGAAGAAGGGCCCCTCACGATCGACCCCAAGCGGATGTTGGTCAGAGACAGGCGGGAGGGGCCTCACCGGATGGTCTCAACAATGACAATACTGGCAACGCACACGGACGCTTTAAGTGGACAAGGGAACTTCGGGATGACTTGCTGACCTGCCGCGAGAGTAGCGAACCTGAGCGAAGGGGATACATGGCGCGATTGCATGCACTTTGGTGCGAAATGCACCCAGAGCATCGCGCCTTCTCTCAACAACATCTGAGAGATCAAGTATCCTTTCTGCTCAGGACAGGTTACGTAAGGGCACCCCGTCAGCTGGAAGAACTGCCAGCCGCAGTACCACCGCGGCAATTACCAGCTGAGGGGGAACATCCTTTAGAGTTCACCGATGTAGACTTAAGGACGAGGGTTAGCCTTAACACCAGGGCTAACCTAAAGCCACAAGACCTGGCTAGAATGGACGCGGTCATCGATGAGGAAATTCCGGAAGATGTAGACATCTGGCAAATCAACTGTGCCGTGTACAACGCCGCGAAGCAACTCGTCCCCTGTGGAAGGTCAACCAATCACGGGGTCGAGAAAGCCAAGCGGCGTGTACAAAAAATCGAAGGCAAGATACAGTCGGCCAGACAACACGCTTCTCGGATCCAGAGTGTGGTGGAATATAAGACGACTGGTAGAGTTTTTACTCCCAGGATCCGGCGCATAGCTGCCTGATTAAGACGTCAACACCATACTCTAAATCTGACAGTGATGCTTACCATCAAGCAGCACTGTCTAGATAGGATCCGAGCGCTCATGGCGATAAAGAAAACATTGAAGAGGCGGGTGAGGAGTATAGAACAAAACAATTTGTTCCGTACGAATCCTTCCCGCCTCTTTCAAGAGCCACAGCGTGTTGTCGAGAATCCGCCGACTGTAGAAGATGTCGAAACCTTCTGGAAGGGAATCTACGAAACGCCGCGTCCATTCAATAGCGACACTCCATCAATTGCACACTTCGAGGCTCTGTATCACAGACATCTTCAAGAGCTAGAAGAAGTGTGCCCGGCAATCAGTACCGAGGAAGTCCAACAAGCACTTGTTGGTACCAAGAACTTCGCTGCCCCGGGCCCAGACGGCATTAACAACTGGTGGTGGAAGAAATTTCCTTCCACTCACCGCCGTCTGGCGCGAGTTTTCAACTCATGGTTGAACGAGGGGCAGCAGATTCCGGACTGGTTCGTCGAGGGACGTACTGTGTTTATCCCCAAAAAGGGGGATCTTTCCGACCCGAGGAATTATAGGCCGATCACCTGCCTTAACTCCTGCTACAAGATATTTACACGTATCTTGTATGCAAGGCGCTGAGGTCTGTTGATCCGGTCTTCCAGCAGATACACGAAGATGTGCAGCTCGCAGACGGAAGCATCCTAAGACATCTGGATGCCGGAGAGACCTATATATATCTGGGTGTGCAACAAAGGCACATCTAGGATGTAACACAAATAATAGATTCTCTCCGCGGCAAGTACAGACACCTCCTCTGAAAGATTTGGTCTTTCGAATTTTCGGGGAAGGACAAGGTGTCTGCAACTAATATGTTTGCCGTTCCGGTTCTGCTCTACTCCTTTGGAGTAGTAAAGTGGACAGTAGAGGAGCTGCGCCAATTAGATAGAGATACCCGCAAGATGATGAATATTCACCGAAGCATTCATCCTAGATCGTCCGTTCCTCGTGTGTACCTGCCACGTCAACGGGGGGCCGAGGACTTTTGAGCCTGGAGTGTACATCACCTTAAAGGAGGAGGAGAAACGGACCAAATATTGCGATCTCCAGTACGAGAACCAAGTGCTGTACTCAGGCTACTCGGTAAAAATGATCGTCCTTATAATCCGTGTACTCGGAGGGATAAAGCCTACGCTGCTCTTGGAACTGAAGATCATACCGGCCGGCGGCCTGCCGAGTGGCTGGCAGGCCAAATGCAGATGGCGGTCATTCTAGGTTCTCTCCGTCTGCTTAGGGCACATGATTCTGGTATCTACAGTCACTAACCCTGCGGGATGTGGGGAGTGGCTGTAGTTGATGCGCCGGCGCGACTCCTGTGAGGCGTTGGAGACCACGTGAGGACTGACCGGCATCAGGAAACCGAAAAAAAGAAAACACTTTATTCGGAAATTATGAAATTGTACAGACCATAAAGAAAAATATAAGACGAAGTTCAGCTGTGCACATGTGCTACACATCTGTTCTTCCACTTAACCCGAAAAAATAATAATAGATGTTATATTATAGTAACAGTATGAAATTTAATAATTATCCAAAATGTAAACTAATATCATTATTCTTGGGTTTTAGTATTTAAGTTGTCTTTAACAAAGCATAAACTTAATAGTGGTCATGCCATTTTATCGTCTGAGCTTACCAAGAGTTCCTGTTTCAGTTTCTTTTTAAAACTATTAAGAGATAAAGATTTGAGGGGTGCCGTAAGAGAGTTATAGAACTTTACAATATTATAACTGTAACATCTTTCATCAAAGCAGTTTTGTGAATAGGTAAGGTCATATTACCTTTAAACCTATATTTAAATTACGAACATCAGTTTGAAAGCCAATTTTACCGTAATGCAGAAGGCGTGCATTTTTCATATTTAAACAAAGTGTTTCTTTCAGTTTCGTCTCCTGATACCATAGATGAATCTAAGGCAATAATTCTCGATTTTTTCTATGCGTTGAGCTGTGGCAGCCGTTAAACATGGACCATAGTTAAAAATAGATAAAACTAAAGTTTGACATAATACTGTTTTCATCTTAAAGTTTAGAAGATGTCTAGAATTATATAAAATTTTTAACCTAGATATAGCTTTTTTTATTCATTTAGACATATACTTATTAAATCTAAGATCTGAATCTACAGTCAAACCTGAAACTTTTACCTCATCTTTTACTGGTACATCGATATTGTTGATATTAATCAAAATGTATTTTCAAAACTAGATCAATTTCCGATTTATAGCCGGAGTACGTGTATAAATATTGAGTAGATATTGTTAATATATTTTATTCTCTCAAGAATTATTTTGTTACCATTAAAATTCAAAATTCATTATAACTAATTATTACTGTTACTAGAAATACCGCTAGATAAAGAGTACTTGTGAAAACTACCTTTTTTACTTGAAAAATAAAAAAAGTAATGTCAGTTCTCCCAGAAAATATGGCAGAGGGCATTTACTGGATAAGAGACACATATTGACAGAACACCTTACGCTGCACCATGTATCTGTTTTGCAGATTTACTGATTGATGTTTTCTTAAATTTTATTTAGTTCTAGTTAAGAAAATATTAAAAACATTTAAGTAGGTACCTACTATGTATACATTTTAGTAAGCATATTATATAACTAGGTACCATTTGGTCTGTGTTTTAAAACTTAATAATAATTAGACATTTCTCATTATATTTATGCCACTTGTCAAAGTCAAAAAGAGTCAGAGCAGCAGTACTTCTTAGTTTACTTTTGCAATATTCGTAAACATATCATCAGTAAATAAATGTGAACAAATTTTATTACTATCATTTGGTTGTTTAATGGTTTTATTTTGAAAGTCTTTCCTTCCAGCATTTTTTACCCAAATAGAACATCTAATAAATAAAAACATTATGAAATATTTTAATTGTAATATGTAAAGTACCCTACCTAAATGGACCAAGGGGATAACGGAATAAATTCACAATCTTCCGAGTTGCTGAGAGAATACTTCACAACACTGAATTTTTTTAATGCCGTGACAAAACCACAATAGCAACAGAAACAATAACAATAACTGTAATAATAACATACCATATACTTATCACCTTTGAATATTGAGATGATTATATTCAAAGCTTAACAGTAATATTAATAATAAATAAAGATTAAACATAAACACTTGAATGCTTGACTCTTAAAAATTAGATTACATTACCTTACACACTAAAATTGAAATTTGTTAATTTCATTTACATTTTGTACTTGTGAAACTTTGTGTTACTTCAAAAATCCTTATTTGCATTGACAGCATCTCTGTTTACCTGCACTAAACTAGCAGAATGAGTTTTACAACTACTATTTTGATTGGTTATTTCCCACGCATCTGCGGATGGACATTTGATGGGCCAGACGCAAAATTTGGGGGTAAACAAAAAAACAAAACCTGAACCCATCAATTGGGCGAAATGAAATGTCTGTATAGTAATCTTTGCCACAACTCTCAGGCGGTAAAAGGTCGATCGTAGAATCACTTTAATTTTCTATCCATACCACAAACGTATTAAAATCTACTAAGCAGATGACACTCAAATCTGTACAAGTGTAGCGTGTATAACATTTTATTAATCAGATATTAGGAAGCTGTCATTGAGCCATCATTTATAACTTAATTCGTCAAAGTGTAAATTAATAATCTTTAGATTTAGAAGGTAGTTAATGGCACCATTAGAAATACACCTTTATCCCTAGTAAATAGTACAAAAAACATTGGAATAAGCTTGGGCAGTCATCTTAAATAAATCGAACACGTAAGTTTCTTACGGGATAAAGCGTACAATGCTCTAAAATTTTTGTATGGCAGTAGACATATTTTGGGACAAAATCTAAAGACCTTTTGTTAAACATTAGTTTACCGTGATGTTGTTTATGGACCTTGTTTAGACTTGTCGCATATTTGTATACAACTTAAAGAATATGGACAAATCTCATATAACTTCAAAAATAGCTGACTAAATATGCAGAATCGTCGCAAGTTACACTTTTTAGTCCTTGTTAAACGAATAATAATACTATTAGCTCCATCTCATATTTTTAATAGACTAGTTCAAACAATGGTCTCTTTTTCATTCCATAAATACAAGAATTTCACATATGTATAAACTCGTTATAATTGTGGAATTTTAAAACATGTTTATTATCTACTCCAAACACTTGGTAAGTAGTCAAGTGTTTGCTTCACAACTTTATTTTGAAAAGCAAAAACAAATATAGCTTTCGAATGAATTTATAAGTTGTAAAATCGATGGTGTTTATAAAATAGGTTTTAATTTTTCTACCGCAATTTGTCAACGGATATCAAAGAAATAACTATTTCAAAGTTAGATGAAGAACTATTCTCAAAGATGTAGCAGTTTACAGATGCATTCTAATTGTCTTGAGACCGGTATGTCCATCTTCTGGTAGAGTGGCTCTTAATTACCAAACAGATTTATATTAATTATTACGTTTCTACTTTTGCGAAAAACTGATCACAGAGAAATTTATTCTCATATGGAATAACTGTTTGGCAAAAACAGATAAATGATAACTGTTAGTTTTATTGGTTTAACAATTTTATTCTTAAATCTATCTGTTCGGTAACTTTACCAGGAGGTGGATATACCAGCCCTTAGAGTAGTTCCAATCGCAACTGGGGTTCAGAGCTAGTTCACAAATAATGTAACAATTCTCATTAATTATTACACATAACTAAAGTTTTAATAAGAGAACGTACCCAGCTATTTGTCAACAAAAACTTTAGTATTGCAATGCTGTTGAAAAGAAAAATCGGCTTTGATTTTTTAGTAATTCAACATTTTTAATACTTTGACTCGGCCATAAAAGCTGACCTCGTTCTAACATTTAAGTGAATTAAGCCACAGCTATATTGCTTCTGTGTTGAACCAGTTTCTTTCTAAATTTTAATAAGGAGTTTAATAAATTGTGTGACGAAATGACGAAATATTTTGCCACTTATCAAAGAGTGGATAATGTATATAGGTTAATAGAGAATGTACATAAATTATAACAGACATTCATTTCCTGTATAACCCTACATAATTGACATATTCTTCGGTTCTTCTTTTTTTTCAACCTCGAAAAGTTCTTAATCAAATAATTACTTAATTTTTACATATTAATTCTAGTATGTAAACCGGTTTTTTTATTTAAAACCGGTTTTCGAATTTTACAAATTTTACCAAAAAACCGGTTTTTAAAAACCGACAAACCATACTATTGTCTGTTGGGCCACTTAAAAGCGAAAGTTTATGAGGTGCCATTTAGATACGGGGGCAACTCCTGCAGAAGATCTTCGACGCCACAAACGAGATTAAGGAGTATCCCCGAACAACAATGCGTGCTATTTATAGCATTCTTAAGAGGTGTAGAATGTGTATTGAAGTATATGGACGTTTTAATCAGTTTTTGTAATTTTTTAATAAATAAACAAGTTTTCAAATAAGAGTAACGTAAAGAATTACTTTTTGTAGCCGATTGCAATGTATTTTGAACCTTGATATCTCAAAAATGAAACCAAAAAATCAAAATTTTGCAAGACTATCTTCATCTTCTAGGCTGAACTTTAATACAAAAATGTTATTAGCTTTTAAGAAAATTTAAGTAGCGTAGGAAATGGGGGCAAAAAGAAAGCAACTCTTCCAATATCTACGCCAGTGGGCACTTTGAACCAAACTGGTTGTTATCATTTAGTAGTTCCTTAATTTAAAAATGACTGTTCCAAATTTGGGCCAAATCGGTTGAAGGCTATAAACAAATAAAAAATTATACTTTTTTCTCACAACTTCAAAGCCTGCATCTCCGTTATTGTGGATTTCCGCACTCGTGTTAATGGGAACTTTTTTCATGATTTGTATTCCGAATCACCACTTAAATTTACGGACCTAAAATTTGTAACACTCTGTTTAATACAGAAGTCGTAAAAGTCAACTAGACCTAAAACCCAAGGGAATTGCGAGAAATCAGTAGCAGAAGTTTATGTGTCGGACAGAAAAGAAACAACAGACAAGATAATTAAACTGCTAAGTAAACACAAAATAAATACAACATTTAAAATCGATAAAAGAATCAGCTCATTTCTCCGGAATACATAAACAATTATTACAATAGACAGTCAAAGAGTAAAATCCCATGCCAGGACTGCACGAAGTCATCCAAGAAGAGACCAACAGACAGATAAGTCTATGAAATGAGCGTAAAGAATCGCCAATAAAACCATAGAAAAAGAAACACCACAAAACGTTAATAACGAAGGTGGCTCACAGAGGCTACCTATTTCATGGAAACTAGCTCTATCGGACATACATCACTGAGATCATAAAAAGGCGAAGACAAAATCACAGCAAATACTGACGAGTGATGGAGACAAGTAACCTAAGAAAGTAGTATCATTACCGGAAGCCGCAGCTGAAGCCAGGTATGCGCAACTAATTTAATGAGGGTATTTCAGGAGCAGCCTGATCCAGAAGACATCATTTCAGCTCATTAACGAGAAGCCGTAATAAGTTTTTATCAACGATAACCTGAATATAGCAGATGTGATTTTGCTGAAATGTCGTTTAGTCGGCTAAGCATGCGCTTTAAAAAGTGAAGTTTGTAGCAAATTTTGAGTTTTAAGGAGACCAAGACGATTATTGCAGAACATCAGTTGCCTTAGGTAAAAGTGTTAATACCTGTGGCATATAATTATCATACCCACATTGCGTTAAACATAACAAAATTAATGAATCTTAAGAAATTATGGGTCTATTTCCAAAAACAACAAAAAATTTTCAATTAAGAACAGGTTTAATTTCTAAGTGATATGGTCTGTCCATTTTCAAATATTTCAGTTAGTGGTCCCGTGAGAGGTTTTCAAAATGTTCATGTCTCTTAACTATCCACAGTTGGCTGTGAATATTCTGTCGAATTATCTGTTATTGAATGCAATTTATTTTAGTAATCGTGGGACAACGTGCTTTTCTGATTAAATCTTACTACGAAAGTAATGACTGTGGTTGCTGCGCAGTGGTTAGTCGACGATACGATTGTTGAAATAAATGACGCACCGACTTTCCTGGTTGATGCATCTTAGGCAAGCAGTACAATCTAGGTACTCTTAGGAAATGAAAATTTAAAATCTTGAAAGCGTAGAAATCACAAAGCGTAAAAATATAATGAATAGTGACAGAGGGCCAATCCCAAATAGACAGCTTTATTGTTTAGTGGGTCACTGTCTACCGAACCGTAACAATAGTTTAGGTATAAATAGGATACATTGTTAGCATAAGGTTAGTTTCAGTGATCTCCAGATGATGCCAACTTGGTTGGCGTAACGCGTATCGAGTGCAGTATATGGCGTTTTGGTGTTACCTGGAGAGCGCCAGTAGATGTCTTGCAAAAATTGTTTCCGGATTACATCATCTCCAAACATGAGAACATCGAATGCCTTCAAGATCAATAGATCTTACGGCATGCGATTACTTTTTATAGGGCTACCTAAAGAGTAAGGTTTTATTGATAAACCAAGAAATAATCGGGAGCTCAAAAGGAAAATTAAAGAAAAAATTACTGGCATTCCGTTGGATATGTTGCGTCTTGTTATGGAGAACTTCAATGACCAGCTTCAATAATGCATACAGAGAAGTGGAGGTCATTTATGCGGCATAATTTTTAAGAAATATAAACGGCATATAACAACTAGATACCTTACCATTTTGAAACTTTGTTTCAATTAAATACAATTACTTCATAATTTTGTTGTTTTCAAAACATTCCGTTTCCGTGGACCACCTTGTATTTGCATAGGAAAATTTTATTGTCAGAGTTTTACTTTACATATATAAAAAATTTCTCATTCAAACAACTTGGGAGTGTTAGTTATGATTTTACACTCCTCAGCCATTGAATATTGAAAAATGAATATTGAATATCCAATAATTGACAACTTGTTGAGGCTGAATCTGTATCATCTACAAGGCGAGACCTAGAGCAGTGAAATAAAAATCTGATACAAGCAGTTGTGGGTTTAAAGTAACTATGAACATGAATGAAACTAAAGGAAATTATGAATCAGTCTATTTATTGAAGACATCGTCCGTTTATTTAACACAGATATAAAAATTGCTTGACCGACTCCGCCGTCTCCGACATTCTGATTAAAATTAAATCCAGGTATGCTCTAAAACAGCTTTTTATTTAAGAGCATTTCCAGAAATTATGAGCTAATTTATATCAGGAGAATCAATAAAAGAAAAAGGGAAAGTAATTTTGTTGAGCGGCTGCTTGTGGTTGTCGGGAATAAGTGGGGCATTTGGGAAATGGTGCGCACTTTCCTGTTCTTTTAGATCACCTAGATCACTTTCAGCACGGAAACATTATTGACCTCTTGTTCATACCCTCTGTTTAGCGGTCCCTTATCTGTTTGTTTATTTTCCCCTTATTCTACAGGCAGCAACTGTTTATTCGGATATAAATTAAATTAGATATTAGAACGAAGCGGAAGTTTTAATAAAAAAGTATAACCTTACCGACAAATTAAGTTTGCAGCAGTTACGAATCCTTTTGATTAATAAATCGAGGTGATTCTGTAATCCCAAATTATAATTTGACATTGAAAATTGTTATACTAAATTTACAAAAACCTGAATTTCTCCAGTAAGTACACCTACCAAGCAAATTTAAAAAACAATTCAATTGTTTTACTACCTGCAGGTTAAATTTAGACTTAAAAATATGAGAACAAGTTAAAACAAAAAATGGTCCAAGAAATTAAGAGTTTGGAAGTATTTTGTGCCTTTCAGTAATTTTTGTTAAAATTTTTTTTAATATCTTTAACGCTAATTAAATACATTTGAAACAAATAAGAGACTAGTTCAGTGTCTAATAGTCGGGAGATAATTTTGATGGAAATGATGGAAGATTATCCCTACATCAAGAATATCCTGGTTATTTTTTCCAAAAGTAGGTTTTCAAAAAAAGAAATTGTCTAATTTTACGGGTTTTTAGCTTTTGATGCCAATATCTTGCAAACAGTGGTGATACGCCAAAACTTCAAGAAAACATTTTTGAGACTCAATATTAAAGGAAGGGTAGAATCATTTTTCTACAGTTATGCGGTTTGGTGGAGAGTGCGCTCGAATTTATGGCTTCGACGGTGGTTGGCGCTCGGCATTCGGATATTTCACGTGACTTTTTGAAAATCTACAAATTCGGCGATTTTTACAAACGATTTCTCATTAAAATTCTGTATCAAAATAGATACTACTGGAAGTAATTACCGGCACTTAAAAAAGTTCTTCGTCTTGTTTGCTGAAAAGAGATCGAATTAAACAAAAGTAGAAAGAATATTATTTCAGTATAAAATTTAATTTTTCAACAAATAAATTCAATAAAAATAATAATAATTATAATAGACACCACATACCGGGTGCCTACGATATTACTAGCCAGCCTATAACTTCCTTGTAAAAAAAGATATCGCTTTTTTTTTTTTTGTGATGTATGGTTGAATACGGTGCACAGTTTGATTGCTTCCAAGATCTGATTTTCATTCCCGGTTTAACCGGAAACAGTATAAAATTTATTATTTTTAAAGGAACACCCGTATATTGTTCGAAATTTAGATTGCCCAGGAAATTGTAGGTCCAAAACATGTAGTATATCCTATATCTATCTTTGACAGTTTTCGAGAAAATGGCGGTTGAAAATGTTATATCAATCATAAATTATTTCATTTTCACATAAAACAAATGAATGTAGGAACAAATCTGTTACGGTTATTTAAGTTCTTTGGTGAGTAAAATTTGACAAAGTCATAAAAATTTCATTTCCGGCTGAACCGGAAGTACTATGAAAAGTGATTTTCAGGCTCAAATTACTTCGATATTTTCAATGGAACACTGTATTGAACCTTAAATTAACATTCTACTAACCTTTCTGGATATTTTTTGTTTCTGGTGTCCCCTGTCTAAACCTAATAGTTTATGAAATATCGATATTGAATGTTCACCTGCACTGTCACAAAGGCTACACGATAAAAAAAATGATGTTTAAACAGAACTTTGATTCAAGAGGGTTGTGTAAAACAAAAGAACTACTTACCGATTTTCATATAGATTTTGACAGTACTGCTGCATAATTTAAAAGTTTCTCTCGACAGTTGTCATTTAATTTTTGCGTTTTATTCTTGATTTACCTTTTAGTAAGTGTTTAAGTGTTATCTGGTTGTTAAGAATGGCTGTGTTTAGGCGCGAGCATCAAATTGATATGTTATTAGTATATGGAGACGTAAGAAAAAACCGAAGGGAAGCCAGAGCATTGTATGGTCGACGTTATCCAGAACGCGACCAACCTTGTGCACAATATTTTCTATGGTTGGGGTTAAACGGGGCCCGGTACCTACATTTTCTACAGAACGAAATTCAAAATTTTATTGATGTTTTACCTGTGCATGAACATGTCTTCTATCAGCAAGATGGTGCACCGCCCCATAACGCCCAAGTAGTCACCGACTATTTAAGTGAAACTTTTAATAATCGCTGGATAGGTACCAATGGTCCTATACGGTGGCCGGCGGGATCCCCAGACCTTACACATTTGGATTTCTTTTACTGGGCCCATATCAAGGAATAGGTGTATAAGACACAACCACATAACATAAGAGACCTTAGAAATAGAATAACGCAAGTGATAAACTCTATTACTCCAATTCAGATGGAAAACGTTCTTTGGGAATTTAAAGAAAGGATTAATTCTTGCCGAGAAGTCCACGGTGTACATTTTGACATTTAAATTATGGTTAAAATAAATTATACCTACCTATTACTTTTAGTGTTTCACTTTTGATACTTATTTTATTTTTCTGCTTTGAGCAGATTTGTGACATATTAGTGCAGGTGAACATTCAGTCGCCGATATCTCATAAACTATTAGGTTTAGACAGGGGACACAACAAAAAAATATCCAGAAAGGTTAGTAGAATGTAAATTTAAGGTTCAATACAGGATGTTCCATTAAAAATATCGAAGTAATTTGAGCGTGAAAATAATTTTTCGTAGTACTTACGGTTCAGCCGGAAATGAAATTTTTATAATTTTATCAAATTTTACTCACCAAAAAACTTAAATAACTGTAACAGATTTGTTCCTGCATTCATTTGTTTTAAGTGAAAATGAAATAATTTATGATTGATATAACATTTTCAACCGCCATTTTCTCGAAAACTGTCAAAGATAGATATAGGGTGAGCTACATGTTTTAGACCTACAATTTCCTGGGCAATCTAAATTTCAAATAATATACAGGGTGTTTCGTTAAAAATAACAAATTTTATACTGTTTCCGGTTAAACCGGAAATGAAAATCAGATCTTGAAGCAATCAAACTCTGCACCGTATTCAACCATACAACATCCCAAAATTTAAAATCGATATCTTTTTTTTACAAGGAAGTTATAGGCTGGCTAGTAATATCGTAGGCACCCGGTATAGCTCAATCCTCTGTATCCCTATAATAACCTTGTGTGGGAGGGGGTACACATTTAGAGACAAAGGACATACACCCAATATTCGTGTATAATGGAAGCAAACTCTCTCACAGTTAATTCTACAACCAAGATTCGAACCTGGATTTTTTGGCGAGAGCCCAACTACGTTGCCTCTCGACCATCAGTCATATTAAAAGAAATAAGTAGCAGATATATTTAATTGTCCTTATATTGCAGTACACGTTTGTGTTTTATACGGTAGGTACCTACATTTTTATAATTTCTTAAACTATCATTTTAAGGGTCTCACTCGATTCTTGCTTGAGTTTATTATCTAGGAAAAATAATTACAAAACTACATCTTCATGTTTAATCGAAATTTTTCATATATTCTATTTGCAAAGAGTAATAATAGTCATCAAATATATCTAATGTGTGACTTTGGCTATTAATAATTCTTTGTCACTCTCACAAAATGTTACTTTAATGTCATGGGCATATAGAGCTAAATATTCATCAGCTATATTTGGAATTTCATTTGAGTATAAAATATAAAGTAAAGGGCCCAGTATTGGTCCTTGAGGTACACCTTTTTTCATAGATATTTGTTTCGATTTTAGCAAATTTCAAGTTTTATCTTTTTCTACTACAAATTGAACATGATTTGTGAGACACAATTTAATAAGATTTAAAGTTGTCCACCTGATATAGTAAATAGAACTCCGTGTAGTGCAGACGTGCGGTGGAACGCTCTTGTAAATTCGCCAAATAATTAGTTAAAAGTGTACCAAATGCGACAAAATTATATTGGAAAGGACCACAAAAAATTCCGCATAAAACAGTATAATTTAATAAAAACTATCGTTGTGGTAAAATTAATATTTAATAAATAACGTGAAATAAATATTGCTGGAAACTTTGTCTACGTAAACAAATGGTCAACACGTGCGTGAAAGGGACTGGACTGGGCCTTTACAACATTTCAGCCCTTTTAAGATTAAAGGGACAGGTATAAACTTTTATTCATAAATATCCATTTTCGTGAAATATTCTTTTAAAAGTGCAGCCTCTCTGTTGGCGTCAAATGTGTAGGTCAGGACTTTAAATTCATCATAGACAATATGTCACGCTGTACTAGCTGTATCAGTGCTATTACAGCAAAAAAAACAGGCCATACATTGTGAGAGTCCGTGTAAAAAACAGTTTCATCTAGGTTGTATTGGCGCGACAAATGATTTAATCACTATTATAAAAGATGTATCCGGTTTATCATGGAAATGCGTTAATTGTAGGGATCTTCAAGAAATTTTAGACAAAGAAATATTGCACGAGATCTTCAGGGAAAAGATAACGAGCTTCTTGGACGAACTAAATCAACAGTTTACATCAGTTAAATCGGAGTTTTTAAAAAAGGCAGAAGAGCAATTAGACGAAATGAAAAGTGTGATAAATGTAGCTAGAGACGTAGCTAAAGACGTAAAGAATAGTAGCGAAGAAAGTAGTTCTATTGAGACAAAGAAAAAAGGAAAAAGTTATGTAGAGGCGGCAGGGGAAATAGTAGTAATCAAACCGAAAACGAAGCAAGAAAGTAAGCAAACGATGGAAATTGTACAGAAATCCTTAAATCCCACTGAGTTGGAAGTAGGAATTAAGGCAGTGAAAGCTACAAAGGAAGGTGGAATATTAATAAAATGTAATACGGTTAAAGAAGTTGAGAAAATTAAAACAGCGATTGAGACAAGTTTAAATGAAAATTATAACGTGACAATACCAAGCCGAAAAAACCCGGCTTTGAAAATTATAGGTATAGATGAAGACTATAATAAAGAGCAACTAAAACAAATTATACTAAAACAAAATGCATATATACAACATGATAAAATGGAACTAGAAGTGAAACTGGTAAAAAAAAATGAGGACCGTCTACATGGCTATTGTGGAATGTGATCCCTTGTCTTCTAGTATGATTTTAAAGAAAGAAAAATTGAGTATTTGATGGTGCAGTTGTAGAGTATTTGAACATGTGAGAGTTTTTCGATGTTTTAAGTGCGGAGGTTTTAACCACAAGGCAAATGATTGTAAAGCAAGTGAAAAGTATAAAAAGTGTGTTGGGGATCACAAAGAAGAGGATTGTATATCCAGTGTAAGTAAATGTAGAAATTGCATAGAAGCAAATGAGGGTAACCCTGAACTTAACTTAGATTTTAATCATTATATTTTTGATGCTTCATGTGCGGTACTACAAAGAAAGATTGGAATTGAAAAAAAGATCAGTGAAGGCAATACAATAGCAACCAAGAGGAAATATATTTGTGTTAAATTCTCAGAGCTTGATTAAACATTATGATGAAATAAAATATTTTATAGGAGTAAAAAATCCTTTAGTTATGTGTTTAACTGAGAGTCACGTAACATCGGAGATAGATGATTTTGAAATAGCTGTTACAAATTATAATATCGAACGAGTAAATTCAGAAAGCAGGCACACTGGTGGTGTTATTTTTTATATACGTTCAGATATTAAGTATAACGTCTGTTTTAATACAACTATCGAAAAGAATGTGTGGTTTATTGTTATTAAAATTAAGTTAAATAATGATTATATTACTCTAGCAGGAGTTTATCATTCACCGAATCATTCACATGTAGAATTTATAAACTTTTTGGAAAACTGGCTGAATCAAAATGTATTAAATATATCTCACACATTTTTAATGTTTGGAGATTTTAACATTAACTGGAACTCCAATTTAGGGCATTGCAATCGCTTAAAAAATGTAATCAATGATTTTGATTTAAAACAAATGGTCAACTCCTGCACGCATACGTTTGGAACTGGCGGTAGTATTATTGATTTAGTCATAACCAATAATAAAAATGTGGAAGTTTCTGTTTTTAATGAGCCAAATATAACTGAACACAGTATTATAGCAATTAGCTTACCTAAAGCAAACGATTGTAAAACCCGTATGATTAGAAGTAGAATTAAAGACAGAGATATAGGTCAATTTCAAGATGAAATTGCTAAATTTGTAACCAATTTTAACTACAGAAATAATATCAACGAAAAATGTGATACATTTACTAGGAATATGTTAAAAATAGTAGATAATTTTATGCCTAAGAAAGAAGTTATGTTACATGGGACAGATAAAGGGTGGTTTAATGAAAACGTTCTTAATGCTATAAAGCAGAGAGAAGAAAGTTATAAAAGATACAAAGTAACAGGAAATCAAAATGATTGGGAGTATTACAAGTTGAAGTGTAATAAAGTAGTAGATGTTGTACGAACTGAGAAGTGTAGGTTCTTTGAGAGTAAAGTTGACTTTTGTAGAGGTGACTCAAAGATGATGTGGAAATCTTTAAAAAGCATCATATCTTGTAAAAATAGGGATGTCATTAGTGAGGTAATGTTTGGAAACGAGATATTAAATAATATGAATCATATCGTGGAAAGATTCAATGAATTTTATATAAATAGTGTGAAGGAAATTGTCAATGGAATTCCAAATAATGCTAGATATTATCAATTGGAGCATAACCCCAAAAAATTTTCTAACTTCCATTTATTGGATAAAAGTCAACTCAAAACTATAATCTTTTCATTAGCAAGTAAAAGCAGCCCCGATGATATTGGAATAATTTTTATAAAGATTTCTTTGACGTACTAGCTGATCCACTTCTTAACATTATAAATACTTCGTTGGAAGTTGGAGTTGTTCCTGATGCTTTGAAAATCTCAACTATCGCTATAATAAGAAAAGTAGCTAAAACCATTAAGGCAGAGGAATTTCGTCCAATAAATATGCTCGCAGCGATTGAAAAAAATATTGGAAAAAGCTGTATATGTGCAAATGTTACAATTTGTGATAGAAAACAATTTGATATGTAAGTTTCAGTCTGGCTTTATGGAAGGACATAGTTGTGAAAGTGCATTGCAGTATGTGATTAACGAATGGAAATGATAGCACATACAGAAAGAAGCATGTGACTCAGGAAAAGTGACCGGTATAGTTTTTTTAGATTTAAAGCGTGCATTTGAAACGGTAGATAGAGATAGACTACTAAAAAAATTGAAAGAATATGGAGTTGATGGAGTTGTACATATGTGGTTATGTAGTTATTTGAGTGGCAGAATGCAAAAAGTAAAGTATGACGAGTATGTATCGACAGCAAGTGGTATAAATGTTGGAATACCGCAAGGAAGTACTTTGGGTCCACTTTTATTCATTTTATACATTAATGACATGGCAGCTCTGTTTAGTAACTGCTGCTATCATTTGTTTGCAGATAATACGGTCATTTATATAACAGAAGAAAGCGGTGGGTCGATGATGAATAGAATGAATGAAATTCTAAATGAAGTGAGTGAATGGTTAGAAGTGAATAAACTGAAGTTGAATGTATCTAAAACAAAAGGTATGATAATGGGAAAACAGAGGTTTAAAAACGAAATAGAACAGCAAGGACTAGAGTTTAGAGCTAGTGGAGAAGTGATTGAAGTCGTCAAGGAGATTAAATACTTAGTAGTAATCATAGGTGATAGACTTAAATTCAGTAATCATGTCAATTATGTATGTAAGAAGATTGCCAAAAAGATTGGTGTGTTAAAAAGAGTTAGTTGGTATCTGACTATAGCAAGTAGAAAATTAGTATACAACACTATCGTTTTACCGCACTTTAATTATTGTAGTACGGTTCTATATCTCGCAAACCAAAGAGACATGGATCGTCTGCAAAAGTTACAGAACAGAGCCATGAGGGTAATATTAAAATGTAACATTTACACTAGAGTGAATGACATGTTGAAAATATTGGGTTGGATGAATGTGTACAATTATATCGAGTCCAATGTATTGATTCTCATACATAAAATTAAATTGCAACTGGTACCTCCCTATCTGCAAGAAAATGTGCAAACTTTTGAGGATTTTCACAGCTACAACACTAGAGGTAGAATAAATTTTATATTGCAACGAGTAAACACAACTGCTGCACAGAGATCAATTTTTTTCAGGGGTTTAAATACATATAATAGCTTTAGTAGGGAAGCTAAGCAGGCTAGTAACATAGCTTCTTTCAAAAGAATAGTTAGAGATATTTATATATAGGATTTCAATTACATGTATTAATATAGTTAAAAGAAGAATAAATTTTTTACAGATAAGTTATGATAGGTGTATAGTTAAGAGAGAAAGTGTTAATTTTATTTTTCTATTTAAATAGGTGATAGTTATGGTGCATATGTGTGTGTATGTGTGCATGTATACATATGTGTGTATATATGTCTATGTATACATATTTTTTTTCTCGTACCACTGTAAAATTGTAAAATATGTATAGCAAAGTGCTAAATAAAGGACTGTTATTATTATTGATATCATACTTCTCTAGCTTTTCACATAATTTACAATATGAAATAAATGCCTTTGATAAATCATAATATAGTTTTATCATTATTTAGCGAATTCAGAATTTTTATCATAGATTGATATACTGCTTTAATAGTTTATTTCCCGTTTCTATAACCATTTTGTTGATCTATGAGTAACGATTATTTTTTCTAAATATTTTATAATTTTGTTGCATACGAGTTTTTCCGAGATTTTACTGATATTTGGTAGTAACGAGATAGGTCTATAATTTTTTTAATAATGTTTTTCGCCTTTTTTTATGTAATGATTTTATATATAGTTTTAAGTTGATCTGGAATGACTTTTGCGAAAAAATCAGATTTACGACATGAGTTGATAACAGTTATTTCTTACAGCAAGCTTATTGGTATCTCATCATCTCCTACAAAATTTTTATTTTTAAGCGCCTTGATACACTCAATAATTTCCTCAGAGTTTCAACGATTCATAAAAATAGATGCATCACATTGTTTAATATTGCTATTTTAACTATTTTTTGAATTTATATTTGCACAAGCTTTTATATTCATTTAAATTATTTCAAATATGGGCTTGATCTTTATATTTGAAAAGTTCTTTAAAGTTATTGATTTGTCATTTTTTTTGTGAAGTTATATTATTAACAAGTAAAGTTAAAATTTTATAGTAGGTGTTATATTGTTCAGCAGATATTGCAACATTTTCGAAAAGCCACGTGATATCGCCGAGCGTTGGCGTCAGCAACCATCCGAAGCAGTAACCTCGAGCATACTTTCCAGCAAACTGGATAGCTGTAGAAAAATTTTACACAGAAAATTTTTCTCTTGAAGTTTTGGCGTATCCTCGCACTGTTTGCAAGGTATTGATATTAAAAGCCACAAGAATTAAACAAATTTTCAATTTTTTTTTAAAACCTGCTACTTTTGGAAAAATAAACGCAATGTTCTTGGTGTGGGGATCTTTTAACACATCCATCAAAATTTTATTGGCTACCTCCAATTGGACACTGAACTCTAGTACGAGGCTTGGACTTAATAGTAATAATGCATAATAACCAATTAAACACATTTTTAACATTTACATTTTCACAAACATATGTAATTAATTTATGTGAGTATTTACTTCCTAATGCCTCTAACAGTATTACAAGTCCCTACAAATAATTTACAGCAGTTAGAAGTGGCTCTTAGAGTTCTCAGTTTTTGCAACAAAACCTTATGTATAAATAACAGTCGCATAATAAGGTTGACAAATTTCTAAACTCCAAATCTATTAGTACATCTTATATTTTGCAGTCTAGTCGGTTTTAATTAAAAAGTGTTATTATGGAAGTTCGCCGACCATCTCTAAAAAGTACATACCCTATTTTGTACTTAAGTGAATAAAACTACCAAAATAGAAATCACGATTATTATGAACCACAGGAAGTTTCTTAAAATTGTCGAGTACGTGTTACAGATTTTTGAAATATTGTTCAATAATGAATACACGATGTTGATGATTACAGACGTTCATCACTTAAAATACCTAATTGACCTGCGCTTAGGGTTTAAAAATTCTTGTTTTGGGTTATTATCAACATGAGAAATAATTAAACTCAATAATTCCATCTTAAAATTTTAATTATATTAATGCTTTGTAACGAATTGCTTTTTTTTAGCATGATTTCACAGTAATTTTATTTTTACGTTAGCCAAATGACATTGGTACACTGTGTAGCAGTAGTAAATATTTTTAACAAAATATAAAGTCACATGAGTTAAACATTAATTTTCTTTTTCATTAAATATTATTCTTTTCATTTGTATTCATTTGTAATAATAATTGTAATTATTTTACATTACCAGTTAATTTATGATTTATCATGAAGAGTAAAATAATTGATCCTTTAATAAATATATGCATAATTTACTGCCCGAATGTAAAATAATTATTTCTAATTAGTTTTGGTAAAGTTATGTATTTTCTGGATATTGTTAATAACAGATATTTTTTTTCGACGAATGTTTAATATCATTTAACACAGTTTATATTGTCTATTACCAATAAATTGTTTTGTTTATAAATCATTTAAATGTTTAGTTATATTAAACATTTAATCCCGGAACTGTTATTAACAATTGTTGGACGATTACTTAATTAAAATAAGGATAATTGAAGGGTTCAAACATACTAAGTGCCAAAAATACAAAACTGAGATATCTTCAGAAAACTTAATTCTTAGGGGCTATTTTCCAAAGGGTGTTATATAACTAATTTAGCTTTTATTATTTATTAGAACATATTAGAATATCAATTTAAGTTGTTTCTTAAGAAAAATTTCATTTAAACTATCATAAAAAAATTAAATAAAAATAAGTTATTTAAGAAACATGCTAAGTGGTATATTGGAAAAAGGTAACATTGTTTGTTTAAAAATAATATACTAATTAATAAAAGACTAAAAATCATTCATATTAAAATCTTTTTATTAAATGCCAAACTGAGCAATGATCAGTAAAAACGTAAAAAATGTTTTTTTACAAGCATAAATAGGTAAATAAAGAGCTAAGGATACCATTTTAAAGACTTATTTTTGAGTCAATAACTCTCAGTAATAGTCTTCATGTTATTCTTTTCCAAGAAAATGTATCATAGACCTTAAGAATTTCTTCTTGCTTTCTGATATTTTGTTTTCTGGGGCCAAAAGCATTATGTTTGCCTTTCTTGTAGCTTATTTGTACTGAAAGGAGGCATGTGATTTGTAGCTGCCGCCGTCTTTAGTATCTGTTTGTATCTCATTCAAGACAAACTTGGCACTTAGCCTTTTTCTGGGGCATAACCAACGGTACATATGTGTTTTTTGACACCTGCTTCCGACAGTGACATTTTCTGTTGTCTGTCAGTGTATTTTTTTACTAGCGAAAATAGACGTTTGTCTCCCTTCAGTCGGTTTCCAATAGCAACGCGAGACAATATACATTTACTCTTGTTGCTATTAGAGACGGGAGCCAATATTAACATGAAACCAAATAAAATATTATAATCAATTTTTTATTTATCAATATGAACATTAATGGTACAATTAGTTAGATTATTAAAACTAATGGCAATAGAAGATTTTGATGAACATGTTGTGTTAATATCAATGTCCTGATTTTCGCTCGTTATTGTTGATAGTGATTCACAACCCTCAATAATAATTTGCTTGTCTTTATTTATATTTTTGCAAGTTGATAATGACTGTAATTTTTTACCCCCAGTAATAATTTGTTGAGCCACATTACACTTTTTTGTGATAGAATCTTCAAAATATCCTTCAGCAACTGCTGAGGACCTCCATCGCCCATGCCTCTTCAAACTCCAGCTTCTACCAGAAGCGATGCGGATGTTCTTCTGAAACTGTGTCCAGCATAACTAGAAGGTTCCGGCAATTTAAGATACTCGGCAACTTTATGGGGTATTTGGGAAAATGTATTTTTTCCAACTGCTTGCACTGTGCATATTCCTTTAATATAATTTACGAATAATCTGGAATGCGTTGTTTCTGAAGATCTTAATGTAAAATACTTCCTATATATGTCAATAACGTTATTTCCATTAATCTTATCATTAGTTACAATAAAAATACGTGCAATGTGCGTTTTTGTGTCTGGAATCGTAATAACTAAAATGTCGTTTTTATTTTGAACATTTTTGAGACGTAAATAGGTTAATTCGTCACACCGACAAGCCCCACAAATTGCCATAACTACAGCAATCTTAAATAAAACAAGGTGTGTGAGAAAAACTACTAATAAAACTACTAATAAATTAAAGAACAATTAAGTTTACCTTCATGAACAAATATATTTCGTGAGGGGCTTCTGAAATAAATTTATTTATATCTACTGAACGTTTTTGTTTCCTACGATCTATATCCAACAGCTTGCCTTTTTAAAAAATGTATCAGTTTCTGTTTCTTTATCTCAATATCTGCTCTTAAGAGAAGCGTAGATCTTAACATCGAATACTTTGCCCAAAGGGTCGACGATTTGTATTTTTTACTGGCAAATGAAAAATAAGCCAAAATGATATCATAATTTATTTTTTTGACGTTGCTGGTTGTCATCCATTTTTTGAACGTATTATATTCGTTTTCATATATTAATCTCGATTTTGTTGGAGGACGATTTAGTGGGGCAATTCTTGCTTCTTTTACAATAGCTTCAGGAATTTCACAGTCACTATCCGAACCCATTTTCTTTTTTGTAATGCACTAACTCGCGTTGCAATAATAATTGTGCAGTAAACAATTTTGTTTGATTATTACTTGCTACCATAGAAACTGGAAACATTTACTAGCCTGCTCATGGTTTTTATATTTAAATATTTTTGATTTGAGCAAAATATAAGAAATAAAGCTTTATCCTAAATAATATGTGTGAACGAGTAAGTGAATGTGTCAAAAAAATCATATGTTCAACTCTGGAGTTATCATTTCCTCCCGCGGATGAAAGTTGCAATCATCCAAGGGAGGAAATGATACTTTACTCCAGAGTTCAACATATGATTCTTTTGACACCTTCACATACTCGTTCACACATATTATGTATGATAAAGCTTTATTTCTTATATTTTGCTGAAATCAAAAAATATTAGACAAACGTCTATTTTGGCTAGTAGAAAATATACTGACAAACAACAGAAAATGTCACTTTCGGAAGCAGGTGTCAAAATAGCTATTTGTTTACCTAGGGAGGAAAGTGTATAAGAAAATATAAGAAATAAAGCTTTATCATAAATAATATGTATGAACGTATATGTGAAGGTGTCAAAAAAATCATATGTTCAACTCTGGAGTGAAGTATCATTTCCTCCCTTGGATGATTGCTCTCATCCGCGGGAGGAAATGATATACTTTTCTCCCTAGGTAAACAAATTGCTATTACCTAAATATCTTAAAATGAGAAAATTTGGCATTTTGCATGTTTGAACTGGAGACCCTTCAATTAATTAGTTAAATATTAGTAAAATAATTCATAGGAGTACTGTTAGTTGGAGAATTAATTTAGGAATTGAAATTGTTAATTATTTTGCCGTTTAGACCGCGTATTTTATTTTTCTAGTAAAATATTATTTAATTCATAGAATAAATTAATTTTTAAATTGTGCATTTAAAAATATCAGTCTGTAATGAAAAACTGCTAGCCTGAATATAAACGGAGGTAGTTTTTATACGCAATTTCACTCATGTACTTGTGAACTGTGCTGATTTTCGAGAAAAGAACTCATGAAAGAGGATGCAAATACAGACGCGCCAAACTCGAAAAGATAGTGTTGTAATCCCGATATTGGAAGGAATATCGCCTGGCTGTTAAGAGTAAGAATTTTCCGATTAATTATTTGTATTTTATTTTTACTATTAATTTATTGGCATTGAATTTTTATTTTAAATTTAATTTTTGCTAATTTCGGGACTCAGCATAAATTCTGATATTTGTTTTTCTTATTTAACTATTTGCTTGAATTTTTATTTTAAATTTAATGGTTACTATTTTAAAGACTTAGTAAAAATCCTGCTAGCTGTTTTCGTATTTATTTATTGACTTAGTTGAATTGTTATTTAAGTAATTAAGTATTTCACTATTTTAAAAACTTATTTATTACTTATTTCTTTCCGCAATTTTAACTCAATCATTTTTGTCGGTCTGTCCAAGAGGGCTTCGTTTTCTTTTGGAAGTTAAAATTTGGTTTTGGGAGTATGTTCATTGACCACACTAGTAATTTAAATTTGCTGATGACTGACTGTTTTAACCCTAGTTGTTGCTAACGATTTGAGACCCCTTGCAGTAGCAATAAAGCTAGGATTAACATTGTGTTAATCAGTCGATATTTCAAACTGGCACTAGTAAACTAGCAAATTCGCATCTCTCTGAGGATAAACTGTTTTGACCCAGGGCATTTGCTAATGATTTAAGACCCCTTGCGTTGGCAATAAAGCCAAGATTAACAGTCTGTCATTAAGACTGATGTGTTAATCTTAGACGATAGGAACTTTCTTCCAATCTCTGACGATCTCTGTTCCTACCCCTACTGATTGCTAACGATTTGAGTCCTCTTGAGGTAGCAAATACGCTGACACTAACATTGTGTCACTGAGACTCTGTATCGAATTCAGTAAGGTCATAAACCCCGCTCTTAAAGACAGCTGTTCACGTCCTATAACTGCGAGTATGGCGCACTTTTGAACAGACCGGCTGTAGAAGTAAATTTAAGTAATTTTGATTTAGAGTAAACATGGCTTATAGTTTTTCCGCTAGTAGTATTTTTATCTATCCGCCTATCCGCTTTTATTTAACGTACACACCTATACAGTCGCCTTTTTAGAAACACGCTTATTTCTACTTGGGTGTATGGCAAAGTGTTTTGTTTGACGCAAACATAAATATTTATTTTTGTTCATAAATAGTTGTATGTTGAATAAATGTCGTTATTTGTCTAATTGTGATATTTACAGATTTACTTAAAAAAATATTTTTGTATAATTGCCATTGCTTTGTTCTTATTTCTGCTTTACGTTTTCTGGACCAATGGACATTTCTGTCTTCACTGTGGTTATTTGAGACCCTATAATCTGGTAATAGAGAAAAGTGCTGTTCCTGTACTATAAAGAGGAGCTGGCGCCCGAGAGAACCACAAACCGAACACCGTCTTGCCACCGTAGTCTTGAGCGTCACAAATGACATCTTTTTCTTGCCAAAACGCAAAAGTTCGTCACAGTTTCGAGAAGTAAATTCAATTAATTCTTATTACAAACTTCAGCCAATAATAACCACAAAAAAAAAAATTAAAAAAAAACATTATATGATAAATTTTTGACGTCACATCTATTGCTATCGACTATCTATTGCTTTTTCCAGTTATTGTCTTGTTTTGCGAATCATGAAAAATTACTCTAACGAAGAATTTATTGATATCTAAGCTTATTTTTCATCATATGCATGTCAGCTCTATACATTAGTTTATAACTTAACAAGAGATTCACATATGAGATTGCTCTGATTAAAGGCCGCCAATTTTATCAGGTATATATTGAAAAAGACTAAATTTCACTACAATAAACTAAGCTTAATGTTTAGATATAAAGCGTAGATTATAGTTAACATCGTAATATCGATGTTCAGAAATTGAGATATTGAGACATATTCAAAAAAGGTCGTAAATCACCAGCTTAGAGCCGATCATCTGAAGATTTAAAGAACTTGTCATATTTGGATTACGGATATAGGTAGAATATTGAAAAAGATAGGAATTGTGGATCTAAGTAAGTTAGAGAAATGGGATTAGATAGAAACAGAAGGAGAAGATGTCACGAACCAACAGCGCAAAAAAAACTCTTTCCTCAACTCATCCTTATTTTTCACATTACGTGCGACGGGAAAGACCCTGCTAATAAATATTAAATAAATTTATTGTATATAATCCAACGTAAACTAATATTCGTGTTAACTTGCTTTGTCTAGCTTTGGAAAATACAAAATACAAATAAAAAAAACAATTAAAAAAATAGTTTCACTATTATTTATAAATAACTTGATTGCTGTAAATCCACAAAAAAGGACACAAGAATACTGTCACTAATTAATTCACAAAAATGTCTAAAATAAAATACAATAAAAAAACTTAATTATAGCATAAAAGTAACATTAAGCATAAATGTCGCATCACGTTAAAATGCAATACGACATATAACGTATCTACGTTACGGTTGACACAAATCTATGAAATCTTTATTTTTGAGACAATTGATTAATTTTTTTCTTATTGTGAAAAGCACCAAAATATGCATTTTTTACAACGAAATGGAATTTTCACCATGGGCTTATTTTAAGGATGTAGTTCAAGGTCATTTACGCATGAAAATTTCGTAGAACGATGGGGCATTGACTGCAACCCTGATAGAAAACTTCAAGGCTAGGATAGATAGAATGTCTTTGAAGAAGCATTCTTTCTTTGCACCTAATTCTTTTGCGGAAAAGCTATAGAATAATATTTTGAATTATGTAATTTAAATATTTTTTGTAAATAAATGTTCTTGAAATAGTCCCCTGAAAAGTTCAAGAAGAATAGATATATATATATATATATATATATATATATATATATATATATATATATATATATATATATATATATATATATATATATATATATATATATATATATATATATATATATATATATATATATATATATATATATATATATATATATATATATATATATATATATATATATATATATATATATATATATATATATATATATATACATATATATATCGGACTAAGTATTCTCGATTTTCGTATTGTAACTGGAGGAATTCATTTCTTAAGGGTAAAAATTTTTCTTTTTTGGCGAGTTAATACTTTTTTTAATATCAACATTTTTTAGCTTGTGATACTAAGAACACTGTTACTTAATTCAATGCATTTCTTACTTCTAGGTTGAGTAGTTGTTTTAACAATTTCTATGATAAATTGTATTAGAAGTATTGTTCTTGATTTATTATCTACCTAAAACTTTTATACTAGCGCAATCAGATAAGAGCGACAGTATAAAATATAAAAAACTATGGGTATTTATCATTATTATTCATATGAGGTTTGAAATAATGCCTATGTAATACCCAATAATTTGTTTTTTTCTTAGAAATAAAATACGAAGCAATAATAAGCCAATTTTTTTTAAATCTATACTGTTGTTTCGGTTCTCATTTTCACATTCCTTCCAACAACTGTACCAGTTTCGCCGAAATCTTTGCCCAATAATTTTGTTGCTTAAGAAGAAACGTAATAAATTTTAACAGATAACAAATAATTGCCACAATAAACTTATTAGTTACTCATTAATTTAATATTGTCTAAGAGTTTTGATTAAAATTTAAATTTTCTGATTTATAAAATTATGTACCTTGGAAGACTGGTTACCATGTTGTAACGGACATTATATAACTTATAACACCATGGATATAGGTTATAATTCTAAAATTCTAAAATTCTATACTAAAAAAAATATTAGCCTAGAACATGTTAAATAATAATATATAGGTAATTATTAATAATTGGCTCGTGAACTAATGACTTGTAATAGTTATAGTCCCAATAATTCAAATTTGCGAATCACTACGTATTTGCAGTACACTCACATGTTGCCATATGATAACATCAGTCAAGGGATTGGTCTGTATCATATCTAAGTAATATACACTAACTTATCCAAGATAAACGTACCAGCAGTAGTCGTTCAATAATATTTCTCACTGATCGGATAACCGTTTTTATGGATCTACCCCAGGGATTCATCCTGGTAGAATTTCCATTTACATTACTTACTATCGATCTCGATTTATATATTAAGCAATCAATAATACATGCTGATATTTAGTCAGCGAAATCCGACATAGAGTTAAACTTTTTCTTTAGAAAAGAGGTACATGACTTAATTGATTACTCTAGAGATTATCAACATATGCAATTGACGGTTTTCTTGCACCAAAAAAAAGATAATATATCTTGTATTTATTCGTGTAGAAGCTTATTTAAAACAATTGATATTCTTTTGTTTCTTTGTATGGTTATTTTTACCTCATAACTTACGTCTATAACTACAAAAATAACTTGGGACTAATGACTAATGGCATAATGCATGACAACGATTGTCATAACACGTGACTCATAATAAACATGAATTTTATATAATTTTTAAAAAATTGCGCTTAACGCGGTCAAACAGTTTACTCAGGAGAGACTAAAAATAGATGAAAATTAGAATAAATTGACACTGATCATTTGTTAACTACTATTTTAGTATCACAAAACCGATAGTCGGCGGATGATAATTTTGCCTACGGCACCATCAGCCACTTTAATGACTTGATATATTATTATGTTACCTAACATCATAATAGATATTTATCTTGTTTATTACATTGGGGTTTACAAGTTTCCTTACTTTGGATTCTTTAAATGTGCTGGCTACCCTGACGACGCTAAGGCAAGCAGAAACACGTGTCGGTAGATATTTTAAAGTTTTTTAAAGTGAGTGTCAACTGGTGAGTACCTTGTGTTTTATTTATTTTTGGTTTTATTAGACAGAATAGTTGAAATTAAAAATAACATTATTGAGTCAGTAGTACTGAACATAATGTGCATATTATCTTTTTTGTAATCCAAGTTTCAGCGTTTTGGCAAATAGCCGGGAAAATAATTGTTTAAAAAGATATATGTTATACTTATCTGTGATAAGATTTGTAAAAGTTAGTAAATAATAATTAACAAAAATTTTCAGTTAATATTATTTTTCATTCCACTCGATATTTATCTCAATAAATTTGACAAATTTCATAATACGTTTGTACACTAAAAAACGCTAAATGAACTAAACTAAACTAAGCACACAAAAAGTACTCATTTTATTCTGGCTGACACTGTACGTATATGGAAATTAATTTATTAAAAGTTAATATAAAAATCACGTTTAATTGAGAGTATTGAAATGTTCTTTGATTAAAGGTACATATATACACATATTTGCTGTTTAACATCAAAGTGGCTATGTGGGCAAATTAAAGGGAACTGAGTGAAATTAATTTAGGGTAGCTTTTGTGATAACTGATTCAGAAGGATGTTAAATGGAGCATCGAAAAAATTACAGTTCAATCAAAAAAGCCAAAGCTTGTATACACAACGTTAAATAATATTCATGCAAATTCTTCACTATTTGAAATGTTTTTTATTTTCTTACAGCCGCTGTTAACAAATTCAGAAATTTTTCCGAAAAAGTTAATAATGCTAAAAATGTCCATATTTCAAGAAAAAAATAATAAATGAAATACACAGCTTATCACCATTTTTTTGAAAGATTCAGTTACGAGCAAGTTAGCTAATACACCGTAATTTATATTAGTCACGATATACAAATAAATAAATAAATAACTAAGTAAATAAATAAATAAATAAATAGGTAAATAAATAAATAAATAAATAGGTAAATAAATAAATAAATAAATAAATAAATAAATAAATAAATAAATAAATAAATTATTGAATGAATGCATGAATGAATGAATGAATGAATGAATGAATGAATGAATGAATGAATGAATGAATGAATGAATGAATGAATGAATGAATGAATGAATGAATGAATGAATGAATGAATGAATGAATGAATGAATGAATGAATGAATGAATGAATGAATAAATAAAAATACATAAATAAATAAATAAGTAAATAAATCAATGAATTCTAGCAGACAATAACCGGGGGATTCTGACTACTAGTTCAGTGTTCCTGCAAAGTCAACTGATCAGTTTGTAACCTATTTCAAACGGTTTCAAGAATTCACTGTTCTCCACAAATTTTAGCCCAGTCATGCGCAGTTCAGATATAAAATATTGTTTAAAACTGTTTGATTTATAAACGTATTTGTGAATATAACAACATTTTGTGGTAGCATTCTCTAGTGTGTGTAAAGATAGAAATAATTCGCTCTATCTTCTAAAACTATGGTTTTGGTAAATTTAAACACAAATGATTCAAAATTATTGCAAAAACTAAGCTATTGGTTATGTTATTTATAAGTTTCAATCAAATCTCATATGGCGGAACTGAGAAAGTGCGAAAAAATCAAAAGAGAAGCAAAAATTTTTAGAAATGCGCATTCATATATTTCATTAAACCGTGTGTGATTTTCTGCTGGAATAAAGCCATTGTTGGCATGGTTTTATTGTTATATAATCAATTCTTGCTTTAGGATTTTATTATAGAAATTCTGGGATACTGTTTTGTAAATTTTACGTCAAAAAATAGAGGGAGTATTATAGCCCAAGAAAGCATTCATTAAATTATTTTCTAATAAATAACTGTTCACGTAACGTAAAGCCGTCTTCCCACGACATGTGGTTCGGCGAGTTTATGGGTGAACTCGTCTGATGTGTATATAGACTGCATATTCGGAGAAAACGCATTCAGGATGTGGCGCTGCTCCATAGAGGTTCAGGGGCTCAAGCCTCCCAAGTTACTATTGGGAAAATGTAATAGTAATTAAATGCATGATATATATTTTTTCCAGTTTTTTTATATTTAATATCTTTTTTAACATAGTTATTACCGGTTTACGACGGCTATGTGTACAATAAAACCGCATAATGCACTAACCGTTAACTTATAACTCTAACCAGAGAGTATGGGGCAGGTTCAGCTCATATGAGCCATTCCTTTTATAAGGAAGTATATGAAGAAACGAACCAAGCGCGGAAATTTCCGATCGCGGAGAACGGATTTTACAACGTGACAAAATGCTCAAGTTATCAGATCCGCAGTGCGCTTTTAATGTTTGTGTAACGTATTGCTTATATCGTTTCGCCGGTTTCGCTCTCGATACTTATTTATGGTTTCACTGTTTCGAGTATTTTTGTGTTATTTTAAGTTGGCTGATGCCAAAATGACTGAGAATGGTTATAAATAATATTCTGAAACTGAATTTTAAAACTCTGTCGTTAGCAGAAAAAGTAGAAATCAAGAAAATCGGACGACCAACACCAGAATTGACTCTTAACCAACCAGACTAAGTGATTATTACATTGTGAACCTTTTTTTGTACATATTTACATAAAACTTTTACTTTTGTTATCTAAAATCGTAGTTCTACTTGGATGAGCTTACCGAGGTATTGAAGGTGGGTCTCTATTATGTTGTTAATAATTTTTAAGAAACTAAAGCTCCCAAATAAAATTATCACGGGCCACCACTGAGTAGTAGTGTTAATAATCAGAGGTGTGTTTAAAATGGGAAGTCGACAAATGCGCATGCATTACTGTCTGTTCAGACGTTGATTGCGTTATGTTAAGCTATGAACACTTGAAAAGACAAAAAGAAACAAATAGAATGGTATCTTTATATAAAAGTGGAACTAGAAAAGTGCAATAGGTGGACTAAACGGTTTTGTTATTGAAATAAATGGAGTAAGTAATCGCTAGTTGTTTATTTTGGCCTCAATTCCATTTATTGCGATTTCTATTTTTTGCACATACCTATAATATCACAGATATGTTAGGAGATTTACGTCAAGAACTTTCAGATTATTTTGACAATATTGCTGGTTCCTCTTCGTATAGTTCCAGAAATTTAGAATGAGCTCATTGGACCACACTATATTTAATATCTGAACATAATTATTTTTCGAAATTAGATTAACCACAGTAGAGCACCTCAACGAAAGTTAAAACGCTATGTACGGCTTCAAGGTTCATGCCTTGGGTGGGAAAGAGTAAACCAGCTCACAGCAGCCAAGCTCAGAATTCTCATTCTTCTTTAACTTGTGCCATATTAACTGACAACAAAAGATAACAGCAGTAGTTTTTACCTTGAGAAAGGTATTTATGAATGTGAAAATCCGTACACTATTCAGCGTAGCCGCAGTCACGTTGTATTCTATAATAACAGTGTTTACTACACTGTAGTAGTGAGCCGCGGGCCCAATATGTTAAAACTGTGACAGGGTATTAAACGGGGGCCATTCGCTAGTTCTGATTGATAGACTGATCGTAAACCGACTCGCTTATGAGCTGCTGCGATCTAACTTTTTCTCACAGAGGCGTCGCATATAGAAAGCAGGTAAAAAATAAGGCAAATCCCTTAAATATAGATATATTATTATGTATCATATCAAATTAAGCATTGATTAAAATAATTATTACTCCATGAAAATATATAAAATATCTAAAAATTGCCATAAATTGAAAAAGTTTTAAACTGAATAAAACGCAACACAGCTCAAAATTTATACGAACAAATAAAGAAAATTTGGGACGAATGGGAAATTTCAGAAAAAATATACGTTGTTGTTACAGACAATGCTGCTAATATAGTAGCCGCTATAAAATCATCAAACTGGGTTCATATTCCATGCTTGGCACATACCTTTAATTTAATTGTGCAGCACGGATTAAAAGTAATATGTGATATACGAGCGAAAGTAAAGGCAATTGTAGAATACTTCCGTCGAAGCCCACAAGCCAATTCAAAACTATTATCTACCCAAACAAGGATGGATCCAAATTGTGTGTCGCTAAAACTAGAAAACGACTTAGTAACGAGATGGAACTTCACATACTATATGTTTGACCGTATTCTAAAGCTACAGGAAATTGCAACAATTACTGTAGGATTATTGCATCACCCAGTACAATTATTGTCGGAAGAAGAGTGGAATAGTCTGATGGAAATCTGCAAAGTATTGCAACATTTCGAACAAACAACAACAGAAATGAGCGGAGAAAAATCTGTCACTATTTCAAAAGTGATAATATCGTTCGGGGATTAATTTCCGTTTTAAATAAGTTTCAAACAGAAATGTCAGCGGATATCACAAAAAAATTAATTGCACATTTGTCTGGTTCTATTGCTAAACGTTTTACTAATACTGAATTTAATACAACTTTTTCAATCTTGAATCTAAAAGTGAGCTTTTAGATTCAAGATTTAAAAAGAAATCATTTTAATCGAAGACGCCTACAAAAAAGGCACGAGATAAATTGCAAGACGAAGCAGTTGCTCTTATAAGAAAAGAAAATGAGGCAGCTGATGACTATAATGAACAAGAACATATTGCTCTAGAAAAACCAGAAATGGAAAGTATGAATTTAGTTTGTCAGGAATTTGATTTATCAGTAAAATCTACCGTACAAAAGTAAGTCCAACCTCTTCAGCAATATCAGAAATGCAAATGTATATAGAAGATGCTAACATTACAAGGATGGAAGATCCCCTAGTATGGTGGAGAACTAGAGAAATGTTGTATCCTACATTTTCAATATTGGCAAAGAAACATTTATGTGTCGTGGCTACGTCTGTGTCAAGCAAACGTGTTTCTTCTAAAGCCGGTCAAATACTAACAGAACGGCGAAATAGATTAAAATCAAAATATGTTAATGAAATCTTATTTCTTAATTATAATGTCGTTTTGTTTAATTATAAGGATTAGAGCTACCAACTAAAATTTTAGTTATTTGAAAATTGTTTTTGTTTTTGTTTTGTTTTTTATATAGTTTATAAAAGGTTTATTTTTGCACTTTATTTTGTTTTTGTATAGTTTATATGTACTTATTTTTATAAAAGCGTTAGTTACGAGAGCTTATATATATATATATATATATATATTTATCTATTTGTAATATTTTATTTTATACTTATAACTTATCTCCTGCGTATATTTTAATTTTATATGGATAATTTTCTAAGTTCCCTTGAAAATTTGTTAATTATTTATTGCAACAGAATAAAACATTTTTTAATTTATGTTGCTTATTTTTTTCACTAGAAGAAAGCACTACACTGACCGCTAAATAATAATTTTAACTGCGGCACAGAAGCGGTCCTCCCAACCTCCCAACACATCGGCATTAGCGCAGCTGTTCTATGTTATATTACCGCCTTATATGGCATTCCCCGTTATATACATTTAACATAACCAACAACCGAAAATTCCCAATACGATTACAATAATAAGTACAAGTATTAACAAATAGTCAAATACCTAGATCCGCCTATTCCGAGTACGCGCCCGAAGCTCGAATAGTCTCGAGTCCTTTTCGGTGTATTACTTTTCTGCGAATACTGGACTAGTGGTGAGTACCGATTACTTTTTCCGTCGAGTACTCGTTACTTCGGTTCCACTCAAATAACGGATACTTTGTAACGAATTAGTACAATATTGACATCACTACTAACTAGAGACATTTTTCTCTGACTAGGTACTTGGCCGAAGCGCGCATGAGCCCTAAGAAAAAATTTGTGCTTCATTCGTTTGGATCTGCTTCCTTTGTAATAAGGTAAGTTGAACGTTTTATTGAGAGGTCTTGATTAATATAATTAATATAGGACAATTAATTGCAGGTTTATAGCAGCACAATTATCTTTTTATTTTTTGGATTAAATTTTGTCTTTAACAACTATCTAAATTTTTACAACTATCTAAATTTTTAAAAAAACTATCTAATTTTTACCACGAGCTATGGCATATCACCTAATTTCCACAAATATATTTATACTTTGAATATTTTATGGGTTATGCACAAGTTCACAAATTCCCTAATAATTGACAACTTTAACAACAAGCAAAATATCGATCCAGCACTGATATGACATGGCGTGCACATGACGTCTAGATCAAATCTGGAGGCATAGTAAATTGATTTGTGTCTAAATAGTATCGCCCCGTGTAATCCACCATTTTCGTGGAATCAGCTGATATAACCATTTTAGGATGAAGACAGGACCGGCGTTAGATAATCTAGGAATGCCACGAGATATTTTTCTCAGAAGATAAATACTATCCTAATTATTCCATATTGAGGTTACTTCTGATACCACGTTTACTCACATATTCTTGCTGTTGATGGCTCCTACTATCTCTAAACCTGTCATGTATACTTATAAATCACACTTGGGCTCTTTAAAATAGTCGTATAACTTGCGAAATAGGTTGAGACCTTCCGTCTAGTGCTACACTGAAACTTCAGCGCGACAATGCCATATGTTATCTTGTATTTTTTTTGGAGTGTCCCATAGTACCTAGTTTGTTGAGAGTATCTTATCTTATATTTTTCGGAGTGTTTCTCATTTTTTGTAACGACATTATAGCTTGCGTGGTATGATATCGCTGTGTTGAGTGTTTGGTGATTAAAAACATACCAGTTAGTAGTCCGAGGAATTGCCGGTACTTTTACCTAAAGGGACAATAGATAATAGATTTTCCGTTCGCGTTTGTGCTAATATTGATATATTTTTATGTGCTTACCTTATACGACTCATTGTTCTTTTTATCGCGTCAGGGAGCATATTGTAACTCTCCTTGTTAAGGTTTTACCTTAACTAGTGGGTGTTATTTATCGGCTTTGTTCTCTTGATATTGTTACCTGTATTTGTACTCACTCAGTATATTATATTTTATATTATTTTTGCTTTGAGTGCAAGATATTTTTGTATATTAAGATTTCATGCTACCGAGTTAATGATATCTGCCAGGTTACATTTTATTCATGAATATTGTAGTAATTTCACTTGCGCTGTTTTTCGTAGACGTTGTTTTTGCCGACACTACGTAACTATTAACCTAGTAAATGTTACTGACATTTTGTCTTGAGATTTTGTAGTTTTCTTATAGTAGGCCACCAACATTTTTTTATCTGCCTTAGTAATTTGATTTCGTATAGCTTTTATTACAACAGGTAGTTGATGAAAAATAGTTAAAATATTTTCTTCGGATGTTAGGTGTAATTATAGTGTTAAATTGATATAGTGCTCTTCAAGTACTGTATTAAACGGTATAGATTAGTTTTTGCTAACCCTATATCATATTTGCTTATCTTTATAGTTAGCTTTATTAACAGCTGTAAGATAGTAAAATATTTACTTCGTAGGTTAGGTGAAATATAGTTTGCTTTTGCCCGTACTCCTCTAGTTTAGTATTTTCGAGCATAGGATAGGATTTACTAATAATTTCTTGCTACTTATGTTAGATATTTCTGTAGTTAGGTATCTTTACTAACCCATGTAAGATAGTCAGTTCTAAAAGTGTAATATATTTTTTCCGGATTTTCAGTCCATGTAATATAGTGAGTACTAATCATAATCTTGTAATATAGTTATATTTCTTACACTATTTTTCATTTCACCGATCTAGTTACAGGTCATGGCGCGCACAATCCATTGACCCACAATCACTTTACGACGAACAAGTATAACGCGACAGAAGTACGGACAACTCACGTACACGCAACAATCCCTTGTCCCACGACCTCACCTCTCGATATCCTTCCTCAACCCTATAAACCTGGCTGATTAAAAACTTTAAAAACTGATTGATAACCCTCAATAAAAATTAAAAATTAAACAGGTTTTTTTGTCTATTTTTCCTGTATACATAAAAATTAACTCACGATAACAAAAACATAGCTACATTTAATAATTTATAAAAACATGTTATTCAACACAGATATCGCTTTGTTAAAAGGAAAAAAGCCTAAATGCAATAAATTGAAACATTGCAGTGTCTGGGTCATAACAACGGCCGAGGCGAGTACCTACCGCGCTAGGCGAATGTAGCAATCGCTTGCAAATATGCATTTATTTAATGTTAAATAAAATAAATGAAATACCACAATGAAATAATGACATAGCTTAAGGTTTTAAAATGTAAATTACTGAATATCTAATAAATTTGTTAAATGGTAAAAAATGGTCTTGACGCACACCCCTATCTGCTCTCCGATTTTTACTGAGTCTAGCCGCGATCACAGGAGCTCTTTTTATCTTTATCTAGGGAGCATATAGTAATACTGATATAGTATAGATTTTTTTGGTGTATGACTTACCGTTAAAATAAAATTTATTTATCGTACTTTACCTTTGAAATTTTTCTATATTCCTAACTAAATGCAAAGTTAGGAAGGGATTAAAATGTGATAATATTAATCCGGGATTTAATGCTATTTGTCATATAGTGGACTTTTTTTACAGGCAAAAAAGTGAATTATTTTGTTCTTCATATAAATATGGCTTGTCCGAGAAACTTTCAGTGTTTTAAATACGTTTCAGTTACGTATGAGGACGTGGAACGGTAGTTTTTAGACTAAAAATGGATGGTGCCAAAATCATAATTCCGGATTATTTAGAACACTTATTATTAATAATATGATTTAATTTCAATGCCATAAAATGATCGTTGTAGTACAGTTATGTTTTTTACAAAATATTCAGCGCTCATCTAATCGTTGACAAAAATTACCCGTCAAAATAATAATAAAATATTGTCTATTTTGTATTGCATATTCTCTATTTCGTATTGCATATTATTTTTGCATATGCAAATATCAATATTTGAGTGTGCATTCCCACACAACTGCTGATTTCTCCCTGGCATTCGCAAAATGACTACCTGAGATCCGGTCTCTACTAATAATTCAAGATACTGAAACCATTAAAATAAAAATAAAATGACTTACCAGATTATCTCAATTCATTTGTCTTACCTGCAAAAGAATAAAAACGTCTCATTATTACATACTACAATACATCAAAGGACAAGACAATAATAGATAAGGTTTTTTGTATACACTCTCCAAAATGCTAACTTCAGAAACTGTTTAGAATCTGCATATAGTTAGTTTTGATGCTAGATTGCGAAATGCCATTTTTGCATTCGAGAATTAAAGTTTTTTTTGCAAGTGATAGCGAGCAAAAAAAAATCATTCGAGAATGCCAAAGAATTTCGCAATCGAGCATCAAACAACATTTTTTTGAAAACTGTATCCCACAGTTCACAAATTACTAACCACATGAAGAGAATATTTTGACATTTACAATTACTTTATTTGATATATGTCATCTACAATTTCCTGCACATATTTCAATATCAAATATTCTTTTACTCGTCAGTAACGATAGCAACGCAACACAAGCTTTAGTAAACAATCAACAATTCTATTAAGAAAACACGCGTTTTTTAAATAATGAGTAGGTGGCAGTTTATTCAATAATTTTATCATTGGAATCGAATAAAAACATAAAACACATGTTATCAGAAAGTGATGAAGATGTACCATGTGAAGTGTCTGAAGCAGCGAAAAGTGTAATTTCTGGACTTATTCTCACCAAATCGATCAGGCAATATGAATCTGCTTACAAAGACTTTATGGAATGGCATGATTCTAAGAAAATGATTAACAGTTAAATTGATTGTTAAATTGATTGTTAATTAAATTGATTATTAATAATTCATTGTTAAAATTTATGTTTTTGTTCATAATAATAAATAAACTGGTAAACTGATTCTATCATCTATAACTTCATTGATTTTTGTAGGTGGATGTAAAAGACTTTTATATCCTGGATGTAAAAGACTTTTACGTTCTGTAGACAAAAAACTGTCGTTTTGACATTTAATAAACATCATGTAAAAGTCAACTTTTAATGACAATTTACGAAAAATGCTGTTTTAGCGGCCTAGTACTTAAAATCGTTATGACAACACTTTAATATATTCTTATACATTAAATTGAATTTTGTATGTCTATCCATTTATATATTTATTTTATGTGGCAAACATAAGTGAAAAAGAAACACTATTTAGAAATATGAAAAGGAAAATGACCAGTATATTTGAAGCTCTCACCTGAAAAGGAAACATTTTTAGAAGTTGATGTTGAAGCTTTGCTTAATAAAGGCACCTCCAGTAACTGTCGTGTTACTGGTCGACACTGCTGATTCATCTTGTTTTTGGCCCAAAATTAATTTTCAAGGTACACATTTTAACACGTATTTTAGGACCACACCAACAAACGCTAATATTTTTTTAGTATTTGACAAACGTGTTGTTAATAAACAAGTGGTTTCCATGGATATTTTCGCAAGGCCTTCTAATACACTACTATAATGATGGCAATTCAAAATGAATACTATAACGCAAGAAATTTTTTTGGAAGGCTAATACAAAAAAAGGTGTATGCAGTACGTACGAAAGTGGCTTTAGTTGACTCATCTTCATATTACGGACTCGGCTGGCGCCTCGTCCGGAAACATTATATTACATTTTCTTCTGATTTTCTAAAATCAAACACAGAATTGAAATATGTTTCAAATGAGGTGTCACTCTATCACCAATGTAATTTAAAAATTTCTTTCAAGATAGCTCCCAGTCGCCAGAAAATTTTTATATGCGCCAAAAAATTATTTAAACTCCTTTTAACGCAATAATAAATTATTGCGAAATATCAAGTCGTTCCGAAGTTAACAGTGAAGGGGGTTACTTTACAGACAGACTGTATAGCATACGCATGTTTAAGGTAAAAATATATTTTTCAGCTGAAGTATCATAAAACCACCAAATAGTAATAATAACCTCATAAACTTCATAAAAGATCAACTTTAATCTTTTCAGCGGATCATCCTTTCAGTCGTTCTTTTAACGATCAAAGACATTTCCTTTGGTTTTTAATTCGAGGAATAACATAATAACATAACGGTAAACATAACCCAGTGCGTTCGGCGGAGTATTCTATTCAAATGTGCCGCCGCGAAGCCATCACTTCTCTCGCTCTGTTTTGGGAACAGTGGATATATTTAGAAAAGGCATTTTGTCTGGATTTAATAAAATTTCTGATTGACAATAACAATTCTTTTGCTAGAGTCACCCCCTACCCCTATTGAAGTCGAAGAATCAGAAACTTGATTATTATTCAGTAAGTTACCATTGTAGCAAACAATTCGTAGTTCGACGTATTTTTTTTTTTAAATGGAGACCCCCTTCGGCACTCTAAGACTGGACAACGACATTTAAAAGTAACGTAATTATGAACGTTTCATAACTAGCTCACAACGTAAAATTATGAAAACAGGGGTATCAAAGAGCTAGACTTATTTCAACATATATTCGGCTTTCTAGCAGAAAGAACAATACAACACACCTAGTACTCTATGTGGTCGCAGGGCATTAATAGTGGCGTAGTTTTCTACGAAACACCAAAACACCATATACTACACTCGACGCGCGTTTCGCCAACCAAGTTGGCATCATGAAATGATTTTAATCATCACCAGATGATGCTAACTTGGTTTACGAAACGCGCGTCGAGTGTATTATGTGGTGTTTAGATGTTTCGTGGAAAACTACGTCAGTATTATCTTCAATATTTTATATTTTGTCGGTTAAATAGTCCCAAATTTGTAAACCTAGACTCGTCCGAAAATAAAATCATTGCCAAAAAAATCATTGTTTGGCTACACGTCATTCTGCAAAATCCAATTGCAATATTCCATCCCACATTCGTAATCATTTTCGTACAAGTGCTGGTGCAATTGGTATTTAAGAGATTTATAGTGGTATTTATGCAAAATTCGGCTTACTGTTTGGTGACTAATTTCCAATCGAAACCCAATTTGCCTTAAAGAAACAGTCTTATCAACTTCTACTCGAGCCAAAACATTAATTTCCGTTTCTTCATCAAGAATGAAATTTTCTTCGTGATCATTGATGAGCTCACTTCGGAATTGATTTTCAAGACGGTTAAAATAATTTCTCGCTGGACATTGTTTATCAGGATATCGTTCGGCATAAAGTTGTCTAGCCGCAACAGCATTTTTTCAACATTCTCCATAAATAATTAACATGTCCACTTTTTCATCGCTTGTATAAATTTGCGACATCTTGAACAAAATTAACAAGAATTTTAAACAATTTTTTAAGACACAACAAAAACACCGGTAAACTAACAAATGTTTGACAAGCTAAATATTTCATTGTTTTCAAAACCACCTTAGTTAGGTACACTTGATTTCAATAAAAACTGGTACACTTTCTTTTAGCTATGTAAATCATTAGTTCTTTGATTGATGTTAATAATCTTACAAATGTCACTTTGACGTTAATCAGTGGCGTCATTATTAAAAATGGTTCGACATCTAACAGATATTCAAAAATTTCGAATTGTTTCTAAAATTGAAGATGGTTGGTCCATAAGAAGACTTGCTGTTGAATACAATGTGAGTAAAACTACGATAATGAGTGTTAAAAAACAATGGGAAAGCAACCAAACGGTATCCCGTAAAGTTGGTTCCGGTAGGCCCAGAAAGAGCAATAATCAAGAAGATGAAAATCTTATAAATTACCTAATAGAAAACCCTTTTTAGACTGCAGTAAATGCAATTTCAGAGACAAATTTCCCTGCTTCGGTATCTACTGCTTGCAGAAGAATAAAACTACAAAGCGACTTGAAGAGTTGTTCAGCGGCAAAAAAAATACAAACTTTCAGAAGAAAAGAAGCAGGGTAGGATTATTTTTGCACTCAACTATATAATCAATGATGAAAACTTCTGGGGACAAGTTGTCTTTTCTGACGAAAAGGTTTTTAAATCCTGTAACGATGGACATGTTCGCGTATATAGGCCTCCTTCCACTAGATACGACGAAAAATATACTTTCGATCCACAAATATCAGGAAGGTTTTCAGACAATGTCTGGGCTTGGATGAACCTAAATCGGTTAGGTGTGTGTTGGAATAGTGGTGGTCATCTCAATTCCATTAAATATATTGAAATATTAGACAATATTATGTTGCCGTCAGTAATAGAGGTGTTTCCGGAAAATAATTTTATTTTCCAACAAGACAACTGCTCCATACATACGGCCCATCGTGTCAGGCAGTAGTTTCTTAATAAAAACATAGAGTTGTTACCGCGGTCCAGATTTAAATCCAATTGAAAATGTATGGGGACTAATGGTGAAACATATAAGAAAATTAAATAACTAATGGAGCAATGACAAAATGTTAGTTAATTCTGTATTACGTAATTGAAGTTCATTTATTTAATTTTTTTTATTGTATTTTTATGTTCAGTTTGCATTATTTACATTTTTTTTAATCTCAAGTGGTATTTTTGTGTTCTAATTTTAAAAATAGAATTATCATTATTCAGTTAGTATTTTAATTACAACCTTTAGTAGAATTATTCGTAACAAATATTATTTTTTTAAACAATAATATGACAGGCTTGAAAATGTTTTGAAATTTTCTAATTATTTTTTAAAATTCCATTTGAATAAAATAAAAGAGAAAGGTTTAATAAGTTTAAAAACACAAAGAAAACCGATCTCCTCCAAAAAACCCAGGTCCGGGGTAAATCACCTCTTCTCCGCCCCCCTCTCGACATGCCTGGCCAGCCCTATTTACAGACATATGCACAGAACTAAACTATTAAGATTTTCGATTACAAGAGTTGTACCAGTTTTTTTTTGAAATCAAGTACTTCTTAACATTTAATTAGAACAAAATTGTATTTTCTTATTTTCTTTTAGCTGTAATTTTGTTTGTATTTATCGCACATTTTAATACGACATATGAATAAATTTCTTATTTACAGTACTTACTATTTACAATAAATCGGATCCATCATGGTACATTTAAATAAAAAACTAAAAATTATATTATAAAAAATATTGACGTTTGAAATGTCTTTTATTTAGCATCGTTGGATTCAGAAAATTATGCAGAATTGAAAAATGTAATAATATATAGAGTGTTTCATTTACAAATCGAAAGCTAGTGTCACTTTCAACGAAACCGGAAGGGGAAAAAAATCACTTGTATGTCAAGAAGTGCTGCTTATTAAGTGTATAGGATGTTCCAAATTTCAATCGTTTATCTTCAAAATTAAAGGAGAAAGGGGTTTACCATGATCCTGTTACACCGTGTATACGCTTATTTTTACAATGATAAATTGATCGTAGAAATAAGCGTATGTACAGTTTCGTCTCAATTAAATTGTTTGAAATCGTTACCACTTTAAATGTTAAAAACATTAATTTTTTCAGGAGGCTACCAACTGCAACTAAATATTATTGTTATTACAACGGGTTGGATCTAGATAATTATTTTAATATTCATTTGGGGGGACTAAATTTTTAATGCTAATATTTAATTTGTAATGCTAAAAAAAACGATCTTTTCCGTCGACATCAAAGTAGTATTTTCTGTAAGATAGACTCTAAATCTGACTAATACATAATTCACAATTAAATTACTTCAAGCAAAAGGAGATAGCAAAAGTTATCCGCCAATTTCTTGTTGTGTGCACATAAATCAATTGTGAGTTTTCTTGTAATTCCATTAGAGATACCATGTCCTACCATAAAGGGATCCTGCAACCCTCTCTAAACTTGATTCATTGCATAACAAGTGGAATGCTAAAAACTGGAGCAAGAAGTGTTCGTTTTTGTTAAAGTTGTGAATGTGAAACTTTTTGTTGTAATGCTCTTAAAGGCTATGCTATATTAAAATGTCATTTATTTCTACTTTATATGTGTTATTTATTTTCATTAGGTACTGAAATCGAATTTGCTCAAACTGCCATATTTAGAAGAATCGAGATAGGAATCTTAGTTCTATGCCGTTAAAAAGTAAAGAGTAGTAACATTTTTGTATTAGAATATTTTTAGTTTGCTCTTATAATACCAATTTCTTTAAAAAAAGTTGGCCGTTTATTGTTCATGTTACAGTGAAAACATGAAATCCAATGAATCGTGATAATCAATAATGAAAGCTGACAATCACTACTCGTAGTTGCACTAGTAAATGTGATATTTTTAAACATTAACTAGTAAATGCTAGCAGTTACCAGTAATATTTGCAGGAGCGCCCCCAGAGTGAGACAAAAGGGGGCCGTTGTCCTCCTCCCCTATAAAATGACGAAATGTATCAAAATCAAGGTAAAGTTTGATTACTTAGCAAAATACGTAAATCTGACATTTGGTAATCATGTTTTTCATACATTCGCCATAGATAGACAGATAGACTTCACTGACTAATGGGTCGGTTAAAGCAGGCATTGCAGGACAATATTCCGTTTTTTTATTTTATGTTTTCTTTCTAGCGAAGGATCTGTGTATATTTATATGCGTTTTAGAAAAATATTATTTGATACTTTATAAAACTGTTTTGTTTTTAGACAGTTTTTTCTTTATTTTATTACCAAAAATTTTGTGTAGATAACGAGAATGGCAACTGTTACTTGACTACTTGAAGCAAATTTATCTGCTTGGAGACCAGCAATCGGCCCCAAGCGTCTCCGGAATCATCATGTGGTCAGTATTAATTTCGAACAAAAATATCGGGCTGTGAAGCAATTTTCTTTAATCCGATGAGTCCAAATTTGCCTTGAGGTCTCCAAATACACGAGAGAGAGAGAGAGAGAGAGATAATATGGGCAAGGCGAGGAGAAAAATGTGAGCAATGCAACTTTAATGAGAGGGTGAGTTTCGGGTGGGTCTGTAATGGTGCGGCTCGCACAGAGTTTGTGTTCGGAGATGGAGGTGCTTCAATGGCTAGAAGGTACGTCAATGACATTTTGGAAGAACATGTGGTGATTTTTGCGAGGGATATTAATGAGCAATTTCTTTTAATGCGCGCTAGTGCTCATCCGCACGTGGCGAGAATTGTTAGAAATCTCCATAATGTCGGTATTGAAGTCCTACATTAGCCAGCACGTACTTCTGGCATAAATTCCAATAAACACGTATGGGATATGTTGAGAAGACGGATAAGAAACGTCGTGGGCAGTTAATAACATTGCAGCCACTTAGAGATGCATTACAGGAAGAGTGGGATAACATTCCTTAAGAGGCCATCCAAGACGAAATTGAAGAAATGAAACATAGGACTTGATAGGGTAATCATAGCTAGGGGAGATAATACTCGTTATTAAATAAACAAATTTCATTTTATAATCTCCCATTTTTTGTTCATGTCATGTAACCAAATTCTCGTCGGACATATTTTATCCTAAAATTGATATTAGAATATCATGCAGATTTACTTATTAACTTTTTACACCCAAATGTTACCTACATTATGATATTTGCTGTTATGTTGTAGTTTTTCGACAAATGAGAGCGTCACTTAGAGCTATCAGAAACGATAATCAAAAAAATGTATATTTACCACATTTTCATCAAAATTGGCTTTTGACCAATCGTCACCGTCACGTCGATGATAACTTCTATTTATTTCAACTCCTAAGAATGGAAAGAAGATGTAATTCGTGAATTTTATAACGACAAACGTTTTCAATGGCTCTATTTGTGTCTCTATTTCCTGCTTCTTCAGAAATATCAGGATATTGATAATATTATACAATTTCAAGATTTATTCCTATTGGTTTATTCGATACTATTTACATATACTTCTCTTTCAGCAATTTGAACTTCCCCCTAAGGCGAATTTAGACATTACACATCAGATCATCCATATGAATCATTCAATGTGAAAAACAAGAGAATTGTTTAAGCAATGAATCATTGAAAATGACCACTTAAGATGAAAGATCAACACGTAGGACCAATCCCTACTTTTGATCACTCTGGGTGAATCATCATAGATGAATCACACGAAGTAAACCAACATAAGCAGTGCGACAACTGAGGTTTAAAACTGGAATAGCCAATATCGCAAAAACCATACTTGTGTTTGCAATATTGCCAATTTTAGGAGTTTCCAAATGAGCAATCAATATCGTCATAAACTTTTATGGGCGGAACACCGTTTCCGTGTAATAGAATATGTCAATATTTTAACGTCTCTCAGAGTTTATTTTCGTTTTTATAAAAAATTATGCCACAATGTAGTGCATATGAAAAGTGCGTTTGATGATTTTTTTTCTCGAACCGCTTTACATTAGGCATCGCAAGCAATGCAATTGTGATATTTTTATTGTGCACATGCGCACCGCTGAAATCTGATTGCTGGAGAAAAATTTCATGCATTGCCTAGGATTTTTTTAAACGTATCATACATAGTGAACCACTCAGGTTGTTTAATATGGCGTCAAGTAAGTAGTCTGTTCTGCAATTTTTCCTTCCGATAAAAGTTAATTCTATGATAATACGTATAGTCCATTTGTAAATTCCTAAAATTGCTTTGATATTTAAAGCTTTTTAATGTCATTAATAATAAGTAATCCACGGGAGGTATAAAGTCTACAGGACTCACTCCGTATATTATTAATATTCCGTACTTGTCGGTCATGAACATTATTTCCGGGCTTAATATATTGTCCCAAGTTATTTAATTTAGACTTGACAAAAATGCAGCACTCATAAACAGATCCAGAAGAATGTTAACATGTAGTGATGCTTAAGTATGATTTACAAGTTTCGTCATATTTCAAGATAAAAATATTTCTATGCAACAAAAAATGTTTGGCTATTAGGAACCTTTCCAAACAAAATGTTTATATTTCATCATTGTATAAGCTATATCATAGTAAACATTAAGTACTGAAGAATTATCATGGCATTTTTTTAATATGGTGATTGCATATTTACTTTTGTTTAATTTAGAATAAACGTTTTTTAGATGAGTCCACCACTTTAGGTTAGAATTTACCGAGACACCGTAAAACCTTATTAGATTCGAGCAACTTAAATTTTGTTCATATATGAATAATAATAATAATGATTTATTCCTCCATTAAATGTATAGTGTTTACAAAAGAAAAAACAAGATACAAGAAATACAGCAAAAGTCAAAAATGTACACATATGGTTATAAAATATGTATAAAAACGACAGACAGCCAAGCGGTAAAATGGTATCTTAATTATTAGTAAATAAAATAAATCATACAGAAAATTCATCCAAACTATAACAATTTTGATCTACAAGATACTTTTTTTAAATTTATTTTAAAAATGTATACAGGGTGAGTCAATAGTGTGTTCTCCTTCTATAACCTTTGAACCGTTAGTGACACAACAATTTATTAAATACAAAAGTTTTTTGGGTCGATAAGATCTATCATTTAAAATTATTTCGAAATCTACAGGGTGCTTAAATTTTCTGTTACACACAAAAAATACTTTTATTTAAATGGAATACCCTATATATTTTGTCACCAATTCATTAAATGAAAAGAGTATTATACAATGATATATTGTTTTTTGGATTTGCATGCAACGTTGCCAAGTAATTTAACATTTTCTGAAAATTTAAGGATTTATAAGGGTCCGTTTAATAATTTTCATTTACCTATGAAAACAAGCTGGGTAAGCAAATATTATACTATTCTTAGTTCATTCTATACGATAAGTATTAGTACCTATTTTACATTATTCTATTTTACAGGGTGTCCATGACGGCATGTCAATTAATGCGAATTTCAAATGGGAAAAACTCTGTTTTTTTTTACGTGGCTGGATTCCTCCTTCAAATTGCTTTCTTTTTTGTATACACTTCCTATACCTAACTATTGAAGTTTTCGAAAAAATTAAAGTTTTCTCTTTAACCTTGCGATCATAATAAAAATCGAGGTAAAAATTAATACAATTTTATCAAGAATGGCATTGGAAAAACAAAAACTTTGTTGTCAAACTGATATTTTGAGGTTTACACGTAATTAATTTTACTTGGTGGTGATTCTTCTGTATTTCCTAGTTGAGTTAATTATTTTTGTTAAATAAATTATAAATTTTTCACACGAAGAATAGATCGAGATGGTTTATGCATTGAGAGAAGGGGAGATAAATCCGCTTATTGGCATCAAGAATTTATATTCAGCGTTATCCAGAACGAAGACATCCTCACCATTCTGCATTTGAAAGGTTGCAAGAAAGGTTTGTAAATTATGAAAAACATGAACGTACAAAACTAGCAACCAATGAAGAAAAAGTGTTTCAAGTTACATTAAGTGTCGTTGAAGATCCGCATAAAAGTACGAGAGAAATTAATAGACAACTTGATATAAGTCAATCCTCTGTAACAAGAATATTGAGGACACAAAACTTTAATCCTTATCATATTCAACTGCTTCAGGAACAATGATTTCGAACGTAGGGTAACATTTTGTGAGTGGACACTCAATAAGATTCACCAACGGCCGCAATTTTTTGATTTCGTGCTATTCACTGATGAGGCCACATTTCATAAAAATGATTGTGTTAATAGACATAACTTACACTACTATGATACCATGAACCTTCATTTTACGAGAACTGTAGATAATCAACACCTATGGTCACTCAATGTGTGGGCAGGGATAGTAGGTGAATATATAATTGGACCGCATTTCTCTAATGGTCACTTGACTCGGAACATGTACCTCGATTTTTTACAAAATGTACTGGCAGGATTGTTAAACGGGTGTCCTCAAAATGTCTTACAGAGGCTGTGGTTCTAGCACGACGGAGCTCCACCCCATTATAGTATTGCCGTAAAATGTTACATTTGGTGACAATTGGATAGGTCGAGGAGGACCAGTTCAATGGCCACCAAGGTCGCCATATTTGACAAAATTGGACTTTTTTTGTGGGGGTACATTAAAGGATTAGTGTACAAAACATCATCAACTACAAGAGAAGACATGCAGCAAAGAATTCGTTCGACACCATCACGCCTAACATGTTGCAAAATGTAAGTGACTCATTTCTTCATAGAGTCAGAATTTGTAATTTACAACTAGGAGGTTGAGCATATTTTGTTACTTGTTTTATTTTTTCTCTTCTATTTACTGTTTACGTTCAAAATTACACTTTTATTTTATTATGTACATACCTAAGGTGGGGTGTAAATTTTGTCACTCAAGTTCAATGAATTTGCTACTTTTACTGTTTCCTTTACGATTTTATAGAACATAATTTTTCACCTGACCGCAATTTTTTTTTTTCAAAGCCATTCTTGATAAAATTGTGTTAATTTTTAGTATGATTGTGAGGTTAAAGAGAGCCTTAATTATCTCCAAAAATATAACAGATAAGTATAGAAAGTGTTATACAAAAAAAATAAATTTGAAGGAGGAATCCAACCGCGTAAAAAAATACAGGGTGTTCCATTTAAAAAAACAGAGTTTTTCCCATTTAAAATTCGCATTAATTGACATGCCGTCATGGACACCCTGTAAAATAGAATAATGTAAAAAAAGGTACTAATACTTAGCGTGTAGTATGAACTAACAATAGTATAATATTTGCTTACCCAGCTTGTTTTCATAGGTAAATAAAAATTATTAAACGGATCCTTATAAATCCTTAAATTTCCAGAAAATGTTAAATAACTTGGCAATGTTGCATGCAAATCCAAAAACAAAATATCACTATATAACACTCGTTTAATTTAATAAAATGGTGACAAAATATACAGGATGTTCCATTTAAAAAAAAGCATTTCTTGTTTGTAACAGAAAATTTAAGCACCCTGTAGATTCCACAATAATTCTATATCATAGATCTTATAGACCCAAAAAACTTTCGTATTTAATAAATTGTTGTATCACTAACGGTTTAAAGGTTATCGAAGGAGAACACACTATTGACTCACCGTGTATATTAAGTGAGGATGTAATTTCATCATTTAAAGTATTATATAATTTACAGCCATTAATTTTTTTTGGTACATAGTTATTCCATGAGAATTGGTATGCAAAATGTCTTTGTGCCTTGTACCATATTCGTGATTTACTCTGTGTAGAGAAAATAGTGATTTGTTTCTATAAATGAAAGAACTTACCTCAAATATATATGTACTAGCAACTGTAAGAATGCATAATTAAAGGAATTTCTGCAAGAACCACGATAATTTAGTTTTGTAATAATTCGAACTGCGTATTTTTGTTATACGAAAATACGATGAACTTGAGTACTATTACTCAAATTTATTATTATTATATAAATTACAAATGTTTTCATTTCTCTCATTGAAGAACGCTGTACTGTATATGTTGTTTTTTCAATATTTAATAGTAGGTACTATTATCTATTTGCCAGCATCATTTTGAATTTTTTATAACAATTGTAATATATTGCAGTTTCTTGCATTTTTGCAGAATCTCTAATTAGCAAATAATACCCATATGTTTATATAGTTTGAAAAATCACTGATAAAAATAAGAAAAACGAGTACAGACCAATAACACTGCCTTGAGGCACTCCTGTCTTTACATATCTAGTTGTTTAAGTTAATGTCACTTATGTTTAGAGTACGTGTTGGTTTTTTAAATATAAACTAAATCAGTCTGACAACACATCTCTGACACACCACAGTAGCAAATTACTAGATAACTTCTATCAATTTTGTCACAAATGTTTTAAATAAGTAGGCTAATGATATACATGTAAAATGTTTTGGCCTAAAGCGATTCCATATGGTCGGTTGTACATAACATTTTTGAACAGTCTAGAGAAACACGTTAGTAGGGATATAGGCCTTTCCTGGAAAGAAATTAATAGGACTAGCTGATATTGCCCCTCGATGCTTAGGTTTAATTGTTTAGAGACATATTTTTAAACACTACCTCCCCCATTTTCTCCTTTTAGAGTTGAGTTCGAAGCACCTACCAAATTTCCACATTTCAACTGGAAGCTTCGATCAAAGAATTACTAGATATATAATTATATTTTTTCAATGAATCATTTGTTTGCTTGCAACATAGTAACATTAAATCCTTGATGTACGCAACTTCCCATGGGTAACACTGGCTGGTAAAGGGTAATATTTAATTATATTTATTAAAATTTATAGTGCTTATTTTTTTTATTAAACAGTACTGCATCACATCAGCGTGAAACATAATACATTAAGAGAGTGCTAACTGGATGTATTTTAAATTTAACTAGTGTAAACTTTGTGTAAAACACCACCCTTTGTTAGTAATTTGTTTTCGTATGCACCTGATAAAATTAAATTATAGGATTAAAAACTAAAAGATTTATAACAGATTATTTATTGACCTACAGGAATATATTATTAAAAATAGTAGGGTACTACCTCAACACAGAGTATGCACTATTTTATAAACATGGACAAATTTATAAATTTTATAAATTTATTTTTTACTTACGTATAAATTGTTTTTTACAAACAGCACAACTCTTCATCATTTTTAAGTAATATTGTTAATAAAACGTGTAAAAAAAACACTTTTACGGCATCAAATCCCTATGAAACACTAAACATATATTCTCATTAATGGCAGACATAAGAAATAATAACAATGACATTAGACAATAACGATGCCATCTATTACCGAAACGCTACGGTAATTCAAATAACTGCCCCAAAACGATCGACTAGCTAATAAGAAACTTATTGGATGCTTAATCTTAGACTGTGAATATGTTTTCGGCGCCAATGTAATATTTATTATCTAGCGGTTTTTTTATCAGGAGTTGGAAGGTTCGGGAAGAAACAATTAATCCCCCATTCACCCCCTAATGGAGCTTTCGAAAAATCCCTATTTAGTGGGCGATTTTGGCACTTAACCTATATCCCTTAAAAATTTCAAGATTTTAACCCTTATGGTTTTGGTTCTGCATTCTGAGGTCGGTTTCATATACAGCGGAGCTATTTTTGAGCCAATCAAATGCTCCGTCTTAATACCTTGAGATTTATATCTAATGTTTGACTGGATGAAAATCGTCCCGCCGCACAGTGCTTCAAAGACGATTAATTTTGGCCAAAAATAGAAAACGTTGAAGTTTTACTATCTTGACTAAAGAAAGATATTATTTTGGGAGAAAATAAGATGTTCTGTAATTATATCGAATATTGATAAAATTATTAACCCTTGTAGGTATACGGAAAATATACATTTTTTAAAGAATTAATTTTTTTTTTAAATATTTAATCAATAGGAAATAGTAGTTAAATAACTTTTAAAATTTTGTTCAATAATATATACTGTATAATAATTATTTATGTAACAAGACCTGAAAGTGATTCTTAACTGAGCGAGCTGACGAACCGAGCAAAGAAACTTTCCAAGTAAGTTGCGTATCTTGCATATAATATTTTCTTCTGCAACCATTTTTGCTACTTGCTACACTTTTTAATTTGAAATTTTTTATAAACAAAATTCATAAAATTCAACTAACAGATTTCAGACGCCGTTGTCTAGAGTGATGTACGTACCCTATTGTTGTCAACCAAAAGTGACATAAGGGCTCGGTAAAGACTTTAACGATCCCTTATGTCACGTTACCGGCTAGACCAGTAAAGACCAGTATTTTCCACTCAAAAAATTGACCAAAAACACTTTCTAGATGGTTCCAGAAAGATTATATATATATATAAATACACAGATAAATAAATTTAATTTTTTTTATATAATACACAAAACAAATTTGATGTCAAATTTAGTAAAAAAATAAACACAATAATAAGATTAGTAAAAATATAAGATTAAAGTTCATCTTCTGATGCATTATCTTCATCTTTATCATCTTCATTAGAATTGCTTTCTGTCCAGTCTACTCTTCTCCGTGGTCTTGCTTCAACTAAAAGTTCCATCATTTCAGGATACACTGAAAATTTCTTTTTTCTTGGTAAACGTCTCACACTTGTAATGTATGGATCAGAACTTAAGTCTTGATTTGTTTTAACTTTTCTGGTAAATTTTTTTCTATATGATTTAAGAAGTTTGTTGCAGAATTCCTGGTCGACCTCGAGATTGATGTGTTTCCAATTAATTCTTAGCGTCTTCTTGAAGTATACTACTCAACCATGTTTTATTTGATGCAAGAAATTTAAAATTTTGCCTCCTAGATTGTTTCCATTTTGATGCGAATTTAAATCGAATAAAACGAATTTCTTCGAGAAGTGCTTTTTTTCTGCAATATTGACTTCTTCCGGAATGAACATAATTTCACAGAAAATATTTTTGACGAACAATATACGGTTTGCATCACAAAACTTTTTTTTTGGAAAACACACTATAATATTTTGTAAAATCACCTCCATGTATCTGCTATCTTTAGATATATTTTTCTAACAAAAAGCGGCTAAAAGCAAAATGTGCCAGTACGCTCTTAAACAATATACTTGAAGCTTTAAAATGAGTAATCAAAAATTGCGGACAATTGTGAACATTTTTTTTATAACTCAAATAAAACATTTAAATAAAAAAATATTGTATTTCTGCAAGTAGTTAATTAAAATTTTAACACAGCAAAGATTAACGTATATACAAAATATCATAAGCACATTAAAATACATATTTTTAGCTTTCTTTTGAATTATTATTCAAATACTTGCACGTGCCCAATTCCGACAAATACAACAAAATGGAAAGGGATTATTTTACTACTAATTGCAAAACAGAAAACAGTTAATGATATTCATGGTTTAAAGACTTATACGTTATTGAATAAATTTTTATAGGGGCAAATATTTATATATCTAAGTACTGTAATTAATTATCTTACTGGCATTTCCAAATAATTCGGTTTGATTCCAGGAAGGTTGGGTTTTTTTTATTTTTGGCATAAATTAATAGATTTTGAACCACTGTGCGCCGGAATTAATTTCGTTGTATGTAAAACAGACTTGAGTTTTATATACTGTGACATATTGTTACAACTGTCATATCATTCTAACTCAAATTCCACGCACCATGCAATGTGTTCCGAATTACCCCAACCTAGCATATTTCTTTCCTAGTTTCCAAATTACTCTGTTTTTATTTTCAGAATTGTTTATCTGGTATTGATAATTCCTTACAATTATTTCTTTCACTATAGTCATAGAAAAATCTTATTGATTTGCTGTCATTGTTTTTTTTTGTATACTGGGTGTCTTACCAGGAAATGCAACGATCGATATAGGAAAAAGTACGCACCAGAAAATTTTTAAAATTTAGGGTGTTACTAATGGTAGTATGGTCAATGCAACTAAAATAATTACAAGCATCTGGCTCTTTCCGGTTATACCGGAAGTCGATACCAAATTGCTTATTTTAAATGGAATATCATATGCATATTAGGGTTTTCGAAAAGAGTCAAAAACACTTAGGATACCCTATACTTAAACCCAGACGTTTCAGAGATATTTGACAATTTAAAAAAATGTTGACAGGTGTAATAGTTTACAATAACCTTTATAACATTCTTCGTGTAAAAGAGACTTATTTGCTTCTCGGCATGCGGAAAGACCATAAGGTAAGTTACGATTTACAGTTTAAAGAAATTCAATAATGGTATACCAGGTGTTCCATTTTTGACGTTCAAACCGCGAAAATTTGCTTAAGTCAAATAGAACACTGTGTATTTTTTTACATCAAGTTATGTATAATTAAATTCATTTTTCTCCGATGTAAGCTTTGTGGGGGTTTAAGTTACAACTTTTTGAAATATTTGCGATTTTCTTAGAAATTCAAGAATTTTTAGTAAAAATTTTATCAAATTAGCCATGATTAGAAAAAATCAGTAATGTCAGTCATTCTCCTATGTCAAAAAATGCCACCGCATTTAAATTACACCCACAAAGACTTTTTGAATTTGTTTATTATTTATGGAGAATGTGATAAAGTAATATCCAAGAACTTGTAGTACATTTGCTACTCGATATCCACAAAAACGGAAACCGTCACCAAATGCTGTAAAACGCCTACTAGATAATTTTAAAAACTATGGCTAAACTATCCACTAAGCGGAAGCCTACTGTTGATGACTAAAATGTAGAAATAGCAATTCTGGGATATGTTCATGCATTTCCAATGATGTCATTAATGTCATTAAGACATGCTGCTCTGGAATCGGGACTATGCAAAGATTCAGTTCACAGAATCTTAACTAAACATAAATTTCTTCCCTTTTCATTTGAAATGGCTCAACGATTAAAAGAAACAGATTTCCTAGGAAGATGAAATTTTTGTGAATTTATTCTAATAAGGTCTGTAGGCGACGACTTTTATTTGGGAAATATTATAAGGTCAGATGAAGCTAAATTTACCAAAAATGGACTTTTTAATCGATACAATTCGCATTATTGAGGTGACTCGAATCCTCATGTGTTTAGGGAGCGAAATTTTCAAGAAAGTTAGCAGTTTAATGTTTACTGTGCCATAAGGAACGATAGCGTGGTGGCATTAGAATTTTATCAGGAAAATTTAAACAGTAAGTTATAAAGATTTCTTCTGCTAATATGTATAGTTAATTTTTTTGTTTCTGTTTTTTTTTTTTAGGTGAAAGATATCTAAATATTTTACAAAATTTGAATAATAACTATTTAGAAAATTTACCTCTCGCCGAACATAGAAACATATTTTATCAGCACGACGCGACGGTGCTCCCCCACATAATGCGTATTTGATAAATAATTTTTTACAAGAAACTTTTTACGATCAATGGATCAATTTTAGATTATTTTATTTGGGGAACAATTAAAAATAAAGTTTATGAGAGCCCATTAACAACTACTGAAGATTGTATGCAGAGAGTAAGAAATGCATTTCAAAACTTATCACAGGATTCAATTAGAAGAGCTACCCATGAAGAACTAATCCGAAGGTGCGAAAAATGTGAGGAGGTTCGAGGGCGGAATTTTGAACAATTATTAAATTAAAATGGAATCATGTTTTCAGTTGATTTTATATTAGCTATTTTAGTTTATGCAAAGTGTCTTTAATCAAATTAATAGGCATGTTACAGTATTTAGTGTCATTTTCAGTTTTTGTGGATATCTAGTGACAAGTGTACTACAAGTTCTTGATATTACTTTATGACATTCTCCATAAATAATAAACAAATTCAAAAAGTCTTCGTGGGTGTAATTTAAATGCGGTGGCATTTGTTAACATAAGAGAATGACTGACATTACTGATTGTTTCTAATCATGGCTAATATGATAACATTTTTACTAAAAATTCTTGAATTTTTAAGAAAATCGCATATAATTCAAAAAGTTGTAACTTAAACTCTCATAATGCTTATATCAGAAAAAAAGGAAATTAATTATAGATAACCTTATATAAAAAAAATATAGGGTGTTCTATTTGACTTAAGCAAGTTTTCGCGGTTTGAAGTTTACAAAATGTAACGTCAAAAATGGAACACCTGGTATACCATTATTGAATTTCTTTAAACTGTAAAGCGTAGCTCACCTTATGGTCTTTCTGCATGCCAAAAAGCAAATGACTATCTTTTAGATGAAGAAAGTTATGAAGGTATTACGTCTGTCAAAATTTTTTTTGAAATATCAAATAACTCTGAAACGACTAAGTTTAGGTATGTGGTATCCTAAATATTTTTGACTCAAAATTTTATGCTCCTTTCGAAATCCCTAAAACATATAGGGTATTTGATTTAAAATAAGCAAGTTGGTATCAACTTCCGGTATAACAGGAAGTGCCAGATGCTTGTAATTATTTTATTTGGATTGACCACACTTACATTAGTAATTCCCTACATTTTCAAAATTTTCTGGCGCGTATTTTTCCCTATAACGATCGATGCCGTTCCTGGTGAGACACCCTGTATAGCTGATTAATTCTGTTCAAGATTAAAAGCCTTATAAAATTAATGCTTATGCTTAAATCAAATTATAAATTCTGTGCTTTCAACTAATGTTTAAGAATAATTTCGTACTGACCTTGAAATAATATTTCATATCCTGTCGACAAGTATTTTCTGGAATAAGGAGAATTAAGTATATAGCGAATACGTCAATAACTTCTCTGTTTCCTGTTGTATTTTTATACTCAGCTTTAGAATCTGGAATATGTGTATCTAGTTTTCTACTTTTATGCAGTCTTACACAAATATTGTTAGATACATACTCTGTGTAAGCTATATTCAAAACCAAACAAATATGGTAGGTATTCAAACTACATAGTCGTAAGATGGATTTTCTAAACACACATTGCAAAAGTATGTTTGTAACAGTATATTTTAACAATGATTCTCTTTTTGTTGCCCCAGGTGTCTTACATTCTTTCTCTAAAAATGCATTTGCAAGCGAATTTTACACGAGATCAGCTTTCCAATGCATGAAATCTAATTCAAACTTCACCCATATCACATTGAGAAAGTGCATCAAATTTGGAGTACAAAAGTACATTCATTAATTATTGAGAAGCTCTTTTTCAAGAGTTAATTACAAATTTAGCTAAAATAATTTTTAAGGTTAATTAATAACTTCTATATTAAAAATACAATGTAACAAAAATTTTTACATAAACTTTTACAAAAATCAATTAAAATTTTTAAAATCTTGATTTATCCAAAAGAAAAAAATATTTTTCCTTACTAATTATTTTAAACAGCCTTCAAACTAAAAAAAAAACCTTAGCACTTTTTAAATTTTACCTAAATAATCGATTGTAGAAAATTGTAGTTTTTGCAGAATTTAGATATCATTTTCTGTGTGTCTATTTTGAGTCCTCTATTATTCATAATTCATACTGCTGCCATTTTGTGTTTCTTATATCTAACTGCAAAGTGCCAGCTTACGCAGACGACACAGTGTTAATAAGAAACACAAGTGGCTACATTCAAATGATATTCATCTACTTAGGCTATGAAATTGTGAAATAAATACTTTTAGGAATGGCAGGGAGGCAAAATTATGGTAACTTAATTTTTTGCCAGTATAATCAACCATTTTCAGCAAGTGTGTTGGTGTTACTAGATTTCTCTAGTTAATAATACGTTTTCTTATAATATAGGTATCTTTTCAGGCGAGTTTTTAGACGTGCCACAAGGGTCAGTTTTGAATCCTCTATTATTGATAATTTACCCTGCTAACATTTTGTGTTTTTTCATTTTCAACTTTAAGTTACCAGGTTACCAGACGTCACAGTCACATATTTTGTTGAAACTACAGAAAAGGCTGATGATCTGATTCATTTTGAGCTTAATAATATTATGCAATTATAAATTAAGTATGATTTAAAACTAAACTCTAGTAACTCTAATTTTGTGTTATTTGGCAGTAAAGTCCAGCGTAAAGTTTAAAATAAAAAAAATTTGCCAGTTGTCGAGGAAATCCAAATTTTTCGCATAATCTTCGACGCTGATTTGAAATTTAGAGGTCATTAAAAAATCCTATACAAAGGGCATCTTTGAAATTAATTTGTTTAAATCTTAATTTACGAAAAATGTGTAAGTAACCCATCGTATTGTCTTACTCTCATTACTATGATTTTGTTTTTGGTTTCTATATAAACGAAACCAATAAAAATCCCATACAAAAAGGTCAAAACTCATACTCTTCCAAAACAGTTTAGAGACTGCAGTTGGTTAAACATTAATAACTGTAGTATTCATCAGTTAAGTAACTTTGTTTATAAAATATTGCGATTCCTTAACTCATCTTCCTCTCTAAAGAAAAAAATTCTTGTCCCTAGTACTAGACACGAAACATATAACTATAGGACATCGTTTTATCATACATCCTTATAATCGAAAATATTAAAGTTATGGAATTCATTGGCCAATCATATTTCCTATAAGTAATATTTTTCCTAGGTTATTTTACTAATCTTAATTATTTTAGTTCAACTCATATGGGTGAAGCACAAAAGACGAACAGTTCATCGTTTGTGCTCATAGAGAGAACAGAACAATGATTAACAAAAAGAAATATTATAAAAAGTGTACATAAACCATAAAAAAAGACGTTGAAAAATTAGTTAAGTGTCATATTTGAGAACCGAAATTTAAATATATATTGAAAAAGGTATAAATCCATACCGAAACGTTTATACGAAAAAAAGAAACTAATAAATGAATTCCATCACAATCTAAAAAATTAATGTGTATATATATATATATATATATATATATATATATATATATATATATATATATATATATATGTATGGATAAAGGAATAAATGGGGTACCTTTTACCAAAATCTTAAATGGGACCAACATGTTTAAAAACTCAGCAACAACATTCGCAAATTAATATACAAATTTTATACTCTGAGAGAGATACTAGGGAAGACACTTTTAATCGGTGTTTACAAAGCGCTAGTTGAGTCCTTAATATGATACGGTATAGTTGTATGAGATGGACTTTACATGAATTCCTTGAAACAATTAAATGTCGTACAGAACTATATTTTAAAAATTATCTTTCGCAAAAATAAAATGTATCCCACTCGATTGCTATATTCTGATGTAATTCTAGATGTTCATTCTTTATGTATCTTAAACACATGCACTTCTGTACAGAACAATAAGAACCTAAGAAACTATGTAAATCATTCTTATGCAACCAGAAATAAAATAAACAAATTTAGCTATACCCTGTAGTAATTCAAATATTAACTTAAGATTCTTAAGTTATCTTGCATCTAAAATTTATAATATCCTTCCAATTGAAATAAAATCTATGTCAAACTTAAAAAGAAAATAATCATAGGTGTATGAGAAATATGTACACAGAATTATCAGTTTCTTGAAGCTGCTTTAGTCAAATATATGTGTACACTGTAATGTCAACTGTAAAAAAAAATATTTTAAATTAAATTTAGTTTAGCATAAGTTAAATAATAACGGATATAAATTACTGTAACATCCTTTGGATGTTTTTTTTTTTTTTTTTTGTAAATGTACATACTCTGTACAAATTAAAAAAATTGTATGTACCAAACTAAAAGTGCTTAATAAATTTGAATTTGAACTAGTTTCAACTAAAATTTTCTCATATATGTAGTAACATCTAGCATTATTTGTTCAAATTTATTTAGACAGTTTTTTATAGACTACTTGTACAACAAAGCACATTTTCATCTTTTAAAATACAGTGAAAATATATAGATTTTGTTTTCCTCATTGTATTGTTTATAGGGCAACGAGTTTTAATAAATTATAAGTTAATTTTGCCGAAACAATAAAAACATCCATAAAAATACCATAACTAAAATTACTTCCGATTTGAAACAAAGTTACAAAGAGCAGTAAATTAGGCACCAAAATTGTTACTTTTCCAATAACGATTCATACATTTATAATTTTGCCTGTCCCAAATGGCCATCGAACATTGGAAATAACAAATACAATTGGCCTTTATCCACGTTGTTCGATTTACACGATATTGTTATATGGCGAGTGACGAATAAAGCTTTGATATATGAATTCAAATGGCATTTTAATCCAAATTCTGATAATTACCGTTGATACGCTACAATACTATTGAAATTCGTATTACATGAAATTATAACGGTATCTGTTTGTACCGATTACATGCAAGTCAAGAATTTTGGATTGTGCGATCCATCACATTTATTGACATCGCTCTGTTATTTGATTTCATCATGGAAATTAGAATTTTATGTCGATCGGTACAGTCATCCCGAAGCTAACTTTCAGAATTCTGCTATCATTATTCATTACTCATAGTCATTAGTGATTCTTTTTCTCTCATAATGTGCTTAATTAACCAGAAAGTGAAAACAATTAAATTGCTAATCACCTTAAACTTTCCGAGCAAAATTTTTACGTCATTTTAGTTTTAGTTTTTAAAATGAAAAGTCAGGCCTTTGTTAATAAGCTTTAGTGCATTACTTTATTAAAGCTGGTACTTTGGTATTAATTCCAGTGGCGTTACCCTAGTAGTATGAAATAACTAATTTGGTTAAATATAATAATTAAACAGACTTACTTATTCCTTATTTCGTTCAATGTAAAGGTTGAGTGCGCTCAAATGCCTTCATCATTAGGATACCTCCTAGATTAGTATCATTTAAACATGTAAGCCTCTATGTGAATCACACCGTATGTTAGAAATAAACGTTCTACATCCAGAGATGTAATATTCGCATACGCAAAATACTGCTGGAGACCACGTAGAATTTATCGTCACTTAGGCACTGCTTAATGTAGCATAATTGAATAAAATCCGGATTTTTCTTTAATAAAACATTAAATTTCATTGCAGCTTGAACACCACGAGCATCCGTTACATTTTGTAGTGCGATAATTACGTTATCAACTATTTTAAAAGACTGAGCTAAGGAGGCAGAACTATCTTGCAATTGGTTAATAGCATTAATTTGCTCATACAATGTAGTTCTCTTGTACACTGCGTAAATCTACCTCGAGTTGTGGATTTTCCAGCTGCTTTAGACTCCTTTGGGCTGAATTTTAAAACTACAGATTCAACTACGTGGAAATGTTCATTGTACTAAAATCCTGCTTCCAGCCAAGTTTTCCATCTTATTAATATGACCTATGGCGGTTCAGGAATTCCTCGGCACGATTTGTGAATTTTTTTTAAAGCATTGTGAAGGTCTTGAAAAAACTATCAAACATCAACAGTTATCCATAGTTTTCTATCACGTAAGTCCTATTGCATGTTCCCAATTTGTTCGTTTACATAAAAAACATGACGTTGTAATCTTTCTCTGGTGGGTAGTGGCCACATAGTATGGTAACGGAAAACAATATAGTAGATGACGGCCGTGGTAAGACATGTGGACATCTCTCTCGACCGCGTATCTCGCCTCGTTCGTCACTCTACTATAAATATGGCGAACTCTATACATATTTCTTCCAAAATAACCGAAAATATACGTTGTTAAGTGCATGGGGCGGAATGTTACACAGACTCAACAAATAAAAGTTTTTCTACAAACAAAAAATTGTATTCATTATCACTGCCAGAGTGTAAAATTATTACTTTTAATAAAAACTTAAACAGTTTTGAAAAAGAAGTTACATAATTTTTTCACACAATATTTTCTAAAAAGTAAATAACGTAAATAAATATTTCTTCTAAAATGATAACCAACTATATTTATCTTTGGTGTAGTCTAAATATTTTTATAAATCAATGGTAACCTGCGATTTTCAGAACTAGCAAAATGGTTGATTACTTCTTCATAAAATGAAAATGGATCATTTTTCTTCAACTATGACAGAAAACGTTTTTCTATTGAAATAAGCGATATATTGACAGTCGGTCTTGAGCTATTGTGTTTCTAGTAAATGTTTTTATGCGTTTGAGTGCTGAAAACGATCGTTCTACAGAAGCTGAGGTTACCGGAATTGTTGACACTAAAGATAAAAGTTTGTACAGTTCAAAGAGACAGCTTTTTAAATTACTATTATACAGGGTGGAGCAAAAGTGCGTCCGACTTCGATACGTCGAGTTCTGTGGTAGCTAGAAACTTGAGTCTATAACCGGAAATTATTTTCGAATATAAAGGGCGAGCCAAGATGATTCTACAGGATCAACTACCATTTTTTTCAATGTAATGTCATGTATATCAGAAAATTTTTTTGAAACCTCTTTGTGGCCTCCTTCCACTCCTGTATTATTATTGACTCTCTCCCAACCACTTAGATGTAATGATTTTTTTTTTTGTTGAAATTATGCCATTTCCATGTGTAATTAAAAAATTCACTACAATCACAATTATCAATTTTAAGAAAAAATATGTCACTACCAGTTATGAGACATTTGTGTGATGACACTCAGCCATTTTTGCTTCCTAAAAGTATACAGTGAGGCCAAAAATAATTTTTAAGTTTACAACTATTTGAACTGAATTTTCTCAACTACAAAAAAAGCGTAATCAACAGCCTAACAGATCGTGCCATCCAACTTTTTACATTCAAAATACAGACCAAATAATCTGACAAAAATCAGAAAAGTTCTAGAAGCAAACTCCTACCCGGAACACTTTTATGAGCCAATAATAAAAAAAAGAATACACAAAACCTATAATAAAATAACCGATACATCAAATAACAGTAATAATAGATAAGTGTCCATACCATACATACCAACTGTATCCGAAAAAATTGCAAATGTATTTAAACAACATAATAAAAAAATAGCTCAATAACCATACAATACCAAAAAAATTTTTCACAAAACTTAAACCTAGACTACCAACCGAAGACGAAACTAATACAATATACAAGATAGAATGCAGCGACTGTAATGGTACTTATATAGGCCAATCAAAAAAATATCTACATAAAAGAGTATACACGCACAAATATAGCATAAAAACTCAAAACCGAAACACGACAGCTCTCGCCAAACACGCCATAGAACAAAACCACCGATTTAATTTTAGCGACATACAAATATTAGAACAAGAACCTAACTATAACCGAAGAAACATACATGAAATTCTGCAAATAAAAAAAAAAACATAGACTAACGAAATAAATAATCGCACTGATATAGAAAATTTAAGCGATACCTATTTTAACTTAATTAAATGATTGGGGTACATTACAACATGAATTCCATTTTTACATCGTACCGATACAAAATAATATTTCTCGAAATAAAATATTTTATCATATACTCACTATTTAAGCAAAACACCCACAGTAAATTATATATATATATATATATATATATATATATATATATATATATATATATATATATATATATATATATATATATATATATATATATATATATATATATATATATATATATATATATATATATATATATATATATGGGGCATTCCATGCCAAATCGGATAGTTTTAAAAAATTTTTTTTTGATTTTCGTAATTTTTGGATATTTTTTAGTATCCATCAAAAAACTCCTTCAGGTAAATTTTGAGATTTTTTTGATCACCGGTTCCAAAAAATATCGAATTTTGAAAAAAAACCTCTTTTTTTCGGTTTTTCGCTTATAACTCCTTCAAAATTGGTCCAAATTCAATGTTTTTTTTTTTCAAAATTTTTGTCTTTCCATGTACTTTCCAAAAAAAGAATTTTTAAAAAAATTTTCGAAAAATGTTTCTGTGTTATTTCTTAGTTTCAAAATTTTAAAGTCGTTTTCTGAAAATCATGCATATTTTGATTTTCCTGAAAATTTTTCATAATAAACTACTATATTTTCTGCAACTTTTAAGCCTGGTCCGATCGTGGGCACTTCATGGCAACTAATTTTTTTTCGATTTTTGAAAATGTGAAAAAATTTTTTTTACTTATCATTATTAATTCTAATTTTTGTCACTATATATTATTATTTTTATTACTTTCAAGTATGTTTTACAATTTTACACAGTTAAAGGGTTTTTGAAATTTTGAAATCTTTCAAAAAGTAATTTTGAGGTTACAATTAAATTTCTATTTTTGTAAAAAATTATCTTAATTCTTGCGATAATAGTATGAATGAATTATATTATAACTTTTAAAATAGGTGTGTGACTTTTCCACACGATGGCGCTGCCGCCTATTTCCATATTCCGACAGTACCGACCTTAGATAAGAAAAAGAGAGATAAGAAATTATCAAACTATAGACAATAACATGTATGTTTGCTACAAATTGATTATTTAAATTAATTGCACATGTTTAAATGGAAAATTATGTCTATACTAACAACAACAGGTGAAACTTCAATATAACTGGTTAGTGGTCTAGTAGGTGAAGCACTACAATCAAGAGATTGATGGTTCGATCCCTACATACTCCGGATTTCTTTTCGTTAAAAAAACTATTAATAGTTCCCGAAAATATAAATATTGTTACACGATTAAAGGACACAGTATATTCCGGTAGGCCCGAACTCCCCCTACTGGTCACTAGGTGGCAGCAACACATTTTGAATTTCCCGGGGGTCGAACTGTCGGTAATGCAGATCCCCTACTTGATGATAATAACGTCACATCTGATGTACTGTCTGGCTCAAGTCCCGGCATACCTACTCTAGTGTAAGGTACCGACAGTTGTTGTGATCATTTATCCGTATACTAACCTAAATCATTTGGGCTGTATTGTTTATTATTAGAAACTCGGTTCAACTTGTTTTGTGTCTGTTTATTCTTTGTTCTATTATAAATATTCAATTATGGAGTCTAAACTCCGATTTAATCGATGTTGCAATCCATTAAAAATTGAAAATCACTTGAAAAGTCAAGGATTAAGACGAGCTTCGAAAACTTTACAAAACTCGTGGAATTTGAACAGTTTTGATTATTTGTGTGCGACTTGCAGAAAAAATTTGCTATCAATAAAGTCAGTTGCATCCACATCAACTAATTTTAGCACTGAAAGTGATGTGAGCGAAAAAGCTAGTGATAATGAGGAACACAATATTATTGTTGACGATCCTGAGATTGTTGTCGATGAGAATGTCGAAGATGATAATATAAGTGATACTGGAATTGATAACAGTGAAACAACTGAACCAATATTAATTGATCGTTCATTTTCTTCAGGTATTTTCATCGTTCATTATCGTTTTTTTTATAATAATCGTGTTAACAATTCTCATAAATATATTTTTATTTGAAGGAACAAAATCACTATCAGGTGAAGAATTTACACGAACATTATCACAGTTAAGTCTTGGCACACAACTACCTGTGATAAATGATGTTTTGCCTGTATTAAATATATCTCCGATAGATAAATATGCAATAGAGCAGCAGTCTTACTTAATAGGAAAATATAATGAAATTTGTTCTACATTTGCAAGGTTACTAGGATTAGATAATAAATCTGACCTCTATGCGAATTCTACAAATTATGAAGACATTATAGAAAACCTTAAAGCTAAATTCGATGCTGAGAGTACAACTCGTACTCAAAAGGTACAAATTTTGACACTATTGCCTAGTGACTGGAGTATTATTAAGATTTGTGACGTTATGGGTGCTACAAGACACATGGCAGTATTATCAAAATCCCTTAAGGAAAAAAAAGAAATTTTATCAGAGCCAGAGAAAAAAAAGGTAAGGTTTATTGCTGTAAAATGCTTTCATTGACAAAGAGTATGAGCATGACTTAAATTTTATTTCTGTATTTTTTTTTTCATTCATTTGATAAATTGTAATTTTTTAGGACGACCATTATCTAACAATATTAAATGCAAGGTCATCGAATTTTATAAGAGCGATGATGGCCAAAAAAGAACATATCCAAAAAAAACTAATTTTATGTAATTTGAAAGAATTATATGAAATTTTTAAAGAACAACATTCAGACAACCAGATAGGATTTTCTAGCTTTGCATCGTTGAGACCTTCGCATTGTGTACTGGCAGGATCTAGTGGTACCCATACTATTTGTGTGTGTGCTATTCATCAAAATATCAAACTCATGATGTTAGGTAAATACTTAAAAATTTGATATTTAACTGTAAAAGTTAACGATTTTATTTTCCGGCAGGTTCTAATTTAGCAACGCTAACCCGCCATTTGACAATTCCTTTAAAGCAATATAAGGATTGCTTTAAGCTCATACTATGTTCCAATCCATCATCCGATTGCTACTCACTTAAATGTGCGAATTGCCCAGGAATAAAAGTTCTCGAAGACTTATTAGAAACCGTTTTCGATGAAAATGCAGTCGATGATGTCACATATAAATATTGGATATCGAATCCTCGTTGTAGCCTTGAAACAATCATCAAGAGCTCCTTGGAATTCATTGAAATATTTTGTGATCATATTGTTAAACTTTTACCGCATGATTTTGTTGCTAAAGAACAATCTGCTTTTATGAAAAGCACAAAAGAATCATTGAAAGATAATGAGTTCTTAGTGATTTGTGATTTTGCTGAAAACTACGCTTTTGTGATTCAAGACGCAGCACCGGGATTTCATTGGAATAATAACCAAGCAACGATTTTGCTCGTTGTGATCTATTACAAGCAAAACGGTGTAATAACTCATCGAAGCTTAGTTATTATTTCCGACAATAATAATCATGATGCGATCGCAGTGTATGTGTATCTTAAAATGATTACCGATTTTATTAAAGAATCTTTCTCCAATGCAGCTAAAATTTTCTATTTTTCTGATGGTGCTCCACAGCAATTCAAAAATTTTAAAAACTTTGTGAATATTTATTATCACAAAGAAGATTTTCACTTAGATGCTGAATGGCATTATTTCGCTACAGCTCATGGTAAAGGACCTTGTGACGGTATTGGAGGAACAGTGAAAAGAATGGCAGCGAGAGCTAGTCTTCAACGGCCAATCGATGACCAGATAACGACAGCTCAAAAATTATATGAATGGGCATCTCATCCAAGTAGTTTACCTAGCATTGCTGTAAAATTTTCGCCAGAAAATGATTATATTGGAGCAAAGGAAAAATTGGATCTGCGATACAAAACAGCAAAATCAATAACAGGGACACAGAAATTGCATTGTATTATTCCAGTAGCCAACGGAAATATAAAAACAAAAGAATATTCTACTTCGAATAATGAACATACATGTAAAATTTTTAAAAGATTGCGAGCTTAAATAAATACTTTTATTACCATTGTTTATAAACGGACTTGTTTATAAAATATATAACCACTAATTAATAATTTCAAAAACCCTTTAACTGTGTAAAATTGTAAAACATACTTAAAAGTAATAAAAATAATAATATATAGTGGCAAAAATTAGGATTAATAATAAGTAAAAAAAAATTTTTTTCTTCAAATTTTCAAAAATTGAAAAAAAATTAGTTGCCATGAAGTGCCCACGATCGGACCGGGCTTAAAAGTTGCAGAAAATATAGTAGTTTATTATGAAAAATTTTCAGGAAAATCAAAATATGCATGATTTTCAGAAAACGACTGAAATTTTGAAACTAAGAAATAACACAGAAAAATTTTTCGAAAAATTTTTTAAATTTTTTTTTTGGAAAGTACATAGAAAGACAAAAATTTTGAAAAAAAAAAAACGTTGAATTTGGACCAATTTTAAAGAAATTATAAGCGAAGAACCGAAAAAAAGAGGTTTTTTTTTTTCAAAATTCGATATTTTTTGAACCGGTGATCAAAAAAATCTCAAAATTTACCTGAAGGAGTTTTTTGATGGATACTAAAAAATATCCAAAAATTACGAAAATCAAAAAAAAAAATTTTAAAACTGTCCGATTTGGCATGGAATGCCCCTATATATATATATATATATATATATATATATGTTATATAATATTTCAGACACCGTATAGTAACTTAGAATATATTCTAGACTATCCCAGGATATCATATTTCACTACGTGACTGATAACAAATTCCTGCTTATTTTATTGTTAACTGCTTAATTTGCATTTCCTTTGTTATAAGCTTGGGAATCATTGTTTATGCTGACCAAGTACAGCCTTCCAAGCTTATAAATTAAATTGTAATCATTTGTTAACTCAGTTCTTATACTCACTTTCGACATGTTACATTAAATTATATTCAATTCAATTAATTGTATTTTTACCAAGACTCAACGTTGAGTCCATGTTAATTAAATAAATGTTTTTTAAAAAACAACTTTACGGAAACCGTAATCTAACAATTGGCGCAGTCGGTAGGATCTGAAAACATTGCAGTTCGGGAGCCTAACTAGTCGTGTAACCCTCCAAGAGAACAAGGAGTCCATCTTCAATAGGTGCCTAACTAGTGGACAGGACCTACTAGAACAAGGAGAACTTCTTAGCTGCAGTGGTGGATCCCAATTCTTTAACAGAAAAGAACCTACTCCATGAAGCAAACTATAGAGTAAGAAATATTATAAGAATCATCTCGTACTATCATTTTAATTTTTTTTATCAAGCAACAAACAATTTTTATTATTATTTTATTTCACTTTTAATTTTTATTTTTATTTTGCTCTGACATTTCTAACTGTATCCACTCGCTACATATACGTGTGTAGGTGTGAGCAAGAAGTACAGTTCGATCTAAAGACCAAATTCGTTATATTTCACATATTAGTTGGCTGATATTTCTAACTGTATCCACTCGCTACATACACGTGTGTAGAGGTGAGCAAGAAGTACAGTTCGACTTAGAGACCAAACTAATTTTTATGTAAGTGCATAATTATTTCTATTATCCATTATTATTATTATTATCCCATTTACAATTATTCTACAAATAATAAAAACCGCATTACAAAGTTAATGCACCACTAAAACAAATAAACTTTAATAAGTGCATAATTTTAATTAAGAAATACTTTTAATATTTTCCTTGATCACCTAAATTGATCAATTATTTTCTAAATAATTTCTAAATACTAAGCAACAAAATGCCAGACGCAATTACAGAACAAGTTGAACCCTACAAACTATCTGAAATTTTTTCCATAATACCGGAGTTCGATGGCAACCCCATCGCTCTACAAACTTTTCTTAATTCATGTATTTATGCCCACTCAATGGCAGTTAGAGATCAAAAGTTATTGTTAACCATACATATTAAAAATAAATTGCGTGGCAAAGCTTCTGAAATCGTAAACTCTCGTAACCCAGCTACATGGGCAGAAATTAAATTCTTATTAGAGTCTCATTTTGGCGACTCGAGAGATCTGACATCTCTCATTCAAGATTTACAGCGGATTCATCAAATACATAACGAATCTGCATTAACATTTATAGCACGGTTACAAACGCATAATGCGAAAATGCATGCTGCCATTCAAAAACAACATTTTACTGCGGAGCAAAAACAAGCGCAAAGCGAACTAATTGAAACAATGACGTTAACTACTCTACTCACAGGTTTAGAACCAACACTAGGCAAAATTATTCGTGCCGGAAATCCTAAAAATATGCTAGACGCTATAAATCGTATTAAAAGAGAATTACAGCTATCGTATTTTGAAACTCAAAAATTCCCAAAAAATAACGTTGCTAAAAATCCAGTTCAAAGTCAAGTAAGAAGGCCAAACATTAATTTTCAAAAATTCTGTTCATTTTGTAAAAGAAATGGGCATACTATAAACGAATGCCGAACAAGACAACAACAACAACAACCTTCAACTTCACAAAATTTCAATAGGCCAAATTTCCAAGGAAATTCAAATTATCAAAATTTTGCACAATCAAATCAATATCAAAGAACATTTCCACAAAACCAATATCCAAATCAATTTCAAAATCAACAACCGAGCTCTTCTCAACAGAATAGGACTTCAGCCATAAGACCGAATCCTAATTATAATCCACAAAGACAATCTGTAATACAGCACAACCCCAATTTTAATCGCTTCAATAATCAACCAAAAACCCATCATTTAAATTGCGCAACTTACGATAACCAGTACACTGATCAATACGAAAATTATTCCTTTGATAATCAAGTACAAAATGAAACTTGTAATTTTAATAATTTTCAACCTGAACAAAATGAGGAGAATTATACTGCTAATTCTCAGGACATTCACTATGAGAATTATACTGCTAATTCTCAGGATACTAACTATGGGAATTATACTGCTAATTCTCAGGATACTTACTATGAGGATTATACTGCTAATCCTCAGGATTTTTACCAAGGCTTAGATCATCCAACGAATCCTCCCAACGAAGATTCAGACCCAGTTGCGGATTTACAAACACAAATACAAACCATGAACTTACAAGACGACTTGAACCCGTACCTCAACTTCCCAGAACAGACATTCATGTAAATTCATTACTATCTGTAAATTCAAAAAATCTTTATTATATAAAAGATATCACAAACAGATTTAAAATTTTAATAGACACCGGTGCAGGTATTTTTATTTTTAAACCTAAAACAGCCGAAAATTATCGACAAAGATTTTCCGAAAATGTAATTATACAGGGTATAACGGACCAAAAGGTAAAAATAAGTGAATCAGCACTTATACCATTTACAGAAGGCAATCCACATAAAGTTTATGTTCATAATTTAGATATAGACTTTGATGGACTGTTAGGCGCAGATTTTTTAGAACACTACGAATGTCAGGTAGATATAAAAAATAAAAAACTAATAACGAACTTTAAAACTGTACCGCTATTTAAGGTTACTGATGATTCGTGCGTACAATTACCTGTTAGTTGTAAAAATGTAACGCAAAATCAATGTCAAAAACCCCATCCAGAAAATCAAAATTTAGATAATACCAATAACCAAAATTTAATATCTATTGAGCCGCGTATAGAAAAGATTTTTAAACTTAAATGTAATTTACGAAATACTGATGCTATACTGTTAGCTCAGGAATCCGACAAAGTACGTTTGCCAAATGCTCTCGTCAAAATTGACAATAATGGAGAATTTTTAACATCAGTTATAAATCCTAATGCAATACCTAAAATAATAGATCTTTCAAATCTTAAACTAGAACCTGTTGAGAAATTTAGAGAAATATTTAATTTAAATTCCCAAAATCTCGATTCCCAACAGACAGACAGACATTTCGAAATTAAAAAACAATTACGCTTAGAACATCTTAACGACGAAGAGAGTTATTTAATTACCGAACTTTGCTTAAACTTTTCTGATATTTTCTACCTAGAAGGAGATAACTTGAGTTTTACGAACGAAATAAAACATTCGATTGATACAAATAATGCAAAGCCAGTTTTTACAAAATCATACCGGTATCCGCATATTCATAAAGAAGAAGTCAAAACACAAGTTTCTAAAATGTTAGACCAAGGTATCATTCGACCATCAATCTCGCCCTGGTCTTCTCCAGTTTGGGTTGTCCCAAAAAAACTCGACGCGTCCGGAAAACAAAAATGGCGAGTCGTGGTAGACTATAGAAAATTAAACGAACTGACAGTTGACGACAAATATCCACTCCCAAATATTTCTGACTTACTAGATCAACTTGGCAAATGCCAGTACTTTACGACACTAGATTTGGCATCTGGTTTTCACCAGATCGAGATAAATACGGAAGACATTCAAAAGACTGCTTTCACCGTCGAAAATGGTCATTTTGAATTTGTGCGAATGCCATTCGGACTTAAAAATGCCCCATCAACATTTCAGAGAGTGATGGACAACATTTTGTTAGGTATCCAGAATGAACGCTGTTTGGTTTATATGGATGATATTATCATCTATTCACCAACCATTCATGAACACATCTCCCGTTTAACCGAAGTATTTCAACGTTTACGAAAAGCAAATTTAAAAATTCAACCGGACAAGTGCGAATTCTTGCGCAAAGAAGTCGCCTATCTTGGTCACCTCATCACTAAAGATGGTGTAAAGCCAAACCCAATTAAAGTTGACGCTATTCAAAATTTTCCTCAGCCAAAAAATGCCAAAGAAATACAATCATTCTTAGGTCTAGCTGGTTACTATAGGAGATTCATTCCTAATTTCTCTAAGATATCCAAACCACTGACAAAATTACTACAAAAAGACATTCCTTTTAATTTCGACAATGACTGTACAAATTCCTTCGAAAATTTGAAACAAGCCTTAACAACCACACCGATTCTAATATATCCGAATTTTAACGATACTTTCATACTAACTACGGATGCTAGCGCATTCGCGATAGGTGCAGTACTCTCGCAGGGCCCTATAGGCAAGGACCTACCTATTGCATATGCGTCCAGAACGTTATGCAGTGCGGAAACAAAGTACTCTACTATTGAACGTGAGCTCTTAGCAATAGTCTGGTCAGTTAAGCACTTTAGACCATATTTATTCGGCAGAAAATTCACGTTAGTTACTGACCACAGACCACTTACCTGGCTGTTCTCTATAAAGGACCCAGGAAGCAGGCTAGCTCGTTGGCGCTTAAAACTGGAAGAATATGACTACGAAGTCATATACAAACCAGGTAAGATTAACAAAAACGCCGACGCGTTATCTAGAATCAAACTAAACCATGTTAAAGATTGTGTCACCTTTCAAACATCTATTTTAGCCGCTAATTCGGATGACGAACAGAATTCCGACAATGAAGATTCCGATGATAAAATCACAGACGAACAATTTTTTCAAGTATTTAATACTTTCATAAATTTGTACAAGACAAAATCGCTAATCGACTATTCTAAAATCAAATTTTCTAATAAACAATTATTAGACAAAGAAAACAAAAAATATCATAACATTCTTCCAACAACATAAACTGGAAGACTTTCACTATAAAATAATCGAGGATATTTTCGAAGAACATCCCGATTTTAGTAACGCTAAAATTAACATAGTTTCAAGTAAGACTGTCAGAAATCGAAAATATTTTATAATCCCATTACCTTTCGATCTAGAATCTGTCAACGAAACATTATTTTATACTTTATTCAAACATCAAAATGATCTCGATCTTTCATGTACGTATCACGTAGAAAATAATTTAGATTTACCTACATTGGAAATGTTATCATTTATCTTTGCGGAAAAAGACTTAAAACTAGTAATTTGCCAAAACATCGTCAAAACTCCAGATAATGACCAAATTCCTATTATTATTGACCAAAATCATACAGGTAAAAATAACTTACACCGTGGGATAAACGAAACAATTCGGAGAATAAAAGTAAAATATAATTGGCAAGGTTTAACCAAAGATATTGAAAACTACATAAAAAATTGCGAAACATGTCAAAAGATAAAAAGTCTGCCGCAAAAAATCTCAGCAATCCTTTAGTTATTACAGAAACCCCACGAACGCCTTTTGAACGTATAAATATTGATATTTTCGAAACACCGAACAGAAACTACGCTTTAACCGTCCGAGATGAATTAACAAAATTCACTCAAGCATACGCCTTAAAGGACAAAACAGCGAAATCAGTTGTCAATACTTTATTGCTATATTTTCAACATTTTGGCACACCATTACGAGTACACTGTGACTATGGCCGTGAATTTGACAACAGCCTACTCAGAGACCTATGTACTCTATATGACATAAAACTGACATATTCTAGCGTAGGACACCCGCAATCGAACGGTTCACTCGAAAGATTCCACGCCACATTAGCGGAAATGATAAGGGTTCATAATACAGAAAACCCTAACGAACATCCACTCACTATACTGCCTTATGCTGTTATCTGTTACAACAACTCTATCAATAAAACACACGGATTTACACCGTATGAGCTAATTTTCGGGCATACCTCAAACAGACCACCCGAAAAACTTTATAACCAGAAAGATTTGATTACTAAATACATACGAGACCTTAATAATCGAATATCCCATTATTATAAACTAGCGCGCGAACGAACGCAATTACAAAAGGAAAAAGCAAAAGTCCGCTTTGACAAAAATATTCCCGAAAATCGACCCGATTACCAAACTGGCAATAAAGTTTACGTCAAAGAATCACAAATCAAAGATAAACTACACAACAAGTTTAACGGTCCTTTCGAAATAATCGAAATTTTCCAAAATTCTGCTATTCTACTTAACCCAGACACTAACCAAACTAGTAAAGTAAATTTTGATCGAATGAAACCCTATTTTGAAAATTAACCTTTTTCAGGTTACTCCTGCTGTTCGGATCAGTAGCCCTAGCAGTTTCCCAATACAAAATTACACCAATTAATAACACCATTGGAATTTACTACCACGAAAAATCAGAAATAATTGTGACCAACGAGAAGTGGACACTATTAGTTCACAAGAATATATCCGAACTAAAGACAGTTTCTGACAAAAACGACAAAATCCTGGACACCATCCTAAACACCCTTGACCCTGCATATCATAACATGAATACTTTCATGAGCGAAGTTAAGACTCATCTTAGCCTTCTAAAACAAATTTCTAAATCTATTCAATCTAAGTTTGACGAGGTTTATCTTGATACAAAACGATACAAAAGAGGAATTATAAACGGAATCGGAACAGTATTTAAATCAATTACCGGAAATCTAGATGCTGAAGACGGTCAATACTATTCTGATTGTATTAATAAACTAAACAACGACGAGCATCAACTAGAAAACTTGATTAAAAACCAAATATCCGTAACAACATCGGTAATAAAAAATTTCAATTCAACTATTCAAAAATTACAAATTGACGAGGAAACGTTTAATAAAGATATCAAAGATATCGAAGATGCGATCTTACGTACCGAACATGATATACAAATAGTTAAAACAAAACTAAAGTTTCTCGAAATATGTGAACAATTAATGGCAAACTATTTATACATCGAGGACCATTTAAATGATATTCTAAATTCAATAACTTTTGCAAGATTAAAAATCATTCATACCTCTATAATTACCCCTCAGGATTTAATAAGCTCTTTACAAGAAATTTCACAAAATTTGCAAAGGAACAACTTGCCACTTCAAATAAAATTATCAAGAGTTGCTCAGTACCTAGATATTATTGAACTGCAAGCTTTTCAAACAGATTCAAGTTTAATTTTTGCCTTAAAGATACCTTTAGTAGATCCTCAAACTTACACAACCTATCAATTATACCCTATCCCTATTTTGGATAATAGAACTGGTTTGCACCACATTCTGTCAACCTCTCAAAAATATATCGCGAGAGATGATGATTCTTTAATGTTTATACCTATTCCGGACCTGAAAGAATGCAAACAACTCTACATTGGAACTAAATTATGCTATAACTTGTTCGCTTATCCAATCGACACCAATGCAATTTGTGAAGCAAGACTGTTCAAACATCTCAATCGCCTACCCGAAAACTGTCAAACATCATTTATCATTAGTCAAGGATATAATGTTCAAAAACTCCAGGAGAACACATGGTTAATTATTAATGTAGAACCTCTACACGTTACTATCAGTTGCCCTAAGAGAAATTCAATAACGGAAATCATCATGAAGAACTCTATTATAAAATTACAACCTAGTTGTTACGCCTTTATCGGCATTACCAAGATTCAAGCTGAATCCAAGGAAATATTAGATGTTAAAGATAAAACCCATCCTATTCAAATTCCGTATGAATGCTGCAACAACTTTCCATACAAAAGTCAACTACCCAAATTAGAACCATTAAAATTAAACCACCTGAACACCGAAGACCTCGAAATTGCCAAACACAAATTAGACCAATATTCCAAAAATTTAGATGATCTTATCAACGAACCTTTTGTGACCAAACACATCTCATGGTTCACATATCTGACCATAACATTAATTATTGCCCTTATTATTCTCTATATATTTTTCAAATGCAAAAGAAGGAGTCGGAAGCTGGCTCTTGTCAATCCATCCGGATCACCTCCACCTCCACCACGACCAAGTAAGGTCTTCAGAAGATTTTCCAGCATTCTACCTCCGAGGAAAAGACCAAGTATCCATGAAGAAGAAACCGAAGAAATCGCATTGACTTAAAAAGACTGTTAAATGTGTTTTTCTATCTGAACTTAATGCAAAAGACTTTCAGTGAATATTATTTCATTTTTGTGATGCATTTTAAATTTTATCATTTTATTATTTTGTCACCTTTTTATTATTTTATTATTTTATTATTTTATTATTTTATTATTTTATTATTTTATTTTCATTTTATAACCATTCTCAATGTTTACGCTTTGCTATTTTACACTATGTTAGATTTCATGCTTTTACACTGTTTTACATTTTTTTAAAAGTTGCTGTATAAACACCAACTTTTCTATAAGGGGGGAAGTTGTTATATAATATTTCAGACACCGTATAGTAACTTAGAATATATTCTAGACTATCCCAGGATATCATATTTCACTACGTGACTGATAACAAATTCCTGCTTATTTTATTGTTAACTGCTTAATTTGCATTTCCTTTGTTATAAGCTTGGGAATCATTGTTTATGCTGACCAAGTACAGCCTTCCAAGCTTATAAATTAAATTGTAATCATTTGTTAACTCAGTTCTTATACTCACTTTCGACATGTTACATTAAATTATATTCAATTCAATTAATTGTATTTTTACCAAGACTCAACGTTGAGTCCATGTTAATTAAATAAATGTTTTTTAAAAAACAACTTTACGGAAACCGTAATCTAACATATATATATATATATATATATATATATATATATATATATATATATATATATATATATTACGATGACCAATCCACACCTTGTATGATGTACAGGATGCATAAGGATAAAATTATGTTTAAATAATAAAAAGAAAGTAATAAAGATATTTTGCCAATACTAAAACAAAGAAAGACTCTAATATTTAAATTAAAATGATTATTTTGAGTGGTATGAGAGCCAAATTTCAGTGAAAGACACTTACGTTAACTGTATTGATATCAAATAGGTAAAATTTGTAATAAATGTTGTTAAACGCTAGATATAAACACCTACCGTGTGGTAAATGAACTGTATGTTATTATGTAATGTGAAAAAGCATTGTTCTATTTAGAATAGGCATCAGAAGGACTATTGTGTATAGCATGGCAACCAGAGCCAGAACATTATTAATTTTAGGTACAAAAACCTTTGGGTAACCTGGAAAAAAATAAAATTTTATTGTTATTAATTAAAATGATAAACTTTGTTAAAGACAAATATGTTAAATTTAGTCATAGAATAGCTACAAGTGAGTTAGCAATCATGAACACTGAAAAAAAAGTGCTATAAACTACTTTCATAATTTGGGTAGCGTAAACTCTACGATATCTGAGATTTTAGTCAGTCCTACAAAGTGAGTGCATCGTCTAACTTTAAAACTTTACAAAAGTGAAAGAGACTCACCTTGTGAGCTAATACAATGTAATAGCATCAAAATGTAAAGACATTTAAAAGGTGTATGTGCAAATTTATGTCCAAGGAGGTACAAAATTTGACAAATATGAAGTTTTTTCTAAAATAAAAACCATTTGTTGAACTTTTTATAGCTATGTCAGAAGAATAGCATCTATTCATTGTTTCCAGTCAGTTAGTTTTAAGTAATTTGTTGTATTTGAAAAGTTTCCCGCCAATGAGGTTTAACGAAGTCCTAAAACGAAAGGCAAATTAAAATAATGTTTTAAATGTATTTAGACATGCAAATATGGTGTTGATTTGTTCATTAGTTATTAAAATAATCTCTGGTATGTGGTTTAGATGGTTGTAATTAGTTATATAAGAGAATTTGTTAAAAATTGTTGCATTTGTAACTTTTCTAAATATTCACAAAAGGCCATAGTATGGCATATCAAAATAAAGCTAATCATCTCTATATCTTTATTCAATAATAAGATTAGAGCCATAAGGTATCATAAAGAAATAAAAAGAGAATTAAATTTTCATATTTTAAATTTCAAAAATCAAGTGTCATGATTTTTGGAGAAACGTCAGATTAGGCCAATAAAAAGCCCATATTTAAGATTTAGTATGGATAGAAAGCTCAATGGGAGAGCATTGTAATTTTATAAGAAATTTCCTAACCTCAAAATTTTAAATTTATATTTTCAAATGAAGTCCATTCTCAAGCTCACAAAATATTAAAACAGGGTTTGTAAACCTAAAACACAAAAAAAATATGTTAAATTAAATTTTATTAATACCATAAAATAATTCCAAGTGGAATTGAAGAGTAATTTCCAGTTGCAACAACCAAGGAAAGTATTGTACATAATAGTAAATGTGATTTGAGGAAATTAGTAAAGGTAAAATACGTACCTTAAATAAAAGTTTGCTGAGTGTTAAATAAATTTAGTTTGTGCTACGAAAATATAAATCCAGTGAGCCGAACAGCCATTGTTAGTGAAGTTATATGAATCTGAAATGTGCCACGGATAAAGAAGGATCGAGGCACTGATCAATAATATAAGCAGAAGCGTTAGTCGACAGAGATTGCCATAACGCGAAGTACAAGAAATCGTCGTAAGTAAAACCACAATAAATCCTAGGTACTCGATGACTTAATAGCAGCCATATTAACAGATCTGATAAATAAATAAAAGGCCTTTTTCATTTTAATTTTAAGATATATTTATACAAAAGTTTTCTAAACCATACCGGAAATTTGAAAATAAATACATTTTGTTTGTAATCTGTCAAGGTGTGTTTCATTTGAAATTGGGCTGTACAATTATATTTTCAGATTAATCGCCAGGAACCTGCCCGTTCCCTGAGAGGAGAGGTTACAATAAAAATAAGAGTCTCAAAATAATAAAAATAAATAAAATAAACACCATTTTTATTAAAATAAAATATCACATAATATATAAAATTGTGTCCCAACGTGGGGCATAAAAATAAAATATCACAATATATAATAATAATATATATATATATATATATATATATATATATATATATATATATATATATATACATATATATATATATATATATATATATGTTAAATTCGCTTTCGGGTATACTCCCGCGTGGGTGTATATATATATATATATATATATATATATATATATATATATATATATATATATATATATATATATATATATATATATATATATATATATATATATATATATATGTATATATATATATATATATATATATATATGTATATATATGTATATATGTATATATATGTATATATATATATATATATATAAGTTATAGAGACGATTCCCACGATAATATGTGTAACGGCCGGCTCATATCACCGTTCCACGAAGCAGATAGTGGGCCAGCCAGCGATGTCAGCAGTTCCAGCATTCAACATTAGAATTAGATTTAAGTCAGTCTGTTTTTAGAACTTCAACTTGTACTTTTGTATTATACGATTTATATAAAATAAATTAATTTTTTAAAAAAGGGTTTTTCGGCAATCAAAACTATTAGTGGCGCAGTCGGTAGGATAGTCAAACGGTGTTAAGGAATATAATATCGGTTCGTTTTAACGATTTATTGACTATCGAAAAAAAAAAAAAAAAAATTTTTTTTTTTGGACATTTTTGGTGACCCGTTCGCGAGTGAAAAAAAGTGTCCTAAGTGTGTAGTGTCCAGCTAGGTGAAAGGGATTAGTAGCCTAGTGAGAAACGAGTTCTGAGAGGATATCAGCACGCTCTGTTCAGACCTAATCACATGGAATTATTGATAGTATTGCTGTAAGTACATTTATGTCTTATAGAGGCCCTTCTGATCGATATAATTGTGAAAGTTCTGAAGATTCTGATTCAGGCTCAATTTTCTTGAATCATTCAATAAACCGATCACACATAAGATCATCAATCGATTCTAATTTAAATAATTTATTTTCTCAAATTTCTACAAACGAAACAATCAAAATGCCAAATACAGTACAAGTTTTAAAACAGGAGTACCTGAACATGATCCCAGAATTTCATGGGCAAACCGAACTCTTGTCTCGATTTATAGAAATAAGCGAAAAGCTAGTAAATAAATTTTATAACACAGCTGACGAGACAGACTTTCAGAATGAATATCTGATGTCTAGTATCTTAGCAAAAATCAAAGGCGAAGCTGCTATTAATATTTCGTCTTGTATAATTAATAGTTGGAATGATTTAAAACTTGCACTTCTCAATGCTTATGCGGATAAAAGGGACATTTATACGCTTAACATAGAGATGACTGAGTGTAAACAAGAAAATGAATCTCCTTTTGAATTTTATACTCGTATTCAACAACTATTAAATTTACAAACATCTTGTATCACAACACATAGCCAAGGCGCTGAAAGTGTAATATTAATAAATTATCACAGAAATTTAGCATTAAGGGTTTTACTTAGAGGCCTCAAAGATCCGTTAGGCTCTCTGATGCGAACCAAAAATCCCACTGATTTAAATAGCGCTTTAAGCATGTTAACAAACGACTTTCAAATAGAAACTACTATTAGCAAAATGTCAAAAATGAAAATATCAAATAATAAACCTGCAATCTCTCAAAATAGACCAAATTTCCAAAATAAATTTCAAAACAGTTTTAGGACTAATTATCGACCGCAGTTACAATTAACAAATTCTTCACATAACCCCCAAATAATGCAAAGGTCAGCACCTTATAACCAAAATGCTGGCCCATCTACAAATCAAAATGTTTTTAAACCTAACCAAACGAAATTTTTGCCAAAACCCGTGCCAATGAGTGTATCAACAACTAACACTTATAGGGCTGGTCAAAACCAATTCCAAAACCGTAATTATCATCCCAATCAATACCAAACAAGAAATAATAATAATGTGCGACCGAACTATATTGTCGAGGAATTATTCAATATTGATGACCAACCAGTCGTCGAGCTTCCTGACGAATATTATTCTGACGATGGCCTCGAAAATACTCAAAATGAGTTTTTTCACGAACAAGCCTCGGAACACGAATTTGTGGAGTCGAACAGCAACGACCTCCAAATTTCGAACTAATGAACATGAATTATAATGAAAGTAAGCTTCCTTTTATTATTTTTCCTGAAAATAATTTAAAGGTTTTAATTGACACAGGAAGTACGAAATCATTTGTTAAACCCGAAATCGCACACAAATATTTTAAAAATTTTATAAAAAATGAACCATTCAAAATTTTTACTGCACATGGTACATCAGTAGAAAATTACAGTACTTTCATACCATGTTCAACAATTTTTAATGCAAAAAGCACTCCGTTAAAATTTTATTTATTTAATTTTCACAATCATTTTGACTGTTTACTAGGTATCGATAATTTAAAACTGTTGAATGCAAATATTATTTTAGACAAAAATTTGTTAGTAACACCTAACAGCCAAACGAAAATTCTATATCACGAAACGCCAAACGATAACTTGAATAACATCACGGTACAACCTAGATGCGAACAAATAATTAAAATCAATGTAAAAAATATAGAAAATGGCGATGTTATAATCCCATACACTAAATTCTCGAACTTATAAATACCAGAATGTCTCACCCACGTAAAAAATTTCGAAGCCATTTGTACAGTTCTGAATCCATCGGATTCTCCAAAATCTCTCAAAATTATGGAACCAATTGAGGTCATCGACTTTAATAAATATGACACAAAAATTGATACTCATACTAATCTAAATCACTACTATACCGAAAAATATGAGCTTGATATTTCTAAGATCAGAACTGAACATATGAATTCGGAAGAACGCAATACGATATTAACCCTCGTTAAGGAATATTCCGATATTTTTCACATTGACGGGAACCGATTGACATTTACCAGCAAAATAAAACATAACATTAAAACCACGGACGAAATACCCGTCTACACTAAATCCTATAGGTACCCCGAAGTACACAGAGCCGAGGTACGGAACCAAATTCAAAACATGCTAGACCAAAAAATAATTCGACCTTCTTGTTCGCCATGGTCTTCGCCGATTTGGGTTGTCCCAAAAAAGATCGATGCATCGGGACACAAAAAGTGGCGAATTGTAGTGGATTACCGGAAGCTGAATGAGAAAACAGTAGGTGACCGGTACCCTCTGCCGAACATTACCGATCTGCTGGATAAACTAGGGCGTTGTCAATATTTCGACATTAGACCTAGCCTCGGGTTTCCACCAGATCGAAATGTGCGAGGAAGACATAGCCAAAACAGCGTTCAACACCGAGCAGGGGCACTATGAATACGTGCGTATGCCTTTCGGGTTGAGAAATGCTCCAGCCACCTTTCAAAGGGTGATGGACAATATTTTAAGGGGTATACAAAACGAAAGGTGCCTTGTTTACCTCGACGACATAATCATTTTTTCGACCAGTCTACAAGAACACGTTAACAGGCTCCGGGAGGTATTTGACAGGCTAAGAGCGGCAAATTTCAAAATACAGTTGGATAAGTCGCAGTTTCTCCGAAAAGAAGTGGCATATTTAGGCCATGTGGTAACCCCCGATGGGATAAAGCCAAATCCCGACAAAATCAGGGCTATCAAAACTTATCCAATACCCAAGAACCCTAAACAAATTAAAGGTTTCCTTGGATTATTGGGGTACTATCGCAAGTTTATTAAAGACTTTGCGAAGGTAACCAAGCCGTTAACGAAATGCCTAAAAAAGGACGCCATTATTAATATTAATGACCCGGATTATATCAGTTGTTTCGAGTTATGTAAAAACCTCCTAACTAACGAACCTATATTGCAATACCCTAATTTTGCAGAACCGTTTATCTTGACGACGGATGCGAGTAATTTTTCTTTGGGATCAGTACTCTCGCAAGGCAAAATCGGCTCCGATCTACCGGTGGCCTATGCTAGTAGGACGTTAAGTGAGTCCGAAATTAATTACTCCACTATACAGAAGGAACTTTTGGCCATAATTTGGGCTACCAAATACTTCCGGCCATATCTATTTGGTAGGAAATTCAAAATAGTCACAGACCACAAACCATTAACATGGCTATTCTCGCTGAAAGAGCCAAACTCTATGCTAGTCAGGTGGCGCCTGAAATTAGAAGAGTTTGACTATGAGATCGTATATAAAAAGGGTACGCTAAATAAAAACGCGGATACGCTTTCTCGAATAGAGCTGAACATGAACGAAGCAATGCACCAATTTTTAAATTTATGGAAGAATTCAATGAATCATTAGAATCTGATCGCGAAAATAATACATCGGTTGTCGCTGAAGCGGGCGACTTAGACGATCACGAAAATGCCGAGGAAGATGACGCAACAATCCATTCGAACCACGAAAACCCGATCGTTGCCGTCCCCATTGCCGATTGCCCGGTCAATTACGGTAAAAATCAAATAGTTATCTCCCTTGTCAATTTCGCACCAGCAGACCCTTCCGTTATCAGACTGTATAAAACAAAACAACGCATACTCGTTCAATTCTCAAAAAAATAATTTAGAACAGGACATTATTAAATTTGTTAAGGAAATGGTGGCCCCCAAGGTAAAATATTACGTATATTTCGAAGACCCAATATACGAAGAGTTCAGCGCGATCCTTCAAAAGTATTTTAAAAATTCCCTGATTCAGATAGTCAGATGTACAAAAAAACTCATTGACGTCACAACCGATGACGAAATAAATCAATTAATTCAGAATAATCATGAGGGTAAAACCAATCATCGAGGAATCGATGAAACCGAAAAGCGGATTAAGAATACATATTATTGGCCTAACCAACAAAAATCTATTCAAAATTACATTACAATTGTGACCTATGTCAAGTAACCAAATATGACCGTAGACCCCTGAAACTAGAATATAATATCACTCCTACAGCAACAAAACCATTCCAAATATTACATATAGATAGTATTACCCTAGAAAACTGTAAATTTCTCACTATTATCGACTCCTTTTCCAAGTATGCTCAAGCTTATAAGCTCAACTCAGCACAAGGTATCGAAGTAACAAATAAATTAGTTAAATATTTTACACACCATTGCATTCCAGAACAGGTTGTTTCGGATAATGGTCTAGAATTTAAAAACTCAGTAGTTCAAGAACTACTTAAAACTCACAAAATCGAAATACATTTCATAAGTTCTCAACACCCAGAATCTAACGGGTTAATTGAACGGTTCCACTCAACCTTAATAGAGCACATTAGGCTACTTAATAACCAAAATGAGTACAAAAACGATCCTATAGAAATTAAGGTAGATTATGCACTTTTGGCTTATAACAACACGATCCACTCAACTACGAATATGAAACCCTACGAAATAGTAACTGGGCACGTAGGCGGGAACTCCCCTTTTAACATCGATATCGAAAATCAATTAGTTAATAATTATATTGAAAACCATAAAGAAAAGGTCAAACTTTTATACCAAAAATTAAACGAGGACATTCAAAAGAAAAAAGAAAGTGTCATTTCCAAAGCTAACGAGAACCGCGAAAAACTTCCCGAAATTCCGGAGAAAATTTTTGTTAAAAATAAACAAAAACAAAGTAAAACGCGTAATAAATATAAACCGCAAACAATCTCCGACATTAATGAGGATCGTAAGACTGCTAAAATTCTTCCAACACATGGTAACACTTGTGAAAAAATTCACATTTCTAACATTAAAAGACCAAAAAAGAAGGGAAAACCACAAACTCACACCTTAAACACTATTTCAGGTCCCTCGCCCTCGGACAAGGAACAGAGGTCACAAACATAACGGAAAATTTAGGCATTCTCCCGATTAATTTGGGCCCTGCCAGACTTCAGAAGAATGAACACACATTCGTCCACTATTACGACCTGCAACCTTTATATGATGAATACTCAAAATTAAACACTCAGTATAATGAACTTAGGTTAAGTTATTCTAATAATAGTATATTTAGTAGAGAATTAGATAATTACAATAAAATCGTAAAATATAGTCAAACGTTAGTACTAAGTAAAATAAATAACATTAAAATTCATAACAGAAACAAAATTTCTAAAAGAGGTTTATTCAACGGGGTTGGTTCAATAGTCAAGAGCTTAACTGGAAATTTGGATGCCTCCGACGGCGAAAAAATATATAGCATTTTAAATCAGATTCAAAACAATGAAAGGAATCTGCATAATCAATTAAAATATCAATATTCTCTTAATCATCAATTGATAAATAACTTTAACGAAACTATACAAGATATTCAACATAATGAGGTAATGTTAAGAACGAAAATAATACAGCTAAGCCAGTTCATTGAAAATGGTGCTACACATCAGGATGTTCTTTTTGCAAAAGACTTATTTAATCAACTATCTATCCTTTACAATGCAATTCTCAACACTTTACAGGATGTAGAAAATTCAATAACATTTTGTAGATTAAATACATTACATCCAAGCATTATTAAGTCCCACGACTTATTTCTAGAAATTCAGAGAATATCGTCTCATTACGGAATTACCTTGCCTTTTGAAGTAAATTACAAAAATATTTTAGATTTTGAATCCATTCTAAAAATTCACTGTAAAATAGACTCCAACAAAATTACTTACTTCTTATCAATTCCTATTTATTCTGAAATAGAATTTGATCTGTTCTACATGCTACCTATACCAACAAGGCGTGAATCAGAATATTTAACAATAATTCCTAACGCGATATTTATACTTAAAGCCAAAAATAATAACTTATTTAAGCCTCTATCTGACAAGTGTACCCAAGGCAAATGGTATCATTGTCCAAGTAACATACAAGTCAATTACAGAGCACCGTGTGAAGAAGATATCTTGTTATACCAAAATTCAAGCCGCTGTCACCTTACCCAGCTAGAAATCAACGAAAATCACATCGAAACCGTTCCCGAGATCAATCAATACTTGGCCGTCCTCCCGAAAGAAGAAAATATCGAGGCCCAATGTGAGAAGTCAATCGAAACCAGATCACTAATGGGTATCTTCCTAATCAAGCGAGACTCTTGCAAATTACACTTCAGAGGACAGGAGCTAATTTTCCAGGAAACAAGTTATGGGAAGCCACTAGTTGTCAACTCTATCAGTCTCCAGTCAAGAAACCATTATAACCCAAAGTTCAAAATCGAACTCAAGAAACTGAATCTCAAGGAGCTACCAACCAACACAATAATTCCAATCCAAGAAGAATCAATCAATAACTACCACATTCCAAGCCTCTGGACAGTCATATTGTATATTCTGCTAACAGCTGGTATATCCTACCTCTACCTCAGATGGAAAAAGAACAAAACGTCGAGCAGAAATAAAACTATCGATGAGACCAATGTACCTGTGGTAATGGAATTGGAAAACAAGACGATCAGCCTCCCAGGGGATGCTTCCTTCTAAGGGTGGAGGAGTTATAGAGACGATTCCCACGATAATATGTGTAACGGCCGGCTCATATCACCGTTCCACGAAGCAGATAGTGGGCCAGCCAGCGATGTCAGCAGTTCCAGCATTCAACATTAGAATTAGATTTAAGTCAGTCTGTTTTTAGAACTTCAACTTGTACTTTCGTTTTATACGATTTATATAAAATAAATTAATTTTTTAAAAAGGGTTTTTCGGCAATCAAAACTATTAGTTATAGTATATATATATATTATATATATATATATATATATATATATATATATATATATATATATATATATATATATATATATATATATATATATATATATTTCTAACGTTATCTCTGTAACAGACAAAACTTTAAGAGCCAACATACCATGTTAAAATATCTCAGTTGCGTTAAAACAGACAATTCACCAAACATGTAACAAATTTGGAAACAAATACCTAATAATAGTGTAAGTAAATAATGTAAAATAACCATAACTATGTTTCTAAAATATTATATTTATTGTAGTTCTCTGATGATGGTGTAATAAACCGAAACGTTAGAAAAAGATAATAAAATTAGTTATATCTCACCGAAATCCCCAAAAAAAACTATCAGATATTGTTTGATACTAACGGTCAAGAAAAGAATGTATATATATATATATATATATATATATATATATATATATATATATATATATGATTAAATATGATTTGAAGGAAACAACTACTCAGCGGGCAAATACCCCGACCTGCATTGAATTACACCTTCAAATCATGATAGATCGATAGCCAATATCATTTGTCAATTCCTAACCAGACATAGATCGATTTCGAACTTATTTGTTCTCTTCAGTATGCCATAGGTTATGGAACAGACAAATGACAGTGGCCAACCTGCTAGTTATATACTAACTATGGTGAAGTGGATAGTGGTGAGAGGTATGAAACTTCTCATATGGTCTGAATGCCACTATCCGACCGACATCCTCGATGTCTCTGTGGCGGATAGCGACTTGCATCACAGCAAGTACCGAGAGCGGCGACCCCTAGCCCAGGTGGACTAAACTAATGTGATTAAATATGATTTGAAGGAAACAACTACTCAGCGGGCAAATACCCCGACCTGCATTGAATTACACCTTCAAATCATGATAGATCGATAGCCAATATCATTTGTCAATTCCTAACCAGACATAGATCGATTTCGAACTTATTTGTTCTCTTCAGTATGCCATAGGTTATGGAACAGACAAATGACAGTGGCCAACCTGCTAGTTATATACTAACTATGGTGAAGTGGATAGTGGTGAGAGGTATGAAACTTCTCATATGGTCTGAATGCCACTTTATTTGCCCGCTGAGTAGTTGTTTCCTTCAAATCATATTTAATCACATTAGTTTAGTCCACCTGGGCTAGGGGTCGCCGCTCTCGGTACTTGCTGTGATGCAAGTCGCTATCCGCCACAGAAACATCGAGGATGTCGGTCGGATAGTGGCATTCAGACCATATGAGAAGTTTCATACCTCTCAATATATATATATATATATATATATATATATATATATATATATATATATATATATATATATATATATATATATATATATATATATAACGTCATACGTAGAACCGTCCTTAGTTTTTGACACAGAATCTAGATCTCAAGTTGTTCAACATTATTTCAGGACACCCTGTAAAATTTATTAATTTTCAAAGTTCAATTTTGAACTTAAATTGTGAATAACTGTATCAATAATTATCTTATTCTGTAGTATAAACTTCTGCCAGTCCCTGTAGTTCCGAAACTATATAATACAACCAAGTTTCCAATTCTGTGCACCACCCACTTTCATTAAATTAGAAAATTTCCTATTTTCCTCCGCATTACGTATTAAGTTATTGCAGTGCTAATATATTTGGAGAAAATATAGGAAAACTTCAAATATGTTCCCAGTTCTCTTTCAAAAGAAAAATGGTTGATCATGTTAATATGTTAAAAGCCCTTTGTTTTTTTATGTTCAATAATGAAAATGAAACTTCTCCTTTTATTAGAAGGGAGACACATTACAACGGCAATATAGGAATAGACAGAACAAATTTAAAACTCTTTCCGCACTACGTGTCTCGAAAGTAAATTTTAAAAAAGTTAGTGGCAAGGATGCATTTAGGATATAAAAGAGTAGTACTAGTAAATTCATATAGTATGAAATATTTTAAATTTTCTTTTAATTTTTATTGTATGTACCTTATTCGTTTTATCATTTTGTGGGTATCATCATTAGAATATTCATTAGAACAATAAAGGTTTTAGATAATCTTACTCAACAGTTTATATTATTGATAGATAATATTGCGATAGATATCAAATAGGGAAGGAAGATGTAAGATAAAAATCTGCTATCAGCTGTAACTTAAATTAATAAAATTCCAACGATTATTCTAATTGAATAAATATTAATTTTAAAATATTTTTAGTTTATACGGGTTGTATCAAAACTCCGAGAACACAAAACTACCATTGTTTTTCGGGAGGTTAGGAATAGTCTATTTAACAAAACTTACGACAATGATTCTTTCAAAATATTTGACAAATTCTGAATTGCTTTCAGGAACCAGACATAGACTCAGTTCTTAATACACTCATGGACAAAATTACCGTACCATATTATCATGCGACAAAAATGTAAACTTCGAGTTGGTAAATGGATTGTATATTGTATGGATATAAACTACAGTAAAAAATTTACTGAGTGTTTAGAAAGAATTTATTGAGAGGAAACAACAAAAATAACAATTTGTCAAGCAAAAACATGATGAATGTTGAAAATAATAAAAATTAAGAAAATAAAATTCAATAAAAAAAAACAAGGTTTATAAAAATTAGTAACGTATGTTGCCTCCTCCAGCAATAATTACCACTCGCATTCGTCTTGGTACACTGCCAATCAAATTTTGAATACATTCTTGCGGAATGTTCTCCCATTCCATAACAACGGCTTCTGCGAACTCTCTGAGGTCCCTAGGAGTAGGTAAACGACGCATAACTGATCATTTGAGTGTATCCCAAAGGTGTTCGATAGGGTTTACACTGAACTTCCGGGTAGCCAATCCATAACTGGAATATTGACTTCATTTAGGTAGTCTAGTACTGGTCTAGCAACGTGAGGCCTCGCGTTATTCTGCATAAAGTGGAAATTTTCATCAATAAATGAAGCAAAAAACATTACATGTTCCTCTACAATATTATTCCGATAAAAAATTGCATTCATGGATCTTCCATAGATAGGAACCAATTCTGTGTGAGCACCAAAACAAATTCCTCCCCAAAACTTTATTGAGCCGCCTTCAAATGGCTTTCTTGTAACAAAATGGTAGTTAGCGTACCTTTGTCCTCGTCTTCACCAGACTTGGTCACATCCATTAAAATTCTTTAAGCTAACTCTTATTTCATGTGTAAGCAAAGTTCGTTTCCAATCGTCTACAGTCCAATTGAAATAATTCCTTGCAAACCTCAGTCTGAGAGCTCTATATTCTTTGGTGCAAAAGTTGGCTTTCTACTACGCAATTGTGCTTCAATAAATCTCCTTCGCTAAAGGTGCTTGGCTAAACGTCCAAATATATTTTTGAATTTGTTTTCTATAGTAACAGGATAGTCTAGTAACATTTCCCCACCAGCCCAATTAATTTTTGAAAAAAAACAAACTTTTAAAATTGTGAGCCTAAATATTTTCAAAAAAAATTGAATTTTTGTGTGAGGTATATGCAACCAAAGTCACAACTTTTCCACATTAGTCGCATTTAAAATTTGAACAAATTTTTTTTTCAATCCAAACCCTTTTATACGAAAATTTTTTGATTTAAAAATACTAACCCTCGTGGTTTCACCACATTTTGTACCATCCGGAAGAAACATTTGCCATGTGCTTCGGTTCACTTTTTATTATGTAACCTCAAGAAATAAAGATTCTTCCGATAGGGCTAGTAAACTTTTTTGTCTTTCAGTCTGATCAGTTTAAAAAAACTTTAATTTACACTACCTCGATACATTAGTCTAGCCCACAAATTGGTGTGTTTTATGAAAAATTAAAATTATGACTTTTAAACCCGATTTCTTCGACATTCCCCAATTCATAGCTTTCATAATTACTATGTTAAAATTGGTTCACTATTTCTAATATTTTATATTTCGTAATGAAAAGTTTATCATGGTATGACACCAATGAATTTTAAATATAATTTTACACCATATTTGATGAGAAGTACGTATTTGGTTAAACGCAACAACTTGCCAACTTGAACAATAAGGTAACTATTCTCTATAACAAAAGTATATAAAAAATTGTGGAGTGAAAAGCAAACAATCTGTTGTTGGTGAAACAGACAATGCATGTTCAATGCTCATATTGTGTACACAAATATCGGGGTTAAACAGACAGCCTTTATAGCAGTGAGTTATCCCAACAAAGTAACAATATAAATTTCCGTTTTTTCAGTTAATTTCACTGTTATTTGCAGCTACCTATAAAGAGGATTTTTGAATAAACAGAATTATAATTATTTACCGACAGGTTCTCATTTGTGTGTTATTTTAAAGAATTAAAATATTAATTATGATATTATTGTTGTAAAATAACATCCTTCCAATAGTATAGATATAGATATTTTACAAGGTATGTAAATAAAATACAAAAATCATAACGCAATGGTTGAAACCTATATTGAAAAGAAGACCAATCTCAGAATTTAAATCTTATTTGTACCGGTTATAAACCATCCTGTATGCTTCAATACTATTTTGAGGACTTTGTAAGTTTGTATCCATAGAAAATCTAAAATTCAAACTAAAGTGGTGAAGAAATATAATAAATATTTATTTGGTAATAGTAAATAAGATTGGATTTCAGATTGAGTATTTCATATTTTTTAGTGTCATCAGTATATTTCCGTTTTCTTTACTTTGTGATTTTATAACATAAAAATGTTGTATTATAAAGCGCGGTACTTAAGTCTTGACTATTTTTGGTAATTTCTCTCTTTAACATGTTTATCTAAATCCATCACTAAATTGTAATATTTCTTTTACTTTCTTCCATTTACTTTTATTATATGTTACTCTTTACTCACCAAGATTTAATTTTTCTTCAGGATGATTTCATCAGAAACATCTAGGCAAAATTTTGTAATTGTAAATCTTTACTTCCATTATTGTCAAATTTTGTTGCCACAAATAGAAATTATGCTAATTCTATGTATATTTTTCTTCACATTCATATTATTCGTTGATAACATAATCATTTAAAAACTTAAAATCGGCATTTTGAAAATCTCGGTTAAGAACTTTTACAATAATTTTAAGCGTTAGTCTAAATTTTGGAAATACATTTCTGTCAAGAAAGAAGATGTAAATAGTTAGATGTTTTCAAAAATATTCCCATCTCTAAACTAAATTTAATGATATTTTATGAACATATATGTCTATAGCCATAACGAAAACAAATCAGACTGATATTCATATTGGTTGCAATTTAATTTATGTTTCAAATCAAATTTGCCACAACAGATTTTGGCGTACCATTATTAAAATTTGTTAAATATCGGTACACGCTAATTAATACATTGTAACTGACATTTTCGGATTTTAACTTTTTATGTAATTAGTAAAGACGAACCGTTGTAAGGAATTGACTGGCATGGGTGAGGAGCATGGTGTAACTTACAAAGATTTACATATCTCTTTTATCATCACTTTCATCATTAATAAATAAAACTTCTATATGATCGTCTGCTAAACTTCTATGCATACACATAATATCGTTCTAAATCCTTGCATGTCCATCACTTAGGCACTTGTTAATATTACGCTATTTGTTATTATCCGGATTTTTACTTAACTTTAAATAACTTAAAATTTTTCTGATGAGAAAAAAATTATCGGAACAGCTGATGCAGTAAATACAAAATTTACGGCAGCAAATATTTCAAAGAGAACTTGGATTAATGTAGCAAGCTTTCACAAGGACCTTAGAGTAGAGGATATACACGAATTCCTGGAAAATAAATTCAACAGAAATGATTTTTTTTGCTTCAAAATAAATCCGATACACAAAGCACAACATTTTAACTCCTTTAAAATAGGTGCTGACTCTACTAATAAAGGGCAACTTCTCAACCCATGTCACTGGAACAAAGGCATAATGATATGCGACTTTGTTTTTTTGAGCCGCAAGAAACAAGATACAATACAAAAAAAAACAATCAAACTCCCTGGACTTGTTTAGTCAAGATCAATCTCCCCTCTAAAAACAACAACCCTGAGTAAATAATCCATAACAAAACAACATTAAAGTTAATGCATCTAAATGCTCAAGGACTTTCAAACAAAATAAACAGATTAGAAGTACTTCTGAACACTGAGAAACCTCAATTTGTGTTAATTAGTGAGTATTGGATGTCTCAAGAACAAGCATTAGTAACTGAAATATATGGGTATTCCCCATTTAGTTGCTATTGCCGGTCATCATCAATACATGGAGGTGAAGCAGTAGGTATACACCAATAATGACATAACCTGCAGGCATTTAGAAATCAGCAACCAGCTTGTTAGTGAACTCGCATGTGAATGTACTGGTGTTAGCTTAAATCTAAATAATAATAAAACTGGTATACTTGTTTTTTATCGTTCGCCAAATTCTGACATAAACAGGATTTTTAATAAATTTAACTGTGTTCCTCACAATATATTCAAAACTCATAGATATCTTATTGTCTGTGGAGACATCAATATAGACTATTTAAAAGATAATATTAACAAACACCTGCTATTTGATATATTTAACAGTTTTGAACAAGTCTTAACATTGCGTCCAAAACCAACCAGAGAAATTAAAGGCACAAAATCAAAAATTGATTATATTGTAACAAACATTCCGAATGCGACCAGTTGAAATATTGATATATATCTCAGATCATAAAGTTCAATTATGTGATATATACATGCCAGAGGAAAAGCTAAATCATTCTAGTACACCTTGTTTTACATACAAAAGACACTTTTCCGAAGGTAACCTATTTCATTTAAGGCATTTTCTCTCACACACCGATCTTAGAGATCTATACAGTATGAATGATGCAAACCAAGCATGGAATTACTTTTGGCAAAATTTCTTTTCTTGCATAGACATAGCATGTCCGCTTATTAAAACAAAAATCAATCGTGCTAAGCTAAACTATAATTGGATAGACGATAATATTGTTGAAGAGAGTAAAAACTTGAAAAATTTGTATTGGTTAAATAAAAATATGAACAATCCTGCCTTAAACAATAAATATAAGGTAGCAAAAAAAAGTGTTCGCCGATCAAGTGTAGTTAAGAAAACAGGAATTTTATCACAATAAAATAGTGAATTCCGCAAACGTTTCCCGAAAAATCTGGAACATTGTAAATTCAAATTTAGGCAGATTAAAAACTCAAATCTCAATAACTATGATAAGACAAAATGATATAACTATTCAAGATCAAAATTACATTTGTAATCTTTTCTGTGAGTATTTTGCTGAAATTGCAGAAAACTCTTTACTTGCCTTCTATGTCAACCTAAAAGGTGAATGTACTGCAGGGATAAAATGTAACTACTCGACATTTTTTATGACATAACGCCTGAGGAAATTTTAGAGCACCTGAATGACATGGAAAATAAAAATCTAGTGGATAATATGGTATTCCTATAAAAGTTCTCAAATATATTTCTCAGTTCATTATGTACCCACTTTGCTATATCTTCAATTTATCTATTAAATCTGGTCTTCCCAGACTTCCTAAAACTTGTTATAATAATAGAGGAAAGGGCCCAAATCTGCGCTAGGGCTAGTAATATGGGCTAGGTGGTTAACGCGGCTATCAGCAGCAGTTTCCTGCAGCCGACTATAGCAACCGACAGATGGTAATGTTAAACTTTTGTAATGTAGATAGCGCTGCATTTGCTCAATGTTATAAACTGATGTTACTTTTTATCGTGCTTTGATGTGAACAAGAACTTTATCAGGTAAAATTATTTTTGGTAATGCACGAAAATTAACAGTACTTTCAAAATAATTCCGGCACTAACCACCAACTAGCTAATGAGGTTTTTATATGTGCGGTTAGTTTTATCATAAATCATGCACGTTTGGCCCTAACCTCACTTGATGCGCAGATGACCTTTGTTTCTAATATGGACTATCCCATGTTTCTATTATGGGCTACCGACCCATATTTAGAACCGGCATTAATGATCATTTTACATTTTTTTCAGCATACCTAAAAGCAAGGTTTCAGACAAAAAGCGGAAGCAATGGAACTCAGACGATATGCAGCGTGCCATAGTAGCCGTCCGGCAGCAGGAGATGGGCACCCTCAAAGCCTCAAAAACATTAAATGTGTCTTGATCTACTTTGCAACGTTCTGCAAAAAAGGTCGAACTCGACCCAGAGGAAGCCGCTACAATTAAACTAGGGCGTAAAACTGTACTAGGTGATGAAGTCGAGGAGGAATTAGTTCGCTATATTTTGTTGATGGAAGCAAAATTCTACGGGCTCACACGAAAAGATTTACGAAGGATGGCATACACCTTAGCTCAGAGAAACAAGATTAAATATCCTTTTATTGGTGGTGCGGCGGGTAAGGTCTGGTTACGCCTTTTCTTGCCACGTCACAAGAAGGTTTTGTTAGTACGACGTCCAACAGGCACTTCATTTGTTTAACAGGGAAAATGTGTGGACCTTCTTTGACCTTCAGGAAAAAGAATACACGAAACAATTTTACCCCTCTGATCGCATATTTAACGTAGATGAGACAGGCATCTCGATTGTGCAAAACAAGATAGCGGAAGTTGTAGGACGAAAAGGCAAGCGACAGATTACATGTTTAACTTCTGCTGAAAGGGGTTCCTTAATAACCCTCATAGCATCAATAAGTGCCTCTGGTCAATTTGATATTCCCCCGCAAGAACTAGAATCAGCAACTAATGAAAGGAGCTCCACTGGGTTCCATTATGGCTGTACACCCAAGTAGATGGGGTCCAAAGCAACCTTTTCACTAAGTGGTTCCAACATTTTATTAGTGTCGTAAAACCTACAAAGGAATCACCAGTCCTGCTGGTTCTAGATGGACATTACAGCCACACACGAGGTGATAGATATAGCTAGAGCTAACAATGTCACTATAATTGTCTTACCTCCCCATTGCACTCATAAATTACAACCACTCGATAAAACATTTATGGGGGTTCTTAAGACTTATTACAGCGAGGAAATTAGAGTTTGGCTACACCACAGTAATCGCCCACTGACCGCATATGATGTAACAGAGCTCTTTGGCAAAGCTTATTTAAAATCTCGGAGAATGCCGTTAAGGGTTTTAAAGTCACAGATATTTTTTTATCCCTTGAAGAAGAACATATTTTCGGGAGCGGATTTCATTGCTGACGAGATTGAAGCTGAAAAGAATTCAAGCTGTCAACTTGAACACGACCCTCAGGTGCAGGAGCAGCTTCCAAATGATGAGACCAACTCAGATTCGAATACATCAGAAATACTGACGGTTTGCGATCCTAGAATAATTGTTAAAAATACTAGTCTTCATCAAACATCTGTAAAAAAATCAAACCATTCTGGCTTCAAGATCCTCTATTTCTATTGGATCTAAGTCAGACCCCTCATCGATTTTGGCTTGCATTCCGGCAAGCAAGTTTTACAAAACACCCGTTAACAATCAAAACAATTCTAATTCAATACAATCCACTTCCAAATCGACGCAGCCTACAAAAGAAAAGTTAGGGAAGAAAACTGAAATGTCCTATCTATCATTACCTAGTACATCCAAATCATCCAATAAACCTAAACTTTTCCAACCGAAACAAGTCTCATTCATATTGTCATTTCACATTTCTCCTGTGCCTTCATTGAAGAAAAAGACTTCTAATCGTGGACGCAAAGAAAATAAATGCGCGGTAGTTACCTCTTCACCGTATAAAAACGAACTGCTCCAGTCTCTTGAAGAGAAAGCAAATAAAGCAAAAGAGAAAAAAATAAAGCAAAAGAGAAAACTAATAAAGAAAAAGGAAAGGGAAAGAAGGTTTTGGAAGCCAAAAGAAATCTGAATTTAGGAGGAGCAGTTGAGGAAAAGAAGCGCCGTAAAAGGAAGGCGCCCACATCCAGCAGCGAGTCAGAGGAAAAAAACAATGGTTTCGTGCTTGCAGATGATGACAGCGAATACGAAGAATTTCGTAACACCCAGACTCCACTAGACGACGGTGATATAAGTTGTCTGTTTTCCGATGGACTTTTTTCAAGTGATACAAGAGGTGAAATATGGGTCCAGTGCCTTACGTGCGACATGTAGGCCCACAATAATTTCGCAGGGGCTGAAAAAGACGAATATGTCTGCGATTTCTGCAAACAGATAGATATTTATTGTATTATTTAATATCTATGATTGTAAAACTAATAAATTTTATGATTAATTTTGTTTTTATATTGATACAACTCAGCTAAAATTGACTCCCATGTTATATTTGGTGGTAGCTCATATTTAGTGCCAAGTTCAAATTTCATCAAAAAGTGCACCCTCATAAAAAAACATGTGCACCCATTCTATTTTTTAAATTATTGCGATATTGCACTGGGTCGCATACCTAGCTGATCCAGTTACAGTTTAGAGTATTTACTTTACAAACTGGACAAGTATTTATTGAGATATGATCTAAAAACAAAACGGTAGGCCATATTTGGGCCCTTTCCCCTACCTTTACATAAAAAATTGGAAAATTATTGACCAATAGCTATAAATTCATGCTTCTCCAAAGTATATCAAAGAATCATTTTTAAAAGGATTATCAAATTTCTAAACCACTTTAATATCTTATCAATAAACCAGTATGGCTTTCGTTCAAATTTTTCGATAAATACCTCTGCTTTTTCACTATTAAATAATATTTATGAGTCACTTGACCAAGGTAAACTGACGCTCACACTTTTCTTCGACTTAACAAGAGCATTTGATTGTGTCAAATATGAATTTTTAACAAAGAAACTAACTAGTTTTTAGCATAAGAGAGCCTTTAAATAAATGGATTTTCTCATTTTTATCTAAGCAAAAAATTTGTGTAAAACTAGGAGTAAACTCTTCAGCTACTCATAACATCAACTGTGGTATTCCCCAAGGTAGTGTGCTTTCTGCATTACTTTTCTTGCTATTTATAAACTATCTAGAATTGCATTTACCAAATGACATAACGTTATTAATGTTTGCTGACGACACTATAATAAGTATAACAGCGGATACACCCAGTGAATCAGAAAGAAAAACAAATATAGTTCTGGAACAATTTTGTAACAGGTGTATTCGAAATAAATTATTAGTAAACACATCTAAAACAAAATACATATTATTTCACTTAAGAAAGTTATACCAAAACCCACCGCTAAAAATACAACTCTTGAAAAAGTAAATAACACGAAATTTTTCCGAGTACAAATCAATGCAACTCTCTCATGGTATGTACAAATGGAATATCAAAAAAAAATAAATAAAAAAATTCAGCCTACTTCGTAATAAGAAATCTTAAATATTCTATGGGAGAGCAGTATCTCTTAAAAATTTACTTTGCTTTACCCCCACTTAAAATATTTAATATTATACTGGGGCATATCAACAAACGCACATCGAATATTTATTCTGCAGACATGTATAATAAGACTAATTTTCTCATTAAATCCTCTCGACTCGTGTCGGCCAATGTTTCAAAATAAAAATAATCTTACGTTTTATTTCATACCTATTTACGAAGCCGCATTATTCGTTAAGTTAAACCAAAATAAATTTCCCCAACGCTAAAATCTGCATGATCATAATACTAGAAATGCAAATCTGTTTCAAATAAATAATTTTAATCTGAATTCTTACAAAAAAAGGACCATTTTATCTCTGTAGTAACATTTTTCATAAACTTCCCAACAATATAAAGGAAACCAAAACTGTAAACAAATTTAAAAATCAGTTGCGTGACTTTCTCTGCGTGAATGCATTTTACTCCTTACAAGAATTTTATAATCTAAATTGAAATTGTAAATAACACAGGCCTGCAAAATAAAACTTATGGTGGGGGGTTTCTATATTTTAATGTAATTCTGTATGACTGTTTGATGCCGAATCCAAAAGTGACTTGCATTTTGTTCTAACACGCAAGGTTTTTCACAAAGTAAAAATACATAAACGGTTTTCTAATAAAATGTATTAAAATAATGCATTACAGTAAAATACTTCTCATTTTTAATTACAAAATTTAAATCAAAATTTACAAGTACCTACAAGAAAATAGTATTACAAAAAAGTTGCTAACATTTTTACATGTCTCTTTGTTAATGAAAACGCTTTCTTTTACTTTCAAATGAACGATTAGTTGAAGACCGTTTATGTGAAGTTTCACCTTCAGAAGATTCTCTCTTTATACACCAACAATAGTCAGCCATCATGGCGACGTTTCATCTTCCTTGATATCTCATCTCCATCTGTTTAATGTCCCGGTGAAACCTTTCACCTTGTTCTTCACTCACCGCCCCGAGATTTTCTGGAAAATAGTCAAGATGGGAATGAAGAACATGAAGTTTCAAACTCATATTGCACCCCAATGTTTTATAATTTTCTAACATATCGTTGACTATATTCTTGAAATCAGAATCTCTGTTATTACCTAAGAACTTTTGAACTACATTTTTGAAGCCAACCCATGCAGCCTTTTCTTTATCATTCATTGTTGAGTCAAACACTCTGTCTTTCATTAACTCTCTAATTTGTGGCCCAACAAAAATACCTTCCTTAAGCTTGGCTTCTGATAAACTAGGAAACTGAACATAAATACTTCAAACAGTTACAGTTTTTGTCGAGAGCTTTAACAAATTGCTTCATTAGCCCCAACTTAATGTGTAACGGAGGCAGAAGAACTTTTTTCGGATCGACCAAACTTACTTGTACAATATTTTTTGAACCAGGTACTAAATTAATTCTACGTGGCCATTCTTTCTTTTGCCAATGTTCACCTCGTGCTCTACTGTCCCATTCGCATAAGAAACAGGGCATTTTAGTATAGCCAGACTGTTGGCCTAAGAGCATACCTAAGATTTTAAAATCTCCACATAACATCCAGTTGTGGTCTGCATATTTCACCTTTTCAAGTAGGAGTTTCAAATCTTCATATCTTTCTTTTAAATAAACAGAGTGTGCAACCGGGACTGATGCGTATATATTACCATTATGCAACAATATACCCTTTAAACTCCTTTTAGATGAGTATGAACAACCTCCAGTCATTTGGTTGATAAATGGATGCTCCTAACTTGCTAACCAATCCTGGAACATCATGGCAGTAAACAAGGGATCCCTCTTGATCAAAGTATTCTAAAAATTCAGGTTCACGTTTTCTATACCATGAGAATGTCGTTCCTGGAAGAAGTAAATTCTTTTCACTCAGTCTAGATCCCAAAAGTTCAGCAGACTCTTTTTGAAAGTCCTAAGTCACGAATTAAATCGTTTAGTTCATTCTGAGTAAAAAGTTGAGGCTGAGTACTTTGTAATGAGAAGTCTTCATCTGAATCTTCAATTTCTAATTGCGAATCAGAATCAGACGACAAAAGAGTATAATTCTCTGGTACAGCAGGTACAGGTACACCTGGCCCATGCGCTACTGGCCTTATTGCTGATGGAAGGTTCAGATAAAACATTTTTTTTCTTATTTTTAGTATTAAAGCCACTTACGTCACACAAACAAAAGTAACAATCTTCTGCATGATTGCTGGGTTCCTGCCACACCATTGGTATGCCGAAAGGTAAGGATTTCTTTTTATTTTGAGTCCGCTTCCGTAATGATTCAACACATGTATGACAAGCTCTGTGTGGCGCCCATGTTTTGTCTTGGTCTCCAAGCTTTACACCAAAGTACGCATGGTAACTTCTTTTCACGAATCCCGTAATATTTGTTTGTCTTTTTTTTAACTGTATATGATCCACAAATGTAACAAAACACTTCGACGCTGTTTTTATAATAACTTGAGGACATGACGAATTTTTAATAACTTTATCACGATATCATATACTGTAAGCACACGTTCAACCACAGTTAACTTACTACTGACTGCTGTATGTGCTTTTCGAATACTATGTGTATACTCTGGTTCTAACTAGAAACGTCTAGATTAAAAAGCAGTGGTCCTTAACAATTTTATTTTAAAAAGATATGTATTAATTACTAATAATGTCGTTATGTATGTTTAGAATAAAAAATGAGTGATACAGGAAAACTAATAATACTGCAGAGTTCGAAACGACTACTTACTCTAAAAATGTAAAAAAAATGTAGACCCCTAAAACCATGCAGGCCTGTGTAATCAATGTATGTTATAATAGTTTTACCTGTCATGTAATATTATTTAAGTGTATTTCTAGCCATTGCCACTATTTATGCTTTGTTGACTTTTCTTGTGTGACGTTTCATATCCTGTATGGTTTTCATGAATAAAGTGCCATCTATCTACCTATCTATCTATCTATCTATAAAGTTCCATTAAAATAAAAAACAAAGTAAAACGTCACATTTTAAAATTTTGATTCTGCAAAAGAAATTAATTAACACCTTTTTGATAACTTCAGAAACAACCAAGTTATTTCAAAAAAGGACGTTTTCGCATGATGATACTGTACATACGTACCTCAACAGCGTCTGTGTTCGATTGGTCGCTGGAAATATTCGAGGTTCTCGGCGCATGGCTCTCTACCTATGCTCGGTAGGCTGCATTAAAACGGTTACACTTTACTAATTAGGATTAACAATACCTTATTTTATATTAATAAAATATATAATGGCAAATTAGTTTCAGGAAACGCCATTCTATGCAATATCGTAGTTTTTTTTTTGTTATTTCCATTATTTTATATAAAAATAGTTATGACAAATTTGCATTTGCGAAATCAAAATATTTTCATATTAGAAACATTGTAAAGGTACATATCAATACAAAACATAATTGTAAGTTACCTTACTGTCCCTCTAGTTACGTATAATTTGATAGCTCCTAAGATTTATAATTGCGCTTCTGCAACAATTAATTTATTTGTGTAATTCAGTGTTGTGGCGAATGCTACTTCGCAATACATGAATATTTTGTGGCTGCATCCTGCATTCTTAAGTTCATTTCATATATAATATCATAGAGTCCTGGGCCGAGGTAAGTAAAATTTCTCCGTTCTATAATTTGTACGGTATTAGTTTTTGTCAGCTATTTGGTCATATCTTATCTTGTTCCACGCAGATGAGTAATACTTTCACTATTAATTTTATTTGTATGTATATTTACAAGCATATTTAAACCAAACAGTTGGCGAATATTGAGTATATTATTTTTATTAAATATAACATGACTTGGGTAAGTTTTGTTTTTTCGACGCATAATTTTTAAATAGTGATGGGTAGTTGACCGGTCATGATGTTTCCGTGACTGAGCAGATCATCATGACCAGTCAAGATGACTCACGAAACCCATCATTTTTTAAAATGAAAGTACCACTGGATGTATCATAATTTTTTATCAAAATGGTACGTAATACTTGTATAAATGAGGCTTATGTTGGAGGAAATTATGCAAATTAGGCTTTCTTGGCGTTTTATTTTTTCACGCCCATCGTCTAAACTGAGATCACCTAAATATTTCTTCATCACAGATGTTCTCGTTGCGTGCTGGTTCTTTTACGAATTTATCCAACGTAACACTTTTAGAAGTTGGGCTCTCTTTGAGAATGGATAATTGCTACACATTTTTGGGAGATTATTGGCAATTTCTTACTATGCGTTTTATCAGGCAAGTAGATGCAGTGGCAGCTTGTGAAATTTAGGTTGTCACATCTTAGTATTGAAGCATGGGACCCAAATGTCACTTTGATGCATTACTATCAAAACTAAATGAAGAAGCTTTGCAGAAAGAAATGCGATTGAAATTTGCGAAGAAAGTTTAAAAAATTGTGTGCCGGACTAGGACATTTTTTAAACAATTATTTGTAAAATATCTGCAAAACGTTTTTTTTTCCAGAAACGGGAGGAAAATATATCGGCATATTTCAAATTTCATAAAGATATATAATTTTTTTATACCTTAAAGTCTCGCTTGAGTTCCAAGCTCCAACACTACCATATAACATATCCTAAATGTCACCAGCCACTACTAATGGCATGGCATTGATACCTCATTCCACATATTGTGCATTGTACATATCTTTAAAATCAATTGTTTTTTTTTTCAAATTTCAAATTTAGTAATTTTTAAACAAAAAAGAAAATGAACAGGTCTACTGTTCTCTCTTATTACCCAAGATTTATTTCAATTTCTTTGTCCAAAAACAGGTTATTGACAGTTACACATCAATTGTCAAGTGTCATGATTAAAATTTTAAGGGAAATGGCAGGACATTTAAAATTTTGGACAACTTGGACAAGTTGACCGTGTCCATAACCACCTTTTACATGGTGCTATTTGACCAGTTAACTTAATATTGACTAGACCGGTAAATGACCAGTCACTGACAGGTCATGGTGACTTGAGTGTCTGCTAACACAATTTTTAAACTCATATTTGTAAAATATCTAGATTTCTGAGGTCATTATCAATACCCAAGATGCCATATGATATTTGCAATTGTACAAGTGCCTAATATAGTATTTTTATGTGGTTTAACTCAAGAAATTCTATTAATGTTTTTAGTCATTTCGGTTTTATACTTGAGTTCAATCCAGGAGTCTGCTTTTTAATTGCAGTCATTCACAAAACAGATCATCGAGACCGAATTGTCAATAAGCTGTTGATATATAGCACAAATAACAGATATCTCAAAACTGTTCATTGTGGAACAACATATTTGACACTTCTAGGTCCACTGATCATATCCTAAATTTTTACTTCCAAATAACTTTTTATAAGATTGAAGACTTTATCTCCATATATTTCAATTTACAGTTAATTTCAAACTTATTTATAACATAATAACGGCGGCTTCTTTGCAGGCGGTAAAGGGATCAAAGAAGCTGACGTTTTTTATGTTGGAAACAAGTCTATACTTAACAAGTTTTTATAACACACATTATAGAATACTTTGGCGACCATAAATATGCGTAAGCATGGTAGGTCTGCAGTTGATTAATTGTTGTTTTTATTGCAGTGGTTTAATGACGTTGATATGATTCATTTTCGGCACTATCTCAGAAATGGATGAACAGATTTAAATGTTTTCTTAGGAGAATACAATATTTTATACCCTTTAAAATGATATGTTAGAAAACACACGGTGCTATTTGAAATTCCAGAGTTGGAGTGGTTAGGGGTGAAGGGATGGAATGAAAAAATAAATCGACAATGGTTTCAGTAACTAAATCTAAGTGTTTTTTCCAAAATCGTGTCTCAGTGTTATTCTAGGTGGTTGATTTTTAAATGTAAGCACTGTATAGTAAAATACAAATTTTGTATTTATTGTGATGAAATTATGTTCCATTTTCATAAATCTCTTAATCCACTTAACTACTACTCACGTACTCCGGCTGGCCATAAAATAAAGGCTTTTCTAATTGGAATTGAAAATTTTAGGGCAAGTACTACACAATTGCTCTGTTTAACTGTTCAGTTGATGGTCTGTATTTGTGTACAGTTTTAATTAAATGTCGGTTGCGTGATGTTCTACGTTCTACGTTGGTTGGCTGATTGCGTACCCCAATAATGTACAGATTGCAGTTTAGGGATTGGCAGCTTACTGGTTTTTCGTTTTTCTTTAAATTAAAAATGATTTGGGAACAGACAAACAGTAAAGGTATAATGAAATATTCTGTACGTAAAATTTACAGATATTAAATAAATCTAAAATATAATAATTGAGATAACTCCCAAATCTCACAATGAGAAAATACAGAAAAATATCAAGCAGAATAAGTGAATCGAATCTTTAAATAATATATAAACACAGCGCTAGATTAAATAAACTGCATTTCCTGACGTCACTATGTAGGCAATTAACCTTATATACAATAATTAATTGTAACAAGTTGTAAACTTTCTATTTCTTCAGAACTAAATGTCTTTAAAACATTTTGAAAATTGTTTTGAAGGGAAATGATATAAATAACTGACCTGAAGTGGATTGGAACCTTTGATGTGAAGATAACATTAACGTAGTTTTCCACGAAACACCAAAACACCATATATTGCACTCGATGCTCGTTTCGTCAACCAAGTTGGCATCATCTTCAGATGCCACTTGGTTAAATCTACGTCAGTGTTATAAAAGACGAAATAAAATACATAATATATGATGATTATGTACCCACTAATCACAGTAAATGTTGTATTCCTAAGATAAAATTAATAAATTAGAATTTTCAAGAAGAAAAAGCCTGTCAGTTTAAAAAAAATATATTAATCATATTCCTTCATGCCTTGAACAATCCTGCTTCCACTCATGCAGTTTCTTGATATTTTACGAACAGCATAGGGCAATCCACGCTCCTTAGGATGTTGCATACCATACTCAGTACTACTCTGTCATTCATGTACTCCACGTTGAGGATCCCCTCCGTAACGTGGTACGAATGCTTCTGTGAATATACAACCTCTTGCTAGTATCTATGACTAATTGGCGAAGACCATAAACTGATCATGTTATTACGCCACAGAAGTAAAACAGTACCCGAACAGCAAGCATGTTAGTCGCAGGCACCTTGCTCTTCCTCGAAAGACCAAATTCTTCGGTGTAGGTGCACTTGCTGCGGAGAGAATCCTTTATTTGTTTTACATCCTGGATATGTGTTGGTCTCTCTGAAATTCAGATGTCGTAGGATGCTTACATCCGCGAGCTACTCAGCCTCATAGAATTACCCGCATCATCATCTCTTAAGATGGACGATTGACTTGTCCTACCCGAATTCCATACCAATTGCCCCCGTTTATTCCTCAATCACCCTAAGAGCGCTTTGTAGTTCGCGCTCTCTGAAGGCACACATTTTAAGATCAGACATAAAATAGATGGGCGGTCTTATGCCTCTGGTCACTCCGGACAACGGCAGTAGTGAGATGTACAAGTGGAGGAGTCTTAGGGTAATTCCTCTGGAAAATTTCTCACCTAAATGTCACCTGCTCTGACGTGACCTGCTGATGACATAACTAACGGCAGTTGTATACTGTCATCGATATTTGAATACAATAAAGAATTTTATTCTACAGATAAATTCGAGTGAATTAAAAGCTATTTCCCTGGCTCAAAATACATGTGATTCATGACAATTATACCGTAGTACTAGTCAGTATTCGGCTATTTAGCACGATGATTATTTGATTATAAAAAATATGCTATGCACATTATGTTCAATACAACTGACACAGTAATACTGTTTTTCATTAAAACTATTCAGTTTTTCAAAACCAAAAATAAATAACACAAAATTACCCACCAATATTATTATATTGGTGGGTAAGAGTATTTGAAACTTATAAGATTTACCAACACGTTTCTTTTTTGCTAAAGGATAGAATAATAATTAGCATTTTTTTTTATTATTGTGTTTCCATTTTATTTCTTATCTGTACTGATTTGTTCAATTTCTTGTAGGATGTTTTATATCTTTTACGAAGTCTCACATACAACATTTGCTCCATAATATTTTCAATTCGTAGATCCAGCGTTTGCATGATATATTATACGGAATGAATTTACAAAGCAAATACGCCTCGTATTTGCTTAGACATATTCTTATACATATTCCCACATATACCTAAAGCTGTCAGACTTTCCCTTCACCACGTGCTCCTTTTGTTCATCTGTCAACAAATCTATATTTTTATGATTCATTGAAACTTTCTCACGATCTATTATATACTTAGGTTTTCGCTTTTTTGATTAAATAGATCTGTCAGAAATACGGTTTAAAAAGGATTTTGTACGATAGTATACAAGTAATGAGATATTCTTCTGTTATTTCTCAGTCAATATGTGGTTTTTACGATTTCGTTAGAAACACACTATTTGTTTTTTATGTGCCTTTCCTTATACAAATACCACATGTTCCAATTTATTATAGGTTCATGATCTTATTGAAAGCATATTACAATTTCATCGCTATGTATTGTATTATTGTAATATGTAGCCTTTTGTAAACTTATAGAGGTGAAATTTATACAATGCAAATGTTACAAGTAGAATACCATAATTAAGAATTTCCCGATATTTACAGGCCAAAATTCTCGGACAAGTCGGTTTTTTAAACGAACATCTTTTCTGGTGGTTGTCAATTTTTTTGTACCCTTACCTCTTTCCGAAATGATGTAATCGCCATTTTTTTAAATGGCACGTTCTTTTTTGAGATATTGATTCTCCTTGTAATTCTGCATACAGCAATATGCGGTTGAGGGATGTGAGTAATGAGTTAAGATAACTGCGCAATATTTATCAGTTTATCTGAAACAAATGGTTTGCATGACAGAACGCCAAATAAATAATATATCAGTTCAAAAATATTAAACTATTAAATCGAATGTTTAAAATGGATACCATTTACTTCTTGGTAGAAAGCAAGTTGATGGATGAAATCGCCATGATTTCATTTCGGATTCTATTTTTTAAGCTTCAATGGCATTTTTTTTTAAGTAATTCCGAACAGTAACACGGTAATGAGGGGGTGTTCAATATTGCTGAAATTATAAAGCGTTAGTAGGAGCATTGGGGTTATGGTGATTTGAGTGCAGCACGGCTAGATTAGTTCCAAATAATTTTCACCTGTTAGTGTTCCTTCAATGCCTAAAATTCTATTCCCAACAATGTCACCCCAAACATTCAACTTTTCTGGACGTTTAGGTATAGGCCTCCATCAGGGTGGATTCTAGGGAGTTCAATAGCGACAATTTTGTTCTTCATCAGAAAAGGTAATACGGTTGGCAAAATCAGTATCAGCATTGCATCTATCCATCAAAATTCTTTGGCCTCAATCTATTAATTTTAACGTTCACCTGAGACCTAAAGGTGAAGAAAAACGCAGGTTGCCAAATCTCACACCTGATCCTTTAATGTCCCCCACTTTGGTGGTAGAATATACAGGATGTTCCGAAAAGAAGCGGCCACACTTAAACAGTAGATAGGGAATGTTGTTCTGAGTAAACAATATCAAATAAACACAAGTTGGGAAATGTTTCCTAAGGGTACAGCCCTTTGAAGATGGTGGCCAGAAAATAAATTTTATTTTTTGTTTTCTGAAGTATGTGAGTTCCAATTTTGAATTTTGTTAGTTAAGTTAGAATCAGCAAAAACTATAATCGAGGCCTAGTGACCAATTCGAATTTCAGCCAGGGACGTGCTGAATGAGGGGGTCATAAGAATAATTACCCCGATTTCTGTCTAAGTGTAATTTTTGAGCGTTTAGGCATTGAATTATGAATTTTTAGTGTTTCTGCACAAAAAAACACAAAAAAATCATAATTCGTAAGTTAATTAGTTCGTTTTTTATAGGAGCGAATCGTGCACTATTATTAGAAGGCTTAGGAATCTTAGTTAAGATAAGTATGTTTCCTTCAATTCCTTATTTTAATCACGTCAGAACATATTTTACATAAGAGAAATGAAGTTTTATGTATTAAGTAATACATCATATTTTTTATTTAATGTGATATAAAAAACAAAGATGCCCCACTCTCCTTTCAAAAAGCTGGGTAGGCAGTGTTTGAATTTTTATGTGCACAGTATCTCTGTAATAGACTATACCTACTCCAAAATAGCAGAGCGTGCTTTGTTGTTGTCAGATAGTTTCGAACGCTTCAGTCACAGTTATACTGTGCTTTAGTTATAATTAATGTTGCTTATAAACTTATCGATTTGTAGTGTGTTGTATTTGTAAACTTTTTTTAATATTTATAATATTTGTGCTGACAATTTGGTGATTTATATACTTTTTTATGTAAAATAATGTGACTACACGTAGTAAACTTAAAAATAAAGAAACCAGTGAGGTTATTGGGCCTGTTTTGTGATTTAGCGGGAAAATTAATAAATGAACCTAAACAACAATCATTTATTTCTATAAAAATGCAGCAAATCGACAAGGATGAAATCCGCGACAAGTTTGAGAAGCTGTTTTTCGCTTTATATCTTATTAAAAACCTTTCAATACTAAAAAAATGCTTCCTTGGCTGCTAAAGTGATTTAATTGCTATGACGGGGGATGAAAAAAAATCATCATTAATTTGGTCCGGCAACCTCTATGATATCAACGTTTAGGTATTTCTGAACTACTTATATCAACAGTTAGAATGCCAGCGGGCTTTTTATATGACAAGCGTCTTGGCGTCCGGTCTAATTATACGGATACCATTTATATGTTTTCAGGTTTCACAACAGAAGACTGAATAATTTAATTATCAGCAGCCAAAGGTTGCATAGTGTTATGCAGATTTTCTTGCAATAATTGTATCAACGTACTTAATTGTATTTCAGGCACGTTTTGATGGTGTCGTATATCGCTTCTAGTATGTCCCCTTTCAGAAATATTTCTTTGAATTTTACGTACTATGGGATCCTGACCGAGATATTTAATAGTGAATAAAACACAGAATTTTTGCGTACGTTGCCTGTGCCTATATCCCCGCTTAATCAAAATTTCAACTCTTTGTTTGTCTATTAAATAGCGAACAATTTTTCACTAGATCAGTTTCAATAAATAACAATTAAGTACTACCAAATTGACTTTTCAGCAAATTATCAATTATCCCCATTTTTATTTTCAGTTCACAATAAAGTCTTTTTTTTCACAAATACTAATAATGTCGCTAACTAATCAAATGAACATCACACACATATTATTTGGTCGATGTATGTATACTTTTACCAACAATGAACGATCTGAAAAAAATATAATTTTAGATGAAGATATATTCTGGTTAACAGAGAATAATATTTCGAACTTACTCTGTACCGATTCTATATAAAAGTTGAGATAAATCAGACAAACTTGATTAGTCTATTTAACTACAAATGTAAGAAAATTTAAAATTATCTGAAAAATTCCTCAGATATTTTACCCAACGGGAAACAACACAAATTGTCAACACGCTTGAATATGCGATGTGTGGATTTGATAAAAGGTGTGTTCAATTTTCAGTAACCCTACTTAAAGCTGCCATCATGCTTGGTGTTAACAACAAGTTTCGGAGCTCCCTTTCATTTAAAAGTTGTAAAACCAAACCATTTATACATTATGTATGTAGAAAGTGCTTTAATGTGTTTCGTAAAAGTTGTTTGTCGCGTTTTAGAAATCAAATTTCTTTTCTAAATGACAGACTTATATGCTGCAAGGGTACGGATGAAAGTTCTTTCAGTGAACTAGATAAAGAAAACAGTATGTTGGACACGACTATTAGTGATCTCAATGAAGATGGTGAAATCGAAAATAAAAACATCGAAAAATTTAAACATGAAAATAAATTATTTATTGAAGGGGCAAGTTAAATTGGAAGATGAAATGAGTCAGATTATAAAAACACAGGAAACAGTTATTAAAGAATTAATAGAACAGATAAGCGAACACAGAAGAAACATATCTAAGAATAAAGTTTTTAAGACTGCAAATACACAAAAAAACAAACAATTTGATAAAAACAGATTCACATTTGTAGATAATTTACTTGAAAAAGCCAGTGGAGTATATACCTCTAATAATATTATAACTAACGTAAAAAATAGTTCTACAAACACTGAGGTTCACATAGAAATTAGTCTTAGGCATAATGAAAGTCTAAATTTAAATCTAAATGAAGATACAGAGACGTATTTAATTGGTATTCAAACAAGTTTAAACACTGTAAAATTATGGAAGAAAGAAAAATGACCATCAATCCTTCAAAAAAAAACAGAACCTTCAAAGAAAAAAACGAATTCTTCTATTGTTGAATGATTATGACATAAACTGGCAAATGAGGAATTTACCTGATCCTAATATGAATGGGATCATATCAGTTAAGAAACCAGACGTCTTCTTAAATCAAGTAATCCAAAATATTGAGATGTTATCTAAGAATTTTACTCTTCAAGATTATGGCATAATATCAGACGGTTCTAATAACATTGACAAAAGGAGAACACCATGTGTTAGTTTTCTTTGTAAAAAGCTAAAATTATGTTCATACACTAATGTACTGCTTACTTCAGTTCCCTATTATAAAATGGCACAATAAGCATATGTTTAAATGTAATTTTCTTAGAGAAACTTAATAGATTTACGGAGGGCTTAATCAAATATGTGGAAGTTAACAATGGCAAATGGAATAAGAGAATAGCTGTTACAAATGTAGTGAATAGTAGATTAATTAGCAATATTGCAATATGTTGGCACCTTTTAATATATTAAGCTTATTATGTATAGGATCAAGGAACATTTATAACTATATAATAAATTTTCTAGAAGGCACTAAAGTTAAACTGTAGATTATTTTTATTTACCTTAAGTCTTACCTTATGTTTTTTTCCTACCAACCGTGGTCTGTCCTGGATTGTCTCATTTAAAATGTCCTGATAGACCTCAGGACGGGAAGCGTGTGACCCTGTTATATCCTTTTGGTTCATCATCTTTAACTTTATTCTCCCCCCTAGACTTTTTTTCTTCTTTTTATGGTTAAGTTAGTCATAGGAATACAGGAAATTAGTAAGGCACTGGATTAAATTTTGTTGTGTATTTAACAATTAAGTATATTGTGGCTGGGAGTATGGTTCTGATCGAAAGCCATAAATAAAATGTAGTGAATGAAATGTAGTGTAGTGTGGCTTCGTGATCGATTGGTAAGGACACTTGCCTCTCACTCTGGAGTCCTGTGTTCGATCTCCGGTTGAGGAGCTAGGATTTTTTCTAAACCAGAAACTAATCCTGGCATACTTGGACATTGGGTGTTTGTCCACATATGTAGCCCTCTCCCGCACAAGGTACCATGAGGTACCTTCAGGGATACAGGGGGTTGTATTACCAGTGGTGTTCTTCTCACTCAAATCTAAAATTTGTTGCTCTCTCTGATATAAATGATGAGTCGTCAATTTTTTTTAAATCTTGAACCTGAAAAACTAATGCCCAGACCAATAACCTGTGTTGATACAAATTCAGATATTGACCTAACGAATAGTTTTGATGCTTTTCAGTATATTGTAATTCGTGAAGTAGTTCAACACAATGACACCAACTTATCCACATCAGCGGATAAGTTTTTCGGACTAATACTGCTAGTACCTGTTTAGATAATTTTATTATAAAAAAGAATAGGACTAATATTCACACAAATATCATAAAATCATGTATTACTGACCAATATGCACAATTTTTGTGTGTTAATGAAACTCAATATGGTTTTACTAAAGATAGGTGTCTATACCCATTTTTCTAATTTGTTAATGAAATAACCCATGCGATTGATGGTAACTCTAGAGCAATAAGATTGTTCATAGATCTAAGTCAATCATAATATTTTATTGCAAAAGTATGGTATATGGTATTCAGAGTAACATCCTAAATAGTTCATGTTATATCTACAGGGATGAAGCCAAAAAGTATCTATAATGGAAATCCTGTTGATTCAGATAAATCTCAAATTACTCTTGGTGTTCCTCAAGGATCCATTCTAGGTCCACCATTGTCCATTTTATATTATAATGACCTTTACACAGCTCATTCTGAAACTCCCCATCTTCTCATATCATATGCTGACGATACCAATGTATTAATAAAGCAAAAAAAGATAATAAACTTCGAAGATGAAGTAGGATTGGTATAATAAAAAATAGCCGAGTGGATGCAATAAAATAATCTTGCAGTCAATAATGAGAAAACTGTGTGTATGGTGTTTAGATCCTCTAGATCTAACCTAGTAATAGATGATTGAATTGTTGTTAATAACGATCTAGTTGTATTCTCCATTATCAAACTGTTGGGCCTTCATACTGACGCAGTCTTGAGTGGTATGTTCATATCGATAGTTTATCGAAAATTTATCATCTGCATGTTTTGCATTATGGTCTTTTTCTAAACAATGTAGCAAACAAATTCTTCAAATTTTATATTTTTCTAGTTTCCACTCGCATCTAAGATACGATATCAAGCACTGGGGTTTGTGTAAAGACTTCAATCAAATCTTTATTCTACAAAATATACAGTTCGTATTATTTTCAATTTAAAATATGCTGAGAGCTGCAGGCAAGCTTTCCAAAACCTCAAAATATTCACAGCAACAGGTATTTACATTTTTGAAGTGTTATATCTTGTACATCGCAATATATACTGTCTTGAAAATAATAAATTGAAACACGATTACAGCACTAAGCATAAGAACTTACTTGCTCCGGATAAACATTCCATAGCACCTTATCAAAGAAGTGCATCTTATAATGGCTGCCACTTGTATAATAATCTACTTGTAGATATAAAAGAAGTTTGGTCTCTTAAAAACAGATTGAAAAGTTATATTTTGTGTATTAACCCCTACACGCTTGACGAATTCCAGCTTGATCAAGTTTAAGAATGAATCTGTTTTTATCTTTTATTTTATTTTATTTCTAAATACGTGCGTATCTATGTGTACCTATATAATACATTTTAAATATATTATTGTCCTTAATTATTTTACAATTTTAAAATTTTATTTGTATTTGTCTTTTTAATGTTATTTTACATTTCTATGTTTTATACAGGTTTGGTATATTGGCATGTTTTCTATATGTTTTTATACATGATATGCAAATAATAATAATAATAACAATAATAATTTATTTATGATAAATCAAAAAGAAAAATTCTCATATTATGAGAATTTTTCTTTTTGATTTATCATGAACAATTACTCATATGGGATCAACCTACCTACGTTACAATAATTTATTTATTTCATTTTTTTCGGGAACGAGTAGTTCCAGTAAATCCTGCATTTCTCGTTCTCAACAACGGACTCAATATCTCCGGGGACGTATGGCAGCACTGGTGTCTGGTCTACCCCGTACGAGTGCCTTAGATGGTAGTATAACACTCGTAAAGCCGCGTTATGTCGGTGGATGTAGGCCGAAATCGCATATATGGGGCATGCAGAAAGTAAGTGCATGAGCGATTCCGACGCCTGATGGCAAGTCTTGCAGTTGATATCAGGAACCTCTACACGTCACACGCGGCTACGGTAAACCAAGGTGTTGAAACACCATCTTGGCAGACCATAATGAATCCCTCGGTCTCCGACTTAAGCCCTGCTGACTTTAAAAAGGCGAAAGTAAGTCTGGTTGATAAACCCAGTGTTTCTTTGTGCTTTTAGAAGACACCATGCTGGGGTTTATCGACGTGACATCAGCACCTCGCTGGCCTCCTCGCCTGATGTCAAATGCGAGACCGAGTTCATCTGCGGCTCTTTTTACTGCCTTGAACAATCCTGCTCCCACTCCTACAGTTTCGTGATGTTTTACGAACCGCAAGAGGGGATCTGAGCTCCTGAGGATGTTACATGCCATACTCAGTACTACTCTGCCATGCGTACACTCCAGACTCAAGAGTCCTCGGCCCCCCCCGTTGGCGTGGGAGGTACACACGAGGAACGGACGATCTAGGATGAATACTTCTGTGATGAAGATATTGATGACCGAGTTGAGGACGTGGGCACGGAAGAAAATCAAGAAGTGGAAGATAAATTAAAGGCTCCTTCACATAGTCCTGAATCAGAAGGTAAAAGTTGTATCCATTATGTTAAAAATATATTTATACAACAAACCAAATTGTTTTGAAGAAACTTGGTACAAAAAGGTTTTTGGATATACAGAATGCGACTCTGGAATCATTCGAATCGTATCTAAAACGCACTAGAAAATGCTGCATGATGTGAGTCTTATAAATGAAACTGTAAGTCAGTATACTATAAATTCTCTTACTTTTTCCATGTTTTAAACATACGTATAGGATGATCCACTTAAGGTGGAAACTGGATTTTCTGGCACAAACGAAAATTTCAAGAACTAGTACGACACAATTTTTGCCGTAGATCCGAATTTGCTGAGAATGATTTTGACAGATGTTAAATATACGAGGGGTGGTTAAGAAATCCTTTTTTGACACCCGGTGTATTATGCATAGAACTGAAAGTACTACAGTCAGTAGTTAAGCACTTTCTGATCCGATAAATATTCTCTTAAAATAACAATGAGACTAATATTAAGTTTTATACTTTGCATTAAAATAAATTGTTTATCACACCTAGCTTGCATCTTTTTATTAATAATAACTTCAATAGCCCATATCTAGAAAACGAATAATGATAATAGCATAAAGTTATACACATATCATTTAAAGTATATTTAAATGGGCTATACGAATATGTAGAAACATACAAGGTAAGTTAAAATTCAAAAAAAATCTTTGCCGTTTCCGATTAAACCGAAAGTCAGACCCGGAAGTGCTTAAACTTTTTTATAACTTTCTATTTTTAATAGTTTTAAGTGCGGAAGCTAGATTAACATTAAAATGTACACGAAATTTTTGTGCATTGCACAACACGTTTTTAAAAAGGTCTACTACGAAAAAAATGGTCCATTTAAGCAATTGTTACAATTTTGAAAAAGTGGCATATCAACATAATGTAATGCTAGTTGAATCATTTTTCCAAGTCTAATTATTATCACATACCGGATGTTTATCTGAATCTTTCACCTACTAAAAAAGTTTATTAAATTAAAACAGACCATCATCATTTTAAGTGTTTGATTCAATGTCTGACATTAATAAAAATAAATGGAACGAGTATCTACCGTTACCGTTGGACCTTGATTACTGCTTTTATAAATGACGGTCTTATGAAACTGAAATATTGCAGATATGACATTTCATTATATTTCCCATCAGACTTGCTCTCTTCGATATCAACCAGTCATTCCTATTTGTAGAGATCGTCAAATTCTTGATCTAAAAAAATATGTATTAAGAATATATTCTGTACAATACCAGGTTAATATGTTTTTCTTTGTTTTTATGCAATTGACTAGATGAAAATCTTTGTATATCACTTCCTTAACGATAACAGAAGTGTTTCTCTGCCAAATGAACCTGTATTTAAGAAACCTAGTACATGCTTTTATTATATTGCTATTACTACTGTTTTGTAACAAACGGAAAATCCAGGATATCAACATAATAGTTATTAATGATACTAGTTTGATATTAACACTATAATAAAACGTATGTATGTGCAATGAGCCGAGTGGTTTTATCACTGGAGTTTCATTATAATGTCATATTATACGTGTATCATTTAAAACTTAATCTACGATGGTCTAAATTAGTGTTCAAATCGTTTATTATCAAATTCATAACTGATCAAGTTTTCACATTAATTGAAATTATGGCAACCGTTTATTTATTTGTTAAATAACTGTTTGTGTTATAATTCGCACTTTTTTGCAAATAGTAAGTTTTTGCGTGGAAATCTAATGAAGAATGGTGAATCCAAGTCTGAGAGTATTCCGTATGACATTGAAGACATTGTAGAAAACATTGTGGGCTCAGTTTTACTGGGTAAAACTAGAAAAGTTGAGGAGCAAACTTATACAAAACTAGAAGAATGGTGTAAAAGTAAAGATATTAGGATTATCTGCAACAAAAAGGTCCTCCTAGCGTATTTTGAATGCTTATCAAATCAGCGCAACATTCATCACTTTGAGTAAAATGTATATAGTAAATTCGGGCTTCAATCTACCGAAGCAAATTTTACAAACACCTCATGATAAAGACTTCTATTTTTAGAACATCTGTGTAACAGAAAATAGATATATTTTTTTGTGGGGTACAAGAATTATTTAAAATTACATCACTGAGTTTATACCTGTTAGACGAATGTTTTGTATATAAATTATAATATAAACATTTCGGCTTGGTATTAAAGAATGTCATTTTAGATAAAATATATAATATAAGTTTCCAGGGATTTCTTAATACGAAGATAATTTTTTCGCAAAAAACGATATTATACAAACCTCAGACCAATGAGAGCGTTAAAAAAAGCAATTATAGGTAATAAATAACAGAATTAATGGTAATCAAAGTGACCGTAGGATTAAGGTGGGTTATTTAAAAATAATGTAAATACATGATGACGTCAGTAGATGCAAATAAAATAACCTAAAAATTGAGAAGTCAATCATGGAAAGGAGAGCACATCACTTCTAAAAAGCTAACAAGGTGTTTACACTAATAATGTCTTTCCCAAAAATTAATTTTGAAGCTCAGGTCAAGCATGAGATTGATAGCAAATATAAAATACTTGACATGTATAAAATACAATAGAAGTTTAGTATACAAGGTATGTTTATATCTTATTGCTTTGACATATATAATTAACTACTTTTATTAAATGCCCTCATCGGTCTGGGCTTATATAAACATCCAGTAGCTACACCTACAGCGACCAACTTATTGCTTTGACATATAATTAGTTGCTTTTATTAAACGCTTCCATAGGTCGTGTTTACTACTAGCTACATCTCTAGCAGCTGTTTTTAACTCCAGATCTATGTCACACACCTCCCTCTTAGCTGCTATCTTAGATATGTCTATAGTATTGACAAAAATCTCCCCCTCCACCGATACTAAAATCTATGTCCTATGCCATTAGCCTCGGAGCTCCCACTCCACCGATACTAACATCTAAGTTCCAGGTTCTAGGACCGCCCACGTACCCGCCCCCAAGGCCCCCTCGAACCGTAAAAAATAATGTCGTAGTCCCATAATACACTACGTTGGTAGTTGGGCTCATAGCTCTACTGTTTATCTACTTGTAAATGAATTATTTATTCGTCAGATGTTATTTTCCGTGCTTTCTTTTTGAAATTACAGGTTGTTTCTGGTTTTCTAAAATAATAATAGAAAAGATTCACATTAAAAAAAAATGATGTAGAAAAAAAATTAGAAGAAAAATAAACACAGTTCTGATAAGGGCAACTATAAGTACTTGCCAAAAAAAATTTCAGTCAATGCGCACAGATGGACACAAACTCTCGCGTACAAATTAACCTTGCAGACACAAGCGGACGGTAGTTTCATCGGGGTTCCTGGATCGGAACTTCCGTTTGTGTCTTTGGGGTCTGCACGGGGCGGTATTATCCTCTGGAATATCTATCAGGCAGGGAATGTTTTTGCCAGGAATAATCGGAAACTCCAGAGTCACTAGCGGGGCATCTGGAGACATTGCCAGAAATATAGGTTTCAGGGTAACTGGCTTGGGCGGCGACAGACTACAGCTATCCCCGAAAAGGTCCCTCAACTTCTGCTGGATAGCAGGGGGTAACGGGGAAAACACACTCTGGCTGGGTATTAAGGCCGTTCTGGCCAGAACTAATGATTTGGTCCTATCTAGCTCCATATTAACGATTTATTGCATGGCCGGGTGTAAGGGCCTATGCTATTGTTTAACGGGAGTGGTATTCAGAAGTCTAATTTTGTGTTCGTCTAATGGAGTCACGCCTTTACCTTTCTGAAATTGCGGTAATTCGTTATGTAAAACGTTTGACAATTGGCATTGTTCGGTTTTTGTCAGTTCGGTAACGGTAGCTAACGGTACAACTATTTCTTTTTTGAAACTTGTATTTACCGGATGTCCCATTATTTTAATTTCTAGTGAAAGCCAATCTAAAGAAAATTGTCTTGTTCTTAGGATATCCATTCCTAAGAAGATGTCGTAAGTTAGTTGCGGCATATACAAAAACGTATCAATCCGTTGTTTTCCAGCTATGGAATAATTTATATCATATTCCTTGTCAATATGCACCTCTGAACTATTTACCAATTTAACATTGAGCTGTCTACAGTAAATTTCTTTAAAATACTTTGGTTTACATAAGGTGCATACAGAGCCACGTATATATGAGTGTGCAGAACCAGTATCGATTAACACATCGAACCACTTGTTACCAATTTGTAATGGGATTTTCAGGCGGTAGTCGGATGTAACTGGTCATTGCTACGTCGGTATCAATAGCTGTTTGTGACGTCTGCTTACGGTGCTGCCCTCGGCTTGACACAGTACCTTCCTTACTCGTTTCCTGTATTTCTATTTCAACAATTACAATCTTTTTCAACTAAAATAAATTGACCGTTAAAAAAAAACGCTGATTACGGTTGTTTGATGTACCACCGTGATATCAAAAATTATCTTAGTCAAAAGTGGTGCTGGCATAGAAATCTTCCGTCTTTGCTTATATTATTTTTTTGTAAAAATGTTGTCAAAGTTTGTCAAGTTACGTCCCATACTTTTTTGACAATCAAAAATGATTGACATAAATGTACTAGATTCGAAAATTATTTAAGCATCCGTGACCACCTTTGACTAAGATAATTTTTTATATCACGGTGGTACATCAAACAACCGTAATCAGCGTTTTTTTTAACGGTCAATTTATTTTAGTTGAAAAAGATTGTAATTGTTGAAATAGAAATACAGGAAACGAGTAAGGAAGGTACTGTGTCAAGCCGAGGGCAGCACCGTAAGCAGACGTCACAAACAGCTATTGATCATTTTTAAAAATTTGTAAGATATGATTATTTTACTAAAACTTATCTACAAGGCTGCATTAGGTATATTAATAATTAAAGTCCACAATTTAATAATTAATTATACTGAACATTTCTGAAAAATTGTAAGAGGTGCAAATTTTACTAAAACTCGCAGTCTAAAAACATGGGTGGTGAAGCCACAGTGATATATTTTTTTAATAAGAATGGATACAGCTCTAAATGTCTTTACAGGATGAAAATGAACTATCATTATCAACTTATATATAACATCAAAGAAAAGGATTTTTTTCAAGTTAATGATAATAAACCTGTGTCGTCAGTTCTGTCCCTGTGAACACAAAACCTTTTGTAACAAATGCATGGAAATTTTCAGATATATGTATGGATTTCAATAAAAAAGGCTTTTTTGTCAAATAGACTTCAATGAAATAAATTTGTAGAATTTAAAGATGAAACTGCTTATTATATATGTATGTTTTGGAAAATAAGTCATATGATGTGCTTGTTATTCATGTAATAGGTCCATTTATGCTTGCTGGATAACTCTATGTTGGCGTTATCTACAAAATATATAATCTGCTTGTCTAAACGAAAACTAGTAATAACTATTATAGAAGTTTCCATATCATGTTGAGAATTTATGAAAAAAATAAAAATTCATTTAACTTTATTTAGAATTTCATTATTACATCTATAGGAAGAACTAATCAATAATTTAACTTTACATTACCTTTAATTTGACAACAATTATCATATTGTTTTATATTTAGCAAATAGTTATTTTATTTTATCCTTCTATTTGTTTGTCTGTGTTCAGATAATATTCAAAATTTTGTTTTTTTTTCAGAACGTACCTTTTACAATACATTCTTCAGTTGAAGTCTTCAATTTCGCTAAGATATCAAGGTATACAAATTCTAGCTAGTTTAGTTTGTAATTTACTCTGAAAATTTGAGTTAAATTTCATATTTTTTGTCTAAATTGGGCTTACGTAAATGAACAATTTAAGCATCCAGTTTTATATATTGTTTTTCCCAGTACTGATCTCATAAAACTTGACAATTTTTATGTAAATATCTGGACCAAAAAAAGGAGGAACTGAACGTTGCATACAGGGTGGAGCAAAAGAACGTTTAATATTTCCTTCAACTGACATTTCATCTCAAGGATAACTTTAGTACTGACAGTGGTGATTCAAACCGACTCAAACCCATTTAAAGCTTAGCCGTTGCGTTGGTGGATTCTTCACAGAGCTGAGTCCTTTAAAGTTACATAAGATCTTCGTGTCAAAAAAAACTATAGATTTGGTCAGAAGAATTATGTGCTAGAGATTTGTCACATTTAATATTAACGTCACAGAATTTTTTTGTTCTGTCGGATTTCAACTTTTTAACTTCACCAGATTGTTTTTTAACTAAAAAGGTCATCTTAGCATGTATAAATTTGAAAAAAGCACACACTTTTTTATTATATTGTTTGATTAATTTTTATTCGACTTACTTCCCAACTGAATTCAAAGAATTAACACTCACAGTATCAGTTAAAGTAATACTTTTAATTATTTAAAGTTATAAGTGACTTTAAAACTTATTTGGTACTTGTAAAAGTCCTGGCGCCCATCCTAGATTTTGGTGTAAATTCAGTTCATTATAAGCGGTTATTCACGAGCTGCTAACTGAGCTACCGGGCAATAAATTATCTAATTGTTTTATGCCGGCAATTAATACAGAGGTTGCATATCAAAAGAAAAAGAGTTTCTATGAATATTGGTCAGATAAACTTCGAGATTGTGAGATTCAGGGTGATTAAATATTATCAGAAAATTAACATTTTTCTATTTTAACAAAAAACGGTTTTTGAATCCCTGTGATTAGAGGTGATGGTTTAACGAATTGGCATACAATTTATCCTATATCTTTTATAAACAAGGGTGCCTAGAATATTTTTTATTTAAAAAAAAATTTTTTATATTCTAAATTGTTTCTAAAACACTTGCAAATAGTATCTTCTTATGTAAATGATTACATGTCTTGGATGAAATAATTTTTTTTAACGAAAGCAACAACTAAATAAAGTTCTTCTTTTTCTCATGATAAGTCATTTTAGCTATTATAATTTCTGAGATGTGTATCTCGTAAATTAGAACAACAAAATGGCTTAATTAATTTTTTTTAATACAAGAAATAAATCATATTCGTGCGTTTTGTGTATACATTAAATTCCATACTCACCCAATTTAGTAAGAGAGTTATGAGAGACTGCATCCGACGTATTTGAAATCAATAATTATCAGGATTAACAAAATAAGAAATAAAATCAAGAACAATTATTAAAAACGAATTTCAATAAACAGCGTTTATCAAAATATCACAAAAGAAGGATTAATAAAGTTTAGTAAACAACTTGTTAGAAGAGATCACAAAAAGAAGAAATAAGAATTGTATAGTAAACTTTTCTTTAATTGTTTCTTTTTTTATTTGTCTTTCTGGTGCCAATTAGCAATATTTGTAACAGGAATAAAATTGGGAAAATCCTACTAGGCACTGGAAAATATGGAAAATAACTAATTAGCTTTCTGTATATGTTATTGTATTTTTCCTTTATTCTAACGTATCTGGGTTTACAAAAATTGTGTAGATAATAATTATTTTTTCTAGTGAATTTTTTCATTTTTTAAATATTTAGTTTCATTAAAAAGTTCTGTCTGAAAATAATCAGTTGTGCTTTCTTTCATCTCAATAAGGGAAGATGGGGAGGCTAAAAAACCTTCATAGAAAGAACTACAAAGAGAATCTGCTCACCAAATTTTACTTCTCTAAATTGAATCAGTTTCGAGAACAAAATTTAAAACTAGATTGTGATGAACCTTTTCGGACGGATGCAAATTTGTCAGCGAAAATACATTTACAAAAAAGTTTAAATTATAAGTCCCACTTAATTTCTGATCTGCTAATCCACCTGCACTAATGCACTTTTTCCAGAACAGGTCAATGTAATAACCGTTATTTATTAGTTTGTATCAAAAGCGGATAGAAATTTACTTATGTGATGACGTTATTTTATTTTTGAAATTGTTTCATTTTCAGTTGGCTCTTTCAAGCTTTGACCCAATTAAGAGAAAAGTAGACGATAAAAGGCATTTTCTAAATTAAAGAAACTAAAGAGAAACTTTTTATTGTGTTTAAAATGTTCAAAGCTAGCGTAGTTTGAATTGTGTGTGTAAGTGACAGAGAGTTCGAAATACTTAGTATTCCGAGGTTTACTTAGAAAGACATCAGGCAAGATGGTATATCTTTATAATCACTTATTATTCATTAGTTGCTTTCACGTAGATTTAAATATTGTTATGTGTTTCAGAGTCCTGGTAACACTTACTCACTACTTTATTAACTAATTTATAATTAACAACAATAACTTAATAAAGGACTTAACTATAATCACACTTAAACGCTTATCAATCACAACTTTGGTATCTCACTTATTTATGCTTTACCCGCACAATTCCAAATTAATACTGATCTCTTACACTCATTGTGTGCCTTATACAGAGTGTTCCAAAACTACGTAGCAAAACTCTTTTGGTAAGTAGAGAGGCTAAGTATGAAACTAAAACTCCTGTAAACATTTGAAGGAAAAAAATATTGTCTGTGCTTTAACTCAGAAAGCATACAAATACGTACATCAAAATTTAGAGATTACTCTGTTCAGAATCTTAACAGTATACTAAATTTATTGTTCAAGAAAGTGTTCAGGAGCGGTGCGCACAGAATTTAGGTTGGGTTTATTAATAAATATTTATTAATTAGTCAGCTGTATTTCAAATTCGACTTTAAAATATGATTTTTCAAATAACTAGAGTATTTTCATTAGAAAAATTGTCGACCACATAACCAACCAAAGATAGTAATAATTCAAACAATTGCATAGATTCAGAAAAAATCATAGTCCTTAAATGATTTCTACATATATTATTTGACTAGTTTACATTACAATCTTGAGTATTTTTCATCTCTCTTAATTACTAACTAGTTGATTGTTTTCTGTTTGTTAACACTATTCACAGGTAAAAATAAGTCGTATATTTTTGTTTGCACTATTCGTTAGATGTTCCAATTTTTAACATATAACAGTAAATCAAAAAGTTCTTATATCAAAACGTCTGATAATATTCAGTCATTAAAATTGTAGATAATAGACGTAATCCTCTTAGTACTACCAGCTATAACTATGAATTTCAAGTTTCCTTCGCAATTCGCAGCTATGCACATAAATTTAAATGCAAATGGAAAGTTTAGTACGGTTTTCCTCCAATTTTGTCATTAAACGAGGATTATATTACTGTAATATGCTCATGCTTCATTTTATTTTTTAATAAAACATATCTATTAAGACCAGCTCTCTGATGTCTTGTACCAGTTCTTTTAATTGTTTGAATCTTTATGCATGTTAAAATTATTAATATTCTCAATCCAAACCTAAAAGAAATAGTCCTTTGGAAGTCTTTAAATAAAGACGAAACGGTGATCATTTAAAATCTGGTTTTCTTCTTTTTTTTTTTGATCAGCACCCAACAATTTGAAAAGTAAAATATATTTTATCTCGTTTACGTAACCATTTATAGCACTATCCTTTTCGTAGGCTTCCCACCTTTTGACACATTATCGTTTGTAGTTCATTCCAACATAATTTTTATTGCACTAATTCTTTTGTGAAGAGTTTAATAAATAAATATAACCTTCCAAATTCTAGAAGCGGTCTCAAATAATATAATATATATTTAATAAATTATCAGACCTCAAACCATAAATACTAAAGGTTACAATGTAGGCACCACCACTACATCAATTTCTAGATTGTTTTTCCGTTAGCACAGATGTGCCAAATTAGAAATTATAAAATTTGACAAAATCTGACCGCCGCGACGGCGACACATTATAGACGAAGTCGCTTTTCTCGTACCAAAAGTTTCTAGCTTTTTTAGTTCAAGAATTCCTGAAATTTGAAACATTGTGGACAATATATGACTCATCAAATTAAATAACAATATTTGGTAATAAACGTTTATTTCCTAAAAAAAGAAAGTACCTAATTGAAAAGCTTACATTTACAGATAAAATATGCTTTTAGAATAACATTTTTATTTATGTTTATAGTTAAAAGTATTACTAATAATTAAAGCCACAAATCGTTTCTGTGTACCATAGTCGTAGAGTACAGGTGTATTTACTGTCGCCGGCATTCACCTTGACCGCGAAACTCTTTTTCCAGTCCAGTCTAGTATTATCTTTCGAGTTGTGTACACGTTAAGTCACTTGGGCGTATTGCATATTGTTTTTGTGTTTTTATTTTATTTGTTGTACTGTGTTGTTGATATTAATTTAATAATAAAGCATGGCAAAGTATGCAGAGGTGGAAAACGGCAATTTGCTGACGAAGTGAATAAATTCATAGGTGAATTCCCGAATTTATTCTATGATGGTGCTAAATTAATTTGTAAAGTGTGCGAGAAAGATTTGATGTGCTGGGATAACCATGATTGTGGACTTCACGTAAATAGTGTACACCATAAAAATAAAAAAAATGGCGTGCCTTCGACAACGCAGTTTATGTTTTATTTACTATTAATGCTGATTGCCTGTGATGTTCCGCTGCACATACTCGATAAACAACCATTTCGAGAGTTCTGGAATAAATACAATGCCCAGGTGAAGTTACCAAGTCACACAACGTTATGTAACTATCTACCAACTGTAGACGTAGACATGGTAAATAAGATAAAATGTGAATTAAAAAATACACGGCTGTGGATATCTGTTGATGAGACAACAGATTGTAAAAAAAAATTATACTTTAAATGTTATAGTATGAGTATTGGGCCCTCTTAAACCGACAGTTCCACTGTTACTAGCTAGCAAAAGACTAAGTCAGTGTACTAGCAAAACAATTACCAGGGTGGTGCTGGAGACGTTAGAAAAATTGGAACTATCAAAAAGTCAAATGTTAATGTTTCTGACTGATGGCGCTGTGACAATGCGTTTGGTAGGCCGTTCATTGCAAGAACAAGGTTGTACGTTTATGCATGTTATGTGTAAAGTGCATGATTTACATCCTGTGGCAGAAACTATTCGAAAAGGTTTTCCAGAGGTGGATGCATCAATAGCAAGTACAAAAAAAGTGTTTCTTAAATCTCCTAAATGTCTTCGTGCATTTCATAGCAAGTGTCCCGGTAATCCTAAACCACTACAGCCGATTCTTACACGTTGGAAAACATGGTTGCAGGCAGCTTTTTATTATGCTGAATATTTCCAACAAATAAAAGCTGTGATACTACAATTCAATCCAGATGAGGCTGCTATTAAGGAAAGCCAGACAAAATTCGAAGATATTTCCATTGAAACAGCTTTAAAAAATATTGCAAAGAACTATAAATCATTACATGAAAGCATAAAAAAATTAGAAAACTACGTTGTCGGTAGCGGAGTCACTGCAAATAGTGGACGAAGTAAATCTACTGCCACACGCTATAGATGACGCAATAAATGATCGCGTTAAAGAAAAGCTCATAAGTGTGTTAAATAAAGATACCAGTTTTACCGAATAAAGACAAACATGTGATGGTGCAGCCCCAGATCCGTTAAGTGCGTTCAAAGACTATTTTACGTATATGTGTATTACATCAGTAGATGTCGAACAGTCGTTTTCAAAATATAAGAATATATTTTCACCAAAGCGAACATCACTCATAGAGACAACCATAGAAACATACCTGATGCTACAAAATGGCTACACATCTTCTCCAGTTTGTGATAAGCAAACTAGTTTATCAAGCTAGTTAAGAGGGTAAGTTTTACATACATTGTTATAAATTGTAACAGTTTATTGTTTCTCGTATTACTTAATTTCGCGTACGCCACTGTCTCACGGAAAATTTTTGACAGCTCTACTAATAATGATGAACGGCAGCAATTATTTTTTTCGTTTTTTTTTATAGATTTTCATATTTTTTCAAAAAAATGCCAGCCATGTGCCGTATAACCTCGCATTCTTTCACCACCCGCTGCTCCTATTTGTCAGCATTTTGAACAGGGACTACGTAAACTAAAAATTGTAAGTAGTCCCGTACAAAATAGTCAAGTGGATTTAATGCCGGAGAACGAGGGGGTGAAGCTACAAAACCCCTTCGTCCTATCCATCACTGAGGATAAACATCATTTAAGTAAATGTGCCCCGCAGAGACCCATCGTGCATGAAATACATGTCCCTGGTCAATTGATAGAGCACGTCTTCAAGCGGATCTGCTAAAACATTTTCTAGAAAATCAAGATAACAGACCGTTTAATCTGTTTGGCAAATCATAGGGTGCTATTATTGATCCCTCTATAATTTTTTGTGTCAAATTTACCCGAGGTACCAAATTTTATCACTCTAGTCACAGAAGTATTTAAAATAATCAATAAAAACCATATTTTGGGTACCATCTTCGAAGGTCTGTGGTGACCCCAGTAATCATTTCCGGACTCCTGTTCATGCGAACTTTTTTGGATGTGGAATCACCCCCGAGGTATGCTAATACTATTTCGGAATGCTTTATATACGGCCAAATTCCCAATACTGGGAAAATTTAGAAAGCTTTTAAATTTTTTTAAAAATTGTTCTATATTTTTCAAATGTTCAAAATATTAATACCTCTATAAATATTTAATTAGAATTTGAGAACGAAATACATGTGTTCTTAGTTTTTAAATAAAAATGTGTTGAGATTATTTCAACATTTTTATAAATAGAAAAATTTTCTGAGATATTTAAGTAAGTCACAGAAAATGATCGTCGATTTTATCTAACAAAAGCGTTTCGCCCATTCTTACTTAATATCATTATAATCCTTGAATGACTTTCACTTTAAAACCGTACATGGAGTGCCTATCTTAAACTTAATGGAAAGAAGGGAAACCTGATTTAAAGCATTTTTGTAGAAGCATACTTACGATATCTGACTATGTAACTTATTCTAACTGGCATCGTGACTGAAATAAATTCTAGAAATCACTGAAAAATTCTGTTATAATTGCAAATACTGCTGCTATTTATTTTCTCTCTCGATCGTAAAGTAAAATATGAAAACACAAAACACAATCAAAAATTGTTATTTTTATTGAATTGTATTGAAAAGTGATATTTTTTGGTTCGAATATCTGGACAAAAAAGATCACCTATTTATTAGAGGCATTATTTTTTCTTGTGATTGCTATACGACTTCGCCTACTTTTCGGACGGTAAATAATAATTATTAACAAAATAATGGATACCATAAACAAATGAAACAAACCAAACTGTCATGATATTTTTAATACATTGTGTGAAAGTGACGGGAAGTCGATTACGATTTTTCAATTAAAATAAATATAATAAACATAATAAATAATCCGTAATCATCCGAAAAACTTCAAAAATTTTGTTTTTCGTACTATTACAGCAATCGTGTAAGTACGAAAAACATTTTTGTCCGTGTGTCATACACTATTTTTTATTCGATTGTAAGTAGAAAATAATAATATTTATTTATTATTTTACTTTTAACTGAAAACTCTGATCGTATTCGACTTCATGTCACTTTAACACAATCAAATAAAAATATCATGCTAGTTTTTTCATTTGTTTATATATTGATCATTATTTTGTTTATAACTGGTTAGCGTAAGAAAAGTACTTTTCACCCTGAAAATGTAGTCGCTTAGCAACCACAACAAATAGTAATATCTATTATAAAAGGGTTATCTTTTTGTCCAAATATTAGAACCAAAAAAAATATCACTTTTTAATAAAATCGAATAAAAAAGACATTATACCGCTTTATAGGCCAGTAAAATTAAGTAAAAAAAATCGCATCTGAAACAAATTCGTGATGAACTAATTTCTTTACAAATGTCTTTCTTACTACAGTGTACTTAACTTCTGCCTAAGAATTCTAGAAATTCCCAGTAGTGAAAGATTCCGAAAATGCCAGATTTACTGGAACTACTCATTCCCACGATCAGGCTAATCCAAGCCAACAAGCCTGACATGATCCTCCTCGACCATCAACTCAAGATGATGTATATCATCGAGTTCTCAGCACCTGCGTAGAAAAACATCATCTTGAAAAACGAGGAGAAATGGACCAAATAATATCGCGATCTCCGGTACGAGCTCAAAGTGCTGTACCCGGGTTATTCGGTAAAAATGGTCGTCCTAATAATTGGTGTACTCGGAGGAATAAAGCCTACGCTGCTCTCGGAACTGAAGACCATACTGGCCTGCCAAAAATCAACTGAGTAGCTGGCAGGCCAAATGCAGAAGGCGGTCATTCTGGGTTCTCTCCGTCTGATTAGGGTACACGATTCTGGAATCAACAGTCACTAACCCTGCGGGATGTGGTGAGTGGCTGTAGTTGATGTGTTGGTGCGCTACCTGTGAGGCGTCGGAGGTCACAGGAAGACTGTCCAGCTAGAAACACTATGTTTATTGACCTGGTTAACATTCGTCAGCCAGGCTTAAGTCGGAGACCGAAGGATTTCTTATGATATGCCAGAATGGTGTTATCAACATCTTGGTCTACCGTAGCCACGTGTGCCGTGTAGAGGTTCCTGATATCAACTACAGGACCTGTCGTCAGGCACCGGAATCGCGCATGCACATACTTTCTGCATGCCCCATATACGCGATTTCGGCCTACATCCACCATCATAACGCGGCGTTACGAATGCTATACTACCACCTAAGGCACTTGTATGGGGTAGGCCAGACACTAGTACTGCGTTACGTCCCCGCCAATGTTGAGCCCGTTGCCGAGAACGAGAAATTCCTGATTTACTGGAACTACTCATTTTCGACGATCAGGCTAATCCAAGCCAACAAGACTGACATAATCCTCCTCGACCATCAACTCAAGGCGATATAAGTCGTCGAGTTCTCGGCACCTGAGGAGAAAGGCACCACCTTGAAGGAGTAGAAGAAGTGAACCAAATATCGCAATCTCCAATACGAGCTCCAAATGCTGTACCTAGGCTACTCAGTCAAAATGGTAGTCCTAATAATCGGTGTACTTGGAGGGATAAAACGTACGTTGTTCTCGGAATTGAAGATCATACCGGCCTGCCAGATATCAGCCGAGTGGCTGACAGGCCAAATACAGAAGGCGATGATTCCGAGTTCTCTCCGTCTGCTTAGAGCACACGATTCTGGTATCTATAGTCGATAACCCTACGGGGTGTGGGGAGTGGCTGGAGTTAATTCCCCCGGCGCGATTCTCATGAGACGTCGGAGGCAACAGTAGAACTGTCCGACAAGGGTTATTCCGAAAAAAAAAAATATAATAATATACTTTATTCTAATATAAATGTATACACATTTACATCTAAATGAGGCGAGGTTTAACTCATAGGTTACTCTTACACTTAACCTCTAACATATATTCATAGTTTTACAAAAAGAAAAAATTACAAAAACGGATTATTATTAAAATTCCCAATCAATTATTTTAAAATGATGTGATAAACTAAAAGAAAATAGTGCAATGTGTCATGTAAGTGTACATAATTCATAATACCAAATTAGTAATAACAAATGAGTAGTAATAAAAAGAGAAAAGGTAGAAATCAATAAGCTACAAATTATATTTCAATTTGATGAAAACAAAATTTATAAATTCAGCACTAAGTAAAATTTCTGACATTAATGTTTTTCTTCAACGTGTCAAATGGCTACTGTTACCAAGGTTACCTATGCTGAAAGAGTAGGTAAAGGGCTTGTGGAAAAAAATTCTGTTAAACTCAAAAATTCTTATCAAGATATTTCTTCTACCAACTCTGATTTATTGCATTTAGTGAAACCAGTAGATTTTAATGTAACACATTTAAAATGGTGGAATACTTCTCTATTGCAATAAATCTGACGAAGTCTATTAGCTTAAAAAAATACTCAAGAAAAACTCTCTACTAATTATGAAATTCATGTACTGAAAAATATTCTCTCTCAGCTAAGTATATATCCTAGTATATTGCTTCAGAACATCCGAAAACAAAAGAAGACATTTTTTTCCTACTGTTGAATGGTCAATTCTTCGTGTTTGGCCTACTGAGGAAAACAAAAATATTTTCAAGCTATACTGCAGGTAAATATTATGTCCACATATAATAAATTATTATTTCAGGGTCATTTTTTGGTTGGATTAGATAGCTGATCTATTTATGATAGTATTTGTGTCCTCGATGTTTCAAATGCAATTATTTTTTCCACACTAAAAAATCCTGCAAAAATAAAATAAGCTGTCCTATTTGTTCTACGTCACATAATTTATAAGGCTATCCTCGTAGTAGTCAACATCAATGTAATAACTGTCTCAGTATTAAGCAAAAACAGAACTTAGACACCAATCCTGCTATTTGGGATTATGAAAACGTAAAAAGGCTATTGAAATATTTAAATATGATTTATTTGGGACATATAATAAATAGCAATCGCAAGTAACTCCATCCTTCTCAAATTTTAAATACGATACCAACCTTTCTTCCCAAAGTTTCTCCAGCAAATTTTCTATAGGTATATTAGGAGCGTTCTGCCTAACCAACATTTCATATCAATATGAGATTAACTGAGATGAAATCAACTAGTATTTTAATAACAACAAAAACATCAAATTACAAGTTTGTGATATTCCCCCTCCTATTTATCTATTCGTGTTCTGTTGTTGACGGCAAAAAATATAACATTTAAAAAAAAGATTACTTTTAGAAATGATAGAAATTAAAAGAACAAAAACAGCGTAAATAAGCGCACAGATATATAGAAGTTCTTAATTCTATATATTTTAGTATTTTTGGACAAAACAATAATTTTAAAACGTAAATATAATAAAATTATTGTTTTTTTTTTGTGTACCTACCTATTTTTGTGTGCGAGGCATTTTACACCCCACCACTCATATCGCATGTTGAATTCACTAAAGGAATTCATTACTATAGTAACTATTTTAACGTAAAAGTGTATTGTCTTACCCATTTCACAAATTTTAACTTTTGTTAAAAAACATTTTAATTTATTGTAAGATTTATTTTATAACAATTGTGAGATCATGTTTCGTAACAAACTCCTGTTTTTTAGACACAAACAACATTATGAATATAAGTGGTTTAAGTACAACTTTGTGTTTATACAAAATAATTATTGTGCTTTATAAATTGCAGTGAGCCTAGAAAATGAAAAATTTTTCGAAACGTCCGCATTAAATTCAATAAGTGTTGTTGACTTTCCCATTCGACCTTTAATCCCACAAAAACTGGAAGATCAGAATTACTGACAATAATGACTAATGAGGCTGATGGTAAGTTTTATTGTAGATTGATAGAAATAATCGATGAATTTGTTCTCAAAATTAAGATAAGTAAATATCCTCCATGGTATAATACAAATATTATTAAATGTATAACATTAAAGTATGGGATATCACCAATGCATTCTCACGATTTATTCGAAATTCTTATTCTATACCAAGTTCTGCACTATTTGTGGAATATTATGGTCATCAATCAACTGAATTGATAATATCAGGGGTGCCTCAAGGCTCTGTATTAGGTCCTTTATTTTTCAATCTGTCTATTAATGATATTGTTGCTGATATTGATGTTCCCTGCCTTCTAACGCAGGATGACCTAAAATAACACAAAACGATTAACACTCTAATGACAGCTTTATTCTGCAAGTAAGATACACACGTGGTGTGTTGCTAACCAGTTACTGTTAAATATTAGCAAATGTGGTTGTGCGGTGCGTTCTATAAAACAAAATAATACCATTTTTTATTATTCCATAGATAACCTTGATATAATTCAATTCGTGAGCTTGGACATTTGACACAAAGCTTAGTATTAATAGTCACTTCCGTAATATTATAAATAACAAAATGTTGGGTTTCATAATAAGAATTTCTCATGATTTTAATAACACTAACACGACTAAACTGCTCTATGAATTTTATATCAGATCTAGATTTAGATGTGCTTCTGTTATTTGGTCTCCATATTATAATGTTTATGTTAATAACCTATAGAGAATTCAAAGGCGTTTCCTTAAATATATATATTTTAAAAAGTATGGTGTCTATTTAGCTGTAGGTTACCTATATGACAGTCTCCTTAACAGATTTTCAGTAACCTCTCTTGAAGCTTGCAGAAATTATGTAGTAATTGTAATAATTTTAGCAGCCTTATCTTTAACTGCAGTGTAGCTTCGATAGAGAAATAAAATTTATAAGTTTTATAATTATTACGGTTTTATCATTGTATTTCCTTTTTTTATTTTCTTGCAATTCTTATATTATGTTGATTAGGTAGTTCTCTTTGCGATAAATGCATTTTGTAATGATAAAATTCTCCTAGAAAAATGAAAATCTTGTTAACAACTGATACACTTCTACTTCCTCACCCCTCAAAGTGAAGAAGTTATGTATTCGTGAAAAAAATTTTGAAAATTTTTATTGCATTTCTGGACGAATCTCGAAGAATTATGACGATACACAAAATTTCAGAGAGAAAAAATGTTCTGTCTGTGTGTGTGTGTTCGCGATAGCAGCTACAGTTTTTGAGATAAAGCTTTCAAATTTGGTACACACATTCTAGAGGTCAAGGAAATAATTGAGTTCGTTGATGAACAAAATCGGTCTAAAAAAATATTAGTGACATTCCACCAATGTGACTTTTTTTGAAAAATCAATATGTGACTTTTTTTGAAACAAAAAATGTAACTTTTTTGAAACGACAAAATGACTTTTTTGAACCTCAAAATGTGACTTTTTTTGAAACTTAAAAAAATGTAATTTTTGGAACTTCAAAAATTACTTTTATTATAAACACGTCGAGTTTTACTACAGTGAGGAAGTTCTGATCCCCAAGTAATTGGCAGCGGTTTTTAGTATAAATTAGCAAATATTCAAAATGATCCAACGTAATTAAAATATTAGAAACTGGTTTACTAGAATCGATACAGAATGAACCTATAGTTCTTTAAATTTTGTCTGTTTTTCCGTTTTTGCTTTTCCATTTTAGAGATACTCGCCATTAAAGTTCAATACATTTGGTTCCTATAGTTGTCACTATAACAGAAATATTAACAAGCGTGAATAACGTGATAGATAAATGAGTTCCATTTAGAACCTTTCCAAATTTTTATTGACGCTAATCGTTCATAAATAAAATATTTAATTTTATCAAATAGTTAGGTACAATGAAAATGTTATCCCAGGGTAAAAGTCTTGTATTAGAGTGAAATATTTTTTGCCGCAGACCAACTCCAAGCACATAAATACTTGGTCACCCCACATTGATTTATTTGGATTGGACTTTAACATTTCCCATGTCAATCTATCAACCACTTTTTTAACACAACCCAACGTAAACTCTCTCCCTCTCTCGGGAAACATCCTGCAGGAACAGTTAAGATAGTGGGTCATTGTCTCCATTCATCATAATGGAAATATTTTTCCAACAGTCAAATGCGAGTTCTTGTACGAAATATAATAATTTTAGTTCGCAACAATATTTGCAGAGAATATAGGTGCAATAATACTAACTAGATTAATATTTTGAGCAAAAGATGAATTTTTCGATTTGCGTTCTGGATGTCATTAATAATAAAGTGCTTAGAAATACTAATTTTTAAGATAATTAAAGATATTGAATATAACAATTTTAGAAAATATGCTTTATAATATTATGTTTTGATTACGGTAGAGCGTTTCTGATGTCTAGCATAGATGTATGCATTTCTATAACGTGTAGATTTATGACAAATCCGTATGATTGCGACTCAGTGGCGGCTGGTCAAATTTATGCCATATCATAATATTGTATCATGGGGACCAAATGATATTCTAAGGTGTGACTCTCAATATTTAAAAGATGAAATTTTACAAAAAAAATGATGTTAAAATTTAAGAGAAAAGTTGAAAAATGATTTACCTACCCATTTAAGACAATTTGTGAAATATTGGGAACACATATATTTTTCATAATCAAGATATTATTTTATTGGACATTTCATTAAGAATTTTTGATTTGAAGGGTTACACCTTCTTTGAAATTTTACCTCAAATTAATATTTCATTGTGGATATTTCAAAAGGGTGTAACTTTTTAAATAATCTGTCATAACATAACATAACGCTCGTATTGTTGCTGAAGTTTTAAAAGAGCCTAATATTGAGAAAATGGAATCGCCAGATCTCCAGGTATGAACCCTTTTGAACACGTCTAGAGCATAATAAAACTGCAGCTATGTCAAAGAAAGAGAGCGATATTAATAATATGAGAGAACCATGGGTTGTGATTTTGCAATAATGAGTTATTCCTAAGAATTTTATTAACGAGTTGGTGGAAATCAGTTTTTGCACCCGAAAAATATTTAAAAATTATCTCTTCAAATAAGAATAATTAAAATTTTTTGAAATTGTACAGTCTTTTGTTTCTTTTCTGTAACATTTTCTTCTGTATGATTAACACAACAATTTGATCACCAATGAAATGGTGTCCCAAAAACTGAAAATGAATTGAAAATCGATTAAAAATAATTTGGTTGCGGTATCTATTGAATAAACCATATTTTTCAATTTTACATTTAAATTGTTGATCAGTTTATTTATTGATGGTTAAATTGCGAAAAAGTTTTGTGTTTTGTTTAACTAGAGTTTAGTATTAGATTAGGTTAGGTTAGATTTTTTGTGAGTGGGTTCTTGTGGACTCTCCACTGCAGCTATCAGCAAGCTTATTGTGGCTCACTCCTAATTATATTTCACCCAATAAGTTCAGTCTCTTAATAAAACTGATAACTTTATTGGCTGAGAATGTGTCCAGATCCTCTGGCAGCAGTTACCCTTTGCCAAATATTGAAAATCGGATCCTTTGTACAGCAGGACAGGTGCATAAGATGTGGTCTGCCTTCTCATCATCCTCCAGACATACGGCACTCGACGTTTTCCGCTACTAGGCTGAAATTATACAGATAATAGTTTAGTCGGCAGTGCCCGGTATATAGGCCTGTTAGAGTTTTCAGGTTCCCTGTTTAACTCTAAAAGTTTCTTAACACTTGATTTAAAAGGGTATTTTATAAACGCCTTCGAATAAACTAATCCTGGTAACTCTTGTCAATACTTGAGAGTTTTCCTCCCAGCCCAGGTTGAGATAGTCACCTTAGCAGTACTTGAAGTTATGCCAAGTACCGGTTCTGGTAGGGTTCGTGATCTTCCCTTCCATACCGAAGTGACTGGGTATCCAGACCAGAGTCGCTTTGTTGTTTTTGCTCGAATGATTTAGAGCTTTCTGACAGTTACACAGTTGAATGGCATGAACCTCGGCCTCTAAAATAGTTGTAGTAGTACTTAGGCTTGAGGATATCCTCACCTTTGGTCTGTAGCTATGTACTCCGGCTCTTGTCTCCTCGGGAGTTTTGAAGCCGTTTGTAAACTAGCAACTGTCTGCCCTCAGTAGGTCCGCTTAATTCCGAACCCAGTCATCTCGTTCGGGAGAAAGTATGTTGAAGGTCAGCTCGTAGTTGGATATGGCAGGCATAGTATTCGAGAGCATTTCCAGGATGCTGCGATTCTCCATATCACCCAGCAACCTGTTCCACTCCATGGTACTAGTCTACGGCATATTAATGGCCGCTTGTTGCAGTCTGTAGGTTATGCACCTAGCCTCTCTCTCTCTAAATATATATGAAGAGAGGGTAAGTCCGGGAGGATTTCCATTGCAGCTCACTGTGTGTTGCTAATTGCCCCCGTTACGGTCATACTTTGCAATCCAGAGGGTTTCGCCTTTGCCGTCCGTTGTGATCCTTTCAGCCATCAAACAATGGATCTGTATTTTATCATTAGTCTGATGACCATGACATTGATACAGTAAACTGACTAAAAGCTATGTTATTTTTATTTGTATTTATTGACTTGTAAGTACATTTATGAGTTTCTTTTGAGAATGTAATAATTAATTGTGGAAAATATTATGATTCTTATGAAGCCTGATATTACAGGAGAAACTGGTCAATCTCAGTAACGTGTTTTCATTTTGTGTTGCAAAACTACCCCACAAAAATTCAAATTTTATTGTATATTAAATAATGAATAAGCATAGTCTTTCAAAATGGCTCTAACCAAATTTATTAAATAGTACCTTTATAAATTTAATTTATTTGTTGGTTTATAAAATAGGTAACACAAACACATACAAATAACATAATTTGATTTTCGTAAATAGAAATTAATATAGGCGAATATTTAGATTACCTACTTTGTAATGTAAAGTTTATTTTAAACTTATTTGAAACATAAAAAATGGCAGCTTGTTTGGCGGCGGTAAAGTGATCAAAGAAGTCGACGATTTACATCTTACATTTCACAAATAGCACTTCACATGTATGTAGAGTAATAGGGCCTACTGGAATACCCATTCCACAATCCACATCGACTTTAACTCCTTCCTGCCAAACTTGAAGCAACTTGCATAGATAGTATCTTCATTTATAGAATAACTAACTTAATAAGATAAGTTTGAAGTAACTTAGTTATATTTAAGTACTTTAGATACTTTTATAATACCTATACTTTTAAAATAACTAAGATAAACGATACTAGATACTTTCAAAAATTAACTAAGATACAGTTACTTGTTGTATCTGAAAAAAAGTAACTCAGATAGAGTATCTCGGTTACTAAAAGTATCTAATTTTCTTCTAAGTATTTCTTTTCTCAATATACTTCCAGCCTTGAATGTACACACTTAATATAATAATGAGGTCCTACAGTAACACCCAATATGGAACATGTAACTAGCAATTTTTTATATGACGTATGCTTTGATTACGTCTTTTACGATTACTGTAATTCCAGCTCACCAAATTCGTCTTGCACACAATAGACCACTTTATTACTGCGCTCCATCGTTTAAGGAATCTGTGTATTTGATTCATAAACGGCAAAACTCCCGGCCGGCGTGACATTTTACAATAGGTATATCACCAACACGCTCGACGACCACCATTCAACTAACACCTGTGGTGTGGTCTCGTACGGTATCCTCTACTCTGACCCTACCATCTGCAATAGAGAATTCAATCCCAACGTTCCAGCTTTAAGTATTACATCAATCGAATCTTGGTAAGTAAATTCAATAAGTTTAGCCCGAGGTTTAACCTATCTTGCAGTATTTTTTGCTAATTTGTGGAAGTAGCTAACCTAAAAATGTCTTACTATTGTAACTTTATATACCTTTTGTATTAAAGTCATCTGGCTTGAAATGGACACGCATTGCCGAAATTAATGCTTATCTATTTTCTCCTTGATATCATAGCTTTTGGTGACATAAATCAATACCAGTGTACACACAACAATTTGTCTTATCCACTGGTTCCTTTGGCACATTGTGGAATAAACGCTGATGAAATTAAAAAAAACAGTGGTGAAACCCCGACAAACAACGAATGTAAACAAAGATTTCATCAAAGTGAGATTTTTAGCCATCAGGGAGCGACGCGAAGGCTTAAATTCCCAATATTCTTACATACATTATTTTCAACAATGCAATTCCGTTTTACCAATTTGGAATACTAAAACCAGCTGAGCTTCTTATATATTATTGAAATATTTCACTTGGTTAATATTACGTTTTCTGAGTCACTATGTTAAATCAAATATTTTACATGGAATTTTATATTCTTTTGAAGTTATTTTATATATTATAATAAAGATATGGCGTAGAAAGGGTGTATTCGTACAAATATGCGACTATTTCAGCCTAAATAAATTGGTTTCATTTTCTTTACGTTTTATTGTATTTGAGAAGCAAATATTTCCTTCCAAATGGGCATTCTTTATTTTTTTTATTATTTTAGAGGAACTTTATTTAAGTGTGAAAGTTACTCTCTTTTTACGGAATACATTTTAGATGTTTTAAAAAATTCAGTCCCTAATTTCCAGATTGTTTAACCAGATTTAAAGAAATTTTTTTATGTTTTGTTGATACAGTATTTCCTCAATTGTTATGTACAATTTTCATACATTTCAACAATTAACCACAACTTAGTTTCTGTTCAAAATGCTATTTGAAAATAATGACGATGATGAGGGTGGTGTTAATTTTAAGCAGACTGTATTTTTCCATAAAGTTTATAACTTTGAAGTATGGGCAACATTTTCGCTGTCTTTGTCACTCCTATTTCCTCCAAACATAAAAAGGAAACGGATAAAATACAAGGACCAAGGACTATAGAAGGAGAACCTTAAACCTTAAATGCACGCCAACTTAAAATTATTAACTATTCCAAACAGTGATTATTTCACCTTATTTTAATAACTTATATAATATATATATATATATATATATATATATATATATATATATATATATATATATATATATATATATATATATATATATATATATATATAATATAGATATATATATATATATATATATATATATATATATATATATATATATATATATATATATATATATATATATATATATATATATATTACTTAATTTTGGTTGATTGATTTGATTTCGAAGTAAAACCGGTAAAAGCAATTGATATATTCAAAATACCAATTAGACCGTGCACATGTCCCCATTTTCTTTTTTAGGTCATGCGTTCTAACATCATTATCAGCCCGCACACTTCTCTTTAACCGCACAATTCATCATAAGGAATATACATTTGAACTGTAACTTATTGAAAATGGCTAAAACAGAGGGAGGGTTTCAAGAAATCGAAACGGTTTTCAATTATACAGTGTGGAAATTAAGTAACGCATAAATTCAGTAATTCCGTTGATATTAATTTTTTGGAAAAAATCTCGAAGGGGTATAGCGATTTTAACTTCAGCAAATATTTTCAGTCTATTTCCAGTTTCTTATGTCATTTATTTTTTATGTTATGACGTCATCGACTTTTTTTTAAATGACAACCTATATTTTTTATTATTGATTTTGGTAGTAGTGTTTATTCTGGTTCTGACCGTATAAAATTTTCAATATGTTATATTTGAAAAAAAATCGAGAAAAAGAGTCTTAAAGTTCAAATAACAAAAATTCATTAAATTGGGAAAATTTATCTAGTTGCCTAAGTTTGACGGAAAGTTATCGACGGCACATTCGTTTTTATTTTGAAATTATACAAATAGTTAAAAAAATCGAACTAATGTGATACACCGGCAACTAGATAAATTTTCCCAATTTAATGAATTTTTGTTATTTGAACTTTAGAACTGTTTTTCTCGATTTTTTTTCAAATAATAACATATTGAAAATTTTATACGGTCGGAACCACAATAAAAACTACTACCAAAATCAATAATAAAAAATATAGGTTATCACTTAAAAAAAAGTCGATGACGTCATAATTTAAAAAAATAAATGACATAAGAAACTGAAAATAGACTGAACATATTTGCTGAAGTTAAAATCGCTATACCCCTTCGAGATTTTTTCCAAAAAGTTAATATCAACGGAATTACTGAATTTATGCGTTACTTAATTTCCACACTGTATGTGGCTACGTTGTTGTAAAATAAAAAAGGTGCCTTTAGGAAGTATTTCTTATTTTATACAGAGTGTCCCAGTTTTAAATCGATAAACTAGAACCATTCATAGAAAATATGATTTTGAGAAAAATAGTTCCTATGAACCTATCCCCGCAAAACTTTTATAGCGGAGATACAGAGTGTTAAAACTTATTTTCTTAAGGATTTCCACGCCATGATTTCTGTTTCAGAAAGGTTATAGAAAAATACAATCTGTATTTAAACATTGTTGTTTGATAGCTTTTTCGAATATTTTTTTTTATAAGGAATTTCATTCGGCAGCTTGTGGATGCATCCAAATTATAATGAATTTTTTGCTCAAAACCTAGCAAACTTTTAAAGTTTTTATAAGAGTCCTTTTTTATCTAAAATTGACTAGGAAATTGAAAAATATTGGAGAATTTAACATGAATACATTGGTTCTAGTTAAAAGGTGTCTCCGATTACCCCTTTGTACGACGCTGGTGAATGGAATTATGATTTTATTGACTATTTTTATTGGACCAGATATTGTTACAAATAGCACCAAATTGGGAGTCGATAGTAGTTATTCCCTCCAAGATATACGGTGAAAATCCTTAAACACCTTGTGTCTCGGTTATAAATCTTTTGCGGGCATTGGTTCATAGGAACGTTTTTTGCTTAGTCATATTTTCTATCACTTGTAATAGTTTGTCGGTTTAAAACCGGGACACACTGTATATTTCCAAAAATAAAACATGATACAAATTTTCTTTTTTTTTTTCGAAAAGTGTTTGAGACAGACTCTTAAAGAAAATAAGCTAATTGTAGAAATTGTAGGTCTTAAACCGATTCTCATAAAGTTAAAAAAAAGGACCTGTTTGACATTTTTTCTTTTCACATTCTTTTATGGAAATGACCGTTTTATTAATATTATAGGTACATACATTTAAATAATATACCATAAAGAATTTTTATATTATGAATGCTACACCTTCTGTAAAATAGCTCGCGAAACTTTATTATCCTGGCAATGTAGAATTACGGTTGTCGCTGTATATAGTTTTTTTACAATGTCAGCAATGAAGTTACTTGCTGGAATAATGCAAATGTTATATAAGCCCAGATGTATCTTTGTTTAGCCAAAATGTCTGGAAAAGATTAGAACCATTTAAAATGCATGAAACGAGGGAGCTAGAATATCAAATGGGTTGGTTATAAAAGAAACGCCATGAAACAATTTTTATTTTGTGGTAAAGAAATCTCCTAAATGGATATTTTTTCTTGCAGCAGGTAAAATGTAGTGTTATGTTTGAGTAAACTATTTACACATTTTAATATAACCATAGATAAATATAATTAGACGTATTTATAGATTTATTACTCGTATATTCAAAAAAAAAAGTGCAGCCGTAGAATTTCGCATTGTTAAGTTGAACAAAAAAATTTTCTTTTAGTTATAAGCTGCTACCAGTGTCAGTTCTGTTTTCTTTATCATGCTGTTAATGACATTATTTAAACTAAAAAAATAGTTCAAACAACAACCATGATACAAACACACTATACTATATACTATAGAGGCGTTTAACGAACAAATAGAATTATGCCCCGCCCCATAAATTGCGCCAAATTCGAATAAAATTTTTTATTGGTCGTATTTTTAAAACCCATATCACAAGATATTCTTAACTTGATATCTTCTTGACTGTCAAATACGCTTCGTTTTGGTGTTTTGTGGAGATTACAGTTATTTGTTGCAATTCGTTGTTTGTATTTGTTGTTATTCACATTTTTACCTAATAAATAGTGCTTTTTAGCGCTAAACAAACATTTTTATTTATATTAAGGTACATAATGAAAACGATTAATATTGATTATATTTTATAACCACATTTTTTTTTAGGAATTAATACCAACAATTATGATTCAAGCGGCTATTTCTCCACCGAAAAAACGGACATCCAGACATTTTTCGGTTGAGGAGAAACAACATATTTTGAACATTATTAAAACTTACTACTTCCTTACGCTGAAATCCATATGATGTGAGTGTTTAAAACAAATTAATATCCACTGTATGGTGTCGAGACCAATATTTTGGTATCAGTCGAAAGTATGTATACTGTACCTACCCCTAATGTGTAGGCAATTTCAGTACAGTATGCTTTACCAAGTATGTCCTATTTATATTCCATATAGCCATAACTAGTCATAAAAAAGGATGTTCCTAGACCTACTGGAGATTCCCTAACTTTTCACACATGGACGTTCCCCTGCAGTTTTCGGATCATCCCAGGGACATCCTAGGGACAAATTTTTACTAGCTGGTAAACAAAAATAACATTGGTAGTATATTGTACCTGAAAAATTTTGAAATGTCAGATAACCGAAAGAAAACATGTGTTTACTCAATTAAAGGAAAATATAGAAACACACCTGTTTTGCTGAGGTCTGTTAGGACACTGTTTTTTTATCAAACATACTTTTAGCGGTCACTATAGTATGAAAGTTACGAAAAAAATACCAATGGATGTAAGAAACATATTCATAATAATGTTTCTGCTTCTAGTAGGAAACGGATGATAGTACACACAAATATCTATTTCCTGTTGTGACAGAGACGAAATGTTAAAGGACAATTATATGTTGCAATTAATCAGGAAATTACCTACTTCCTATTCTGTATTTTAAGCATTCCAAAATGTGCCCAAGGTAAGTGTGTAATATCTTTACGGCATTGAACTGTGCAGACTGGAAAGATGAGATTAAAATTGTACGAGAAGGGCCGGGAATGTTCTAGACCGCGTGAATGGTTATATATATATAAGGCGCAAGGTGGGCCGAGAATTCAGTCTTAAGTTGAAAGTGAAAGAGTAAAGAATAAATAAGATGGAGACTTATAAGTGTTTAACTGTGATTATTGTTAAGACAGTCATTAATCTAATATTGTTAGTTATTAATTAGTGAATAAAGTAGTAAGTGAGTGTTACCTGGACATTCATTCAATGAATCTAAGAGTGTAGCTGTTTGTGTGGATAGCAAACACGTAAAAATATGTTTTATTCGATCTGCTGTAGCCCAGTGGGCTAGACTGCTGAGTGGCGATGAATGGAGCTGGTTTTAGTGTCTGCTGATTTTCGAGTTCAAATTACGGTTTCGATCCTCACAAAGTCGAAGGGAGTGGTTGAGTTTTCAATAATGCAACCGCCGTCTGTGCAGCTTGGCTTTGGATTTGAGGGTAGTCTAATTTATGTGCTGTGTTTTAGGCTTTTTTATGCTCGTCCACCAATACGCGTCTATTGGTTAGCTTTTATTTAGTCGCATTTCGATCAATAATTTTTTAAACCATTAATAATTCTCCCTCTATTTATATTTATGAAATAAATATAACACAAATCTAGACAAATCTAAGTAATTTTATATGAATAAACAATAACTCGTAGAAATGAAAATTTTATTCTATGGTTTTCATCATAATGTTTTCAATAACCTAAATATAAGTGATTATTATATAAGTACCGATATTTCTGTACAGCACGGACGAAAAATTCTAACTGAATTATTACCAATTCTCTTCTTGCTTTCCTTCGTACTTAATTTAATACATCAACAATGATGAAGGAGTTTACAGAGAGAAAAGTCAATATTTTAACTTATGGGCATGATTTAATATTTGAACATTTTAAAAATGCAAATTTTTATTCCTCAGAGTGACTAAGTACGTTTAAGCATTAAAACTTTTTGTAAAAATGATGCTTGATTCGAAATTTGAATAAAATATAATAAAAGCTCTTTCTGTTAGGTGAGATAAAAATGTGTGAAATATAAGGAAATCAGTCCCCGCTCGGTCTTAGAATTATGTTAACAAGATATTTACCAACTTTTTTTTTTTTGCAACACATGACACACATTTCGATTACTCTCCAGAAAAATTATTGAGTGAAAAGTTTTAATTAAATTAAACCTATCATCATCAAAAATTGTTTGCTTCCAATCAACACAATTTTTAAATGCATTAAGATATTGGTATTTCAACTCCATAATTTCATTAGTAACGGAATAACAGCTGGTAAATTAATAATTCATTTAGCCGCTTAACAATCGGTTTCTTTTTTAAATTTGTGAGAAAAAAAGCATATAATTTTATTTTTGTTTATTTTATGACAATATAAGTAAATTAATATAAGCTGAAATCCCAAAAAAAAATATTTATTTTATGCAAAAAAAAAGTTAAATAAATTAAAAATTCTTAACCCAAGTTAACTCGGGGGTAACAGAAAATAACAATAACAACATAAAATCGTAGCTGACATTAGTTATACTAAACTATACTGTGTGGTGAACCATAAAATAGGGAACTACGAAATGGGGTACGTTGCCGTCTGGACAATATTATCTACTTTTTCTTCTAATTTTTTTTACCACGAGCATCACGAACTCTACTACACATTGCACACTGGCGGGTAGGGTTGGTCTTATTATCAGTTAAGGATATGTATTCTGGAAAGTATCTTTCAGTGTCTGACAGACGCTTGGATAAGCTGACATAGAAGTGGGGGTAGCATTTTACGTTCCAACTACCCGCCCAAAATTTGTCGGGTTAATAGAACATGAAACTTAACTATTGCACAAAGTAACTCAAGCTACAAGACATAGGTAAGAATTTTATTAAGGGACACGTGATAACTCGGGTTAGTTAAAACATTTTGAATGCTAATTTGTAGTCAGGTACCGTCATAGCATTTGTTTTATCAAACATATTTGGATAAATGTTAATATTTTATTTATGGATCGGTCATGACGGACCAGTTGCCTAACCACTGCGATCCCCCGGTCTGATACCACTATATTTTTTCTCGTGGAATTTCTTCAAAGGAAATTTATGTTTTCCATGTCAGTAAATAAGACAGATCTTATCCAAAGAAATGGAATTGCATGTGACGAAATCAGATATTTCATTTAGTGAAAACGCGACATTTATAGACGTTTCTATTTGTTATTTATTATGTTATATCATGTTTGTTAAGGTTTATAATATTAGCTTAAATTTAGGAATTTGCCTGTAAACTACTACAAAATAATTTATAACATAATTACGATTGAGATAAACGCTTGTATTTGTAAACAGGTTTTATTTTATAATTAGATTGTTTAAATATTTCCACCTCTTTTGCTATTGTTCTCAGAGGAATTTATAATACCCTGAAATGTTATGGGTAATTTCTTATACCATTTAAAATCGTAATAATCGTAAAATGAATAAGGAATAAAAAATAAAATGTAGATATATAGAACTGATATTTTTTCCGAGGAACAAAAAAATATTGAAATAAATCAATCCTATGAAACTTTTCAGATAAAATAGAAGCCAACTAACGAGGTAAGTAGAACTTTCGACACAGAAGGAAAATAAACGTCCGACAACATCAATCGGATTGAATCACAAAGCAAAATCGAACCGAGTGGCATTTGAGTTTCTAGTTTTCTCTAACGAACCGCTTGCGGAATGGCAACTTAGCAATAAAAAGATTTAAAATATGACCACGGAAACATTCGCGCAGTATTCGAGATTTAACAATATTCAGAGTTGGCTCGTTTTAAGGAAAAGTGGAGAAAAGGGAAATGGTATTTATTACTTATTAATTCAAGGATATACAGTGATTTTAGAATAGGGTTTATACAATAAATTGACAAATACCAATTTTCTGTCTTTCTTTTAGAATTTTTTATAGAAATCTATTTTTTAATAATGGAATGTGATGGTATACATAATATACATGCATGGTTATACAAGAAACATTTCAGCATTAAAAACTATACCATTCCTAGTTAACCTTATTTGTAGTCAGGTGGCGGCTGGTGGATTTAGGTTGTACCATCAGTATTGGAGTATGGAACCCAAACAATATTTGAAGATATGACTATCAGTACTAATTGAAAAAGTTTTGCAGAAAAAAATTGGAAAAAAATTTGAGAAAAAAAGTTATAAAAATGCGGAGCTTTTCCAGATTCCTTCTAGACCATTAGTAAAATCGTTGCAAACTATATTTTTTTCGTAATCAAAAGGAAAATTTGTCTCCCCGTTTTTTTATGGTTTTTGAAAATTTTGATTTTTTGTAAAGTTATGACAATCAAAAATTTCCACGATGAAGATCTTAAATTTCAAAGTGTCATAACTACTAAAAAAAAACAGGGTGATAAAATTTCCTTCTGATTACGAAACAAAAAAATAGTTTGCAAGATTTTACTAATAGTCTAGAAGGAATCTGGGGAGGCTCGGCGTTCTTATAACTCTTTTTCTCAAATTTTTTCTCAATTTTTTTCTTTCTTTTTCAATCAGTACTGATAGTCGTACCTTAAAATATTGCTTGGATTCCATGCTTCAATACTAAATCCACCAGCCGCCATTGCTTGTTTAGATATATAACTAGATGAGATTTAAAAAAGAACTGTTTTATAACAAAATGTTCTACTTTCTTATTTATGCCCACTATTTTTAACATGTTCATTATGTGGTAACATTTCTTCTTTATTACGTAAGAGTCGTATAAGTGAAACAGTATTTACGTGATATTCATAAAAAAAATATCTTATAATCATATGAAACAGAAATTTATAATATTTATGTTAATTTATATTAGGTACCATTTATCAGTGCTAAGTAACTGTTTCAATATTCGGCGCTTACTAAGGTTCTGTTAATATTACGTAAAATGTTACAAGTTTGTATAATTTACAAAAATTGTGATGTCCTGCAAATACTGGTGTTTTATCATAACTCCAAAAGTGTTAGATACCTTTTTTTATAAAATGTGTATTATTTATAAAAAATAATGAAATGTAATAGTGATAAATGTTATATACATGCTTTTCGTAACACAATACATTTATGTGCATATCGTACTTAACTTAACTTAAAATAACATTATGTCTAAGCAGTCCATCAGTTTTTGTTTTCTTTAACTGCTATATTAGCTTTTGTGCGCGTTTAAAATTTGTTTAATTCATTTATATATACTTAAGAGTCTTATATACCCTATTAAATCATAATTTTCGAATATCTCGTTTAAAACTTATCCGATTTGAGTTCGATTTTTACAAAATTTTTCAAAAATATGTATAAAATGTCGGAATGTAATTTTTTTTTTAGAGTCGTCAAAAAAATTTTCGCATGCATTTTAAATATTTTGTATCCAAATTTTTTAACATTCCGACATTAGTCACTGTTTGTAACATTTATATTCATGTGACCCAACTCTTGGATTAGTTGAAAATAAATTTATTAGAAAACTAAAAACTGCATATCTGTATTCCGATAATAGCTGCCATCTCGCATGATAATTCGGAAACACGGATGCACTTGCATACACTGGACTCGTTTGCGGGAGGGGGAATCGAGCACTTAGGAACCACGTTGCGATTTGCGTAAACAACAGTGGCGTGTGTATTCTAGAGATATCTCAAATTTACTTATTTGTTATAAAGTGGGTACACCTGATTTCAATAAAAACTGGTACACTTTCTTTTAGCTATGTAAATCATTCGTTCTTTGATTGATATTAATAATCTTACAAATGTCACTTTGACGTTAATCAGTGGCGTCATTATTAAAAATGGTTCGACATCTAACAGATATTCAAAAATTTCGAATTGTTTCTAAAATTGAAGATGGCTGGTCCATAAGAAGACTTGCTGCTAAATATAATGTGAGTAAAACCACGATAATGAGTGTTAAAAAACAATGGGAAACCAACCAAACGGTATCCCGTAAAGTTGGTTCCGGTAGGCCCAGAAAGAGCAATAATCAAGAAGATGAAAATCATATAAATTACCTAATAGAAAACCCTTTTCAGACTGCAGTAAATGCAATTTCAGAGACAAATTTCCCTGATTCGGTATCTACTGCTTGCAGAAGAATAAAACTACAAAGCGACTTGAAGAGTTGTTCAGCGACTAAAAAATACAAACTTTCAGAAGAAAAGAAGCAGGGTAGGATTATTTTTGCACTCCACTATATAATCAATGATGAAAACTTCTGGGGACAAGTTGTCTTTTCTGACGAAAAGGTTTTTAAATCCTGTAACGATGGACATGTTCGCGTATATAGGCCTCCTTCCACTAGATACGACGAAAAATATACTTTCGATCCACAAATATTAGGAAGGTTTTCAGTCAATGTCTGGGCTTGGATGAGCCTAAATGGGTTAGGTGTATGTTGGAACAGTTCCATTAAATATATTGAAATATTAGACAATATTATGTTGCCATCAGTAATAGAGGTGTTTCCGGAAAATAATTTTATTTTCCAACAAGACAACTGCTCCATACATACGGCCCATCGTGTCAGGCAATGGTTTCTTAATAAAAACATAGAGTTGTTACCGTGGCCATCTAAAAGTCCGGATTTAAATCCAACTGAAAATGTATGGGGACTAATGGTGAAACATATAAGAAAATTAAATAACCATCCAAATAATGCCCAAGAATTGGATGGGATAATTGAAGACGCTTGGGAGAACTTGTCGCAAGAAGTTGACCTTGCAAGAAATCTGATTTTGTCCATGCCTGCAAGACTTCAGGCAGTTTTAGACGCTAATGGAGCAATGACAAAATATTAGTTAATTCTGTATTACGTAATTGAAGTTCATTTATTTTATTTTTTTATTGTATTTTTATGTTCAGTTTGCATTGTTTACATTTTTTTTAATCTCAAGTGGTATTTTTGTGTTCTTATTTTAAAAATAGAATTATCATTACTCAGTTAGTATTTTAATTACAACCATTAGTAGAATTATTCGTAACAAATATTATTTTTTTAAACAATAATATGGCAGGCTTGAAAATGTTTTGAAAAAGTTATTTTCTAATTATTTTTTAAAATTCCATTTGAATAAAATAAAAGAGAAAGGTTTAATAAGTTTAAAAACACAAAGAAAACCGATCTCCTCCAAAAAACCCAGGTCCGGGGTAAATCACTTCTTCTCCACCCCCCCTCTCGACATGCCTGGCCAGCCCTATTTACAGACATATGCACACAATTAAACTATTAAGATTTTCGATTACAAGAGTTGTACCAGTTTTTTTTTTGAAATCAAGTGTACACATAAGTAGACGTGTTATTGAAAGTGATTATTAGTGCAGTGAAAGAACAATGGGAAAAATAAAAACATATCATAAGCGTAAATACCCTAGCAGAAAACCGAAAAATCGAACATTAGCCCAAAAGAGAAAATATAAAAAAGTAAGTACTAGCGAAAATTGAATTTTTTTCGTAAATTAATAAAAGTAATAATTTTCTTTTATTTCCGGTAATTTCTGTAGAGACTAATATAAGTGAAAGTTTTCCCATTTTGCCGTATCTAAATATTGATATGAAGAATGAAAGGCTCAATGAAAGGTGAATATCATAATTTTTATTTTTGATTTATTTTAAGCGCAGTAACCTCATGTACAGGGTGATCATTTTAAGTGCACCTTACTCGATTTTTCTGCTGTATTTTTAACCTAGGAAAAAACTTCAAAAATTACACTTATGTGTTTTTTTCTAAGGAATCCGAAAAATTAAAAACAATTGAATGTCAAATAAAAAGAAAACGCCGAAAAACTGAAAAATAAAAAAATTACACCCCGCATTAATATGCGGAAATGGGCATACGACATTCCGAATACTGATTAAATATGCGCGTCACATACATATCTTTTACTTCCGGTTTGACCGGAAATTGCCTTAATTTTTTTTATTCTAAATGATATATCCTGTATATTCAGCTCAATTTAAAAAATTTCTTTCTGAATTCAGCAATATGTAACATCATCATAATCTTTCATATTTGATAAAAATATTGGAGTTTAAATTTAAAATAACACAAATATATTTTTCATATTATTTCATCGCCTTTTCCATTCTGCGTTGAATGATATGACACACATTGATACTTCCATTTTATAGGAAACATTTTTTAAAATAATACTATGCATTAATAAGAAACGGTAAAATGGAAATTTTTTTGCAGATTAACGATTTAATTGTTTTGTTGTTTAGTTCTTTAGCTATTTTTAAACAAAGTAAATAAAATAATTTCGTTTTTTTTTATTATTTTTACATATTAATTGCAGGACAAGGACGCATGAAGGTTAAGGTTAGCTACTGCTTAGCTTATAAGCTTGACGCAATACAACATTTTCGTCGGTTTATGTCGTACGAAACCTCTAGTACTCCGCCTCTGATAATTCAACATCTCCCGATCTGAAATGTTCCACTATGCCGTTCTGTAACTAGAACATCGGCCACCTTCGACATTCGCCGCGATAATTTCGGTTTGGCTGTATATATGCACCGTGGCCTGCGCGGGGTGTGGTAAAATCGAGACTATATTTCACTTGCATCTGATATAGACTCTTAATATGCCTAGAAATAGATATTTTGATCTATCCTATAGACAAAAACATAGAAGAATTGTAAGCTGTTGAACAAGTTGAGGCTATCGTTGTTAATAAAGAAAAAAACAATTTCATGTATAGATAGCACTGGTAGTATTATTGGAAACTCCAGTGACGCAGCTGAAATAATTCCTCTTTACACACTGTTTGTAATGAACTAAATTCACTTGAAGACAGCGAAACACCATTTTCATTAAATGAAACAACCATACTTAACAAATATGTTACAAAATTTGTAATGGAACATAGTGCTGAAAATAACCTAAAATGTAAAAGTACATTACAGACTCATTTAAGAATGTCGACAAATAAATATTTACCAAGTCATTCCGCAGTCAATCACATTGCAAATAATGGTAAACTTGTCTGAGCTGTGATTACCTAAGAATGCTGAAACCCTCTTGAATACCCCAAGAGTTGTAAAGACTATTTATGTTGCATCAGGTTCCTATATACATATTGGTTTACGAGAAGGACTATGTTAAAAAAATGTAGTATGGTATCTTAGATTCCACTCAACTATATGCACCTATAATTCGATTTACTATTAAAACGGCTAATTAACACACCTCATTTAATATCAAGGATTATTTATTTAGCAAACATTTTTGTATATACAGGGTGGGGCAATAGTGTGTCCGACTTCCATATGTCGAGTTCTATGCCAGCTAGAAACTTGACTTAAAAACATAAATAAACTAGACAAAAAAAGTCTATAACTGCAAATTATTTTTGATTATACAGGGTGAGCCAAAACGATTATATAGGGTCAACTAACATTTTCTTAAATGGAATGCTATGTATATCAGAACATTTTTTTGAAACCTCTTTGTGGCCTCCTTCCACTCATGTATTATTACTGACTCACTCCCAAAAAATTCTTTTTGGCCACCCTGTATACTTTAAAGAAATGAAAATGGCTGAGTGTCATCACACAGATGTCGCATAACTGGTACTAACTAACATATTTTTTTCTTAAAATCGATAGTTGTGATTGTAGTGATATCTTTAATAGACACTTGTCAAAGGTATAATTTCAACAAAAAAAAACATTACATCCAAGTGGTTGGGAGAAAGTCAATAATAATATAGGAATGAAAGGAGGCTACAAAGGGGTTTAAAATTTTTTTCTGATATACATGGCATTTCATTTAAAAAAATGTTACTTAACCGTGTAGAATTGTCTTGGCTCACCTTGTATATTCGGAAACTATTTCCTGTCATAAACTTTTTTTGTCTAGTTTACTTATGTTTTTACATCAAGTTTCTATCTATCATAGAACACGATAAGTCGGACACATTATTGCCCCACCCTGTATATATCGCAAAACACTAAAGATTTTTAAAAACAAACTTATTCACCCTTCTCCCTTTATGACATGACATGCCAATTAATTTTTTCTTACTCCTAAATATTTCTACCTGCCTATATTTAAGTAATGATCATAACATAAATCATCACTAAATTATGTCGATTTCGGGCGTAATAATAATATAATTAATAATTCTTAATTCTGAATTCACTTGTTTCATTTTTGTCCAACCCTACCTTGCTAAAAGTATTTAGGTTAGATAATAACTAAATCTGTGTTAGGCCGATAGCTATATTCTGGTGTCAGCTGTCACCATGTTCTTGATCTGAACCTCCTGGCGTATACTTTCATAACGAAAAATAGATCTTTAAATGTTCCTTAAATGCTATCCTAAAATCGCCTGTGAAAAATTGATAATTTAAGCAGTGTTGATGATCCTATCATCCATTGTGTACATACCTTGAAATTGTGGAGAAAATACGAATTATATTTCCATTAATTAATCTATTATTAACATTTTAGTATTTAGAAGGCCCGTTTCTTTTGTATAGATAAGTTTACAGTAAAAATGCTTCTGTCAGTATAATTTCACCCGTTCCTCTGGCAATTGTGCATGTTTACAATTTCCAATGCTGTAGAATATGTATGGACACCATTTTATTTCGTTTTAAGTGTACAAAGGGTTAAAACAAATCACTGTATGTATATGAAATATGAACGGCTTCATATATAAATAAAAATAAAACATTGATGGACCTAGGTACATAACTATTATTGAACTAATTTAGAAAAAGCTTGTATTATAATATATTTATAATAACTATGATTGTATTTTATAAATATTCAGTAACAGTAAAGCAACAAACTTACGAAGATAGCATATAACAATAAGAGTTTTTAGTGCTGATATTAGTCAGAGGTGATACAATATATGGACTCTACATTTGACATTATCTGATGATTATACAGGGTGAGCCACGGTGGGTGGAGTATTAGAAGTATATGGAGAATTGATCAACCGATTACTTTGAAATTTTGGTTACCAAGATAATCGAGTATGATCTCTCCAACTAAAATATTTTCGAAAGTGCGGTGTTGCCGCATATGTAAAACTGGCAACATCTTCGTTATTTTAAATGGAATATCCTGCATATTTTTGCGTTTTTTGGATCGTAGTCTCTTTCTGAGTAACTTTTATTAATATTTCCCTATACCTATCTCAAGCCGTTTTCGAGATAATAATTCTTTTCTGAATTTATTGCCAAAAATTTGACTTTCAGTAAATCGTGTTTTCTCCTACCTACGCAGCAATTAAAAGATAATTTTTTAGTTGCGGCTAGGCAAGGCCTGGGGGCATCTCCTCCATTAATCAAATGTTTCGAATATCATACAGGGTGAGTTAGAGAACGCTTTCTACAAGTGACTTAGAAAAATGCACGAAAGTCAATTTTTTTAAATGGAATGCCCTATATATTATTACTGATTCCGAAAGGCGATACGTTTACCTCTTTAAAAAGGTAATATACTCTATACCTAATGTACACCGTTTTCGATTTATGGGCACTTTTCTGTAACCTTACCAAGAATATTAGTCTTCTGGTATATCATAACGGGTGGGCCATAAAATTTTTGTTTTGTCATTTTGTAATGACAGCAGATGTTATTTTTCTAAATAAATTTGACGTTAGTGATATTTGCACCTAATTTGAATAGCTATGTAGCACAAATATGGCAGAAAATAATTATACAAACACGGTTTTAATTGATTTGTTTATTATCCATGGAGAGTGCAATAAGATTATCAGCAGAAGATTTAATGAGAAATATCCGAATTTGCCGCAGATGAACAACAGAAAGTTTTTACGAATTCAGAGGAATTTTATAAATTTTGGTTCGTCATTAAGAGAAGCAAGAAATTTACCTAAACCTGTGACATCTGACGAGGTAAATGAAATCAATGTGCTAGCATATTTTCATGCAAATCCCCAGTATTCCATACGTTGTGCTGAGCGGGATTTAGCATTGCCATATTCATCAATTCGAAGACTACTAGCAAACCATAAAATGCATAATTACAAATTTACAAGAGGATGACAAAATAAAATATTACATATACGACGAAAAATTGAATTCCAAAAAATATTTAGATATAATTAGAACAATTATTGTGGAAGACTTCCTTGATATTATGTCAAATGAAAAATATATAAATTGTTGGTATCAACTCGACGGGGCTCCTGCACATTGTACACACGAAATTAGTATGGAGTTGGACCGCTTTTTCGATGATCGTTGGATTAGACGTTTGGGACCGTGGAATTGGCCTCCGAGGTCCCCTCGACCTTACCCCGTTAGATTTCCATCTTTGGGGTACTCTTAAAGATAGAGTTTATAAAACTCCAGTCCACAACAGGGAAGAATTAGAACGTCGAGTGATTCAAAAGATTGAAAACTTGGACCCCGCTGAAATAAGAGCTCCTACAACAAACGTCGTCCATCGTCGTATACAAAAGTGTCTGGAAGTTAACGGTCTACATTTCGAACAATTATAACAATATTTTTAAGATTTTTATATTTATTACTGTTATTGGTATTATTTGTTATTGCTACTTAGACTTTGTTACTGTTGTTGCTGCTTAGTTATTATTTTTTCCTAATACTAACACTGTTATTGTTCTCTTAATGATGAACCAAAATTTATAAAATTCCTCTGATCTGCGGCAAATTCGGATATTTCTCATGAAATCTTCTACAAGTTCTGCTGATAATCTTATTGCACTGTCCATGGATAATAAACAAATCAATTAAAACCGTGTGTGTATAATTATTTTCTGCCATATTTGTGCTACATAGCTATTCAAATTAGGTGCAAATATCACTAACGTCAAATTTATTTAGAAAAATAACATCTGTTGTCATTACAAAATGACAAAATAAAAATTTCATGGCCCACCCGTTATGATATACCAGAAGACTAATATTCTTGGTAAGGTTACAGAAAAGTGCCCATAAATCGAAAACGGTGTGCATTAGGTATAGAGTATATTACCTTTTTTAAAGAGGTAAATGTATCGCCTTTCCGAATCAGTAAAAATATATAGGGCATTCTATTTAAAAAAATTGACTTTCGTGCATTTTTCTAAGTCACTTGTAGAAAGCGTTCTCTAACTCACCCTGTATAATATTCGAAACATTTGATTAATGGAGGAGATGCCCCCAGGCCTTGCCTAGCCGCAACTAAAAAACTATCTTTTAATTGCTGCGTAGGTAGGAGAAAACACGATTTACTGAAAGTCAAATTTTTGGCAATAAATTCAGAAAAGAATTATTATCTCGAAAACGGCTTGAGATAGGTATAGGGAAATATTAATAAAAGTTACTCAGAAAGAGACTACGATCCAAAAAACGCAAAAATATACAGGGTATTCCATTTAAAATAACGAAGATGTTGCCAGTTTTACGTATAAGTGGCAACACCGCACTTTCAAAAATATTTTAGTTGGAGAGATCATACTCGATTATATTGGTAACCAAAATTTCAAAGCAATCGGTTGATCTATTCTCCATATACTTCTAATATTCCACCCACCGTGGCTCACCCTGTATAATAGATCAAGATTTGGTTGACTGGGTTCTTATGCTATGTCATTGGGCAGAATGTTTTATTTTATAAAAAGCTCAAAAACATTGTTGTTTTCAAAATCAGAAATATATTTACTTTGTGACCTAATAACAATACCCAACAAATAAAAAAAATATGTATCCTACCTCCTTCATTTTAATAGATGGTTCTATCATAATTTTATCCACTGAATTAAAAAATGGAGCTCACATTGTCCCAGCACGTTTATAACTCGATATTATTACTGACGCGCAAAGTAAAAAAGCTAGTAGGTAAGTAAAAAATTTTGATTTTCAATTTAGAGAGTTTCTTGTTATTTTGTTAAAAATTAAATGTGTGCTTTAATCGTTACCTACATATTTTAGATGTATTTAGAACCATCGATTATAAAATAAAATAAAAAATTGATATTAATATTAAACATCAACTAAAAATAGAGAATTATCAAATACTAAAATCGACCAATGGAGAATTTTTTCTACAAATCTAAAATCAAGTAAGTATATTTTTACCGAATTTTTACAACTGAAGAACCAAGAGCATTAGTTGAGGTAATGATTATGGTAGGCAAACATGTAAGTTCATGATCATCAAAATTGACCCCATGATTAAAGGCCGATTCCCATTAGAGCCGCACCGAGCGTCGCAGCGCAGCGCAACACAACAAAATTCTGCTTAAAAAATTTTATTTCTTCCATAAAGGCTATTCCCATTAGAGCAGCGTGTTGCAGCGCAGAGCAGCACAGCAAAATGCTGCTTACAGTTGTATGCATGTTACTAAATGACACCATTCTCACTTAATCGTTTCGACTCCTCGTAGCGCCGTGCTTCATACAGAAGTAAAGTTTTAATTCTTTCGTGAGCATTGAATCGCAGCATTGCTGCTTATCAGTGTGGCGCGCTGCTCTGATCATTGACGGACAAATGTCCCGAGGCATCGAATGCGACGAATATATGCAGGCAGGGGTATGCACTGGGACATTCATCCAATCAGTCTGCTGAGCTTTCTGTGACCTCGCATGCATCACAGACATAGAATTTTAAAAAGATATAGGTGTACGAAGTAAATTTAGCGTTATTGATTAATATTATTAAAACAAATAATTAAGTTAGGAAAGAGACCATGACCACCTTAGATGTTCTCTTAGGTGAGTTTTAAAATTTCTAAATGTTGTACCGACATAGGTCGCATCACAATGTTAGCATTTCAGCTGGTATACACCACATCTGTGTAACTACAATTGGTAAAATACAGAGTTTATAGCTCAATTGGTCATTACTTAAAAAACGTAACATAACATTTAAAAAATCTAATAAAAAGAACATATGCTTTTATTTTTAAATCTGTATTCAATACACTTATGACAAATATACATTAAAATTTGTAGTATTATTTTGACCAATATAGTTATCATTGGTAATGTGAAATACGAAATTATTATACACTGACTGACTGGAACTTTGTTCTTGCTTTTTTCCTTGTCTAGCCTATTCACCATTAAGAACAGAGGAGATAGCAGAAGAATGTCACAAACACTTGAAATTTTTAACTGAAAATTATAACAATTTTTAATGTAAAAGAAATAAATAATTTTATAGGCATTTGTTCCCTTGTCTTCAAATATGTCAAATTTATAAAACAAATAAACACTGGTTAATTGTAATTATTGTCACACATGATCAAACAATTATTATATGATTATGTCAAAAAATTTCCACTATAATTCGCTTCAGGGTACCCTAGTACAAAAAAATTTACAAAAAAATACCTGGATTGTCATGGTGACACTAGAGAAAACACACATTTTATTGGTTAAAAAGCACAGGTGTGAAATTGAATAAATTCACTCTAACCTCTATATTCCAATAACTTTTAATACCTATGAAAAAATTTAGGCTTCTAAAAATTATCCTGCATGCTGTGCGAAAAATATTAGGTTCCAAAGTATGATAACCATCAAATAACCAGATACATAAGAATTAGAATTATAAGAATATAAGTTCCTTATGTAGAACAACACATTGTGGGATAGCTATATTCACAAGGTCAAAATAGCCGATAATTGTAAGGTTTTGTGTATAAAAAAGTATTGTATAGAAATGGACTTCGAAATAGTAGCAGCCTTATACAATGATTAAACAGGGTGGGGCAATAGTGCGTCCGACTTCGATATCTCGAGTGCTATGATAACTAGAAACTTGATTTAAAAACATAAGTAAACTAGACAAAAAAAGTCTATAACCGGAAATTGTTTTCGAATATACAGGGTGAGCCAAAACGATTCAGAATACAGAATCAACTAATATTTTTTTAAACGGAATGCCGTGTATATCAGAACATTTTTTGAAACCTCTTTGTTGCATGCTTCCACTCCTCTATTATTATTGGCCCTCTCCCAACCACTTAGATGTAATGATTTCTTTTGTTGAAATTATGCCATTTACACGTGTATATAAAAAAAATCACTAAAATCACAACTATCGATTTTAATAAAAAATATGTTGTTGTACCAGTTACCAGACATCTGTTTGATAACATTCAGCCAGTTTCACTTCCTAAAAGTATAGGTGGCCAAAAATGATTTTTTAATTTACAACTTTTTGAACTGAATTTTCTCAATTTTTTTCAAATCGAACACCCTGCATATTTTTAGACGATGTAGGATTGTAAAATGAACATTTTATATGTACATTTCTATGACTATTTGTAACCATTTTCAATTTATTAAGGTATTATAATAAGCGTGTTACATGATGCCCATAAAAACATCACACCAACAACAATCCAAAATTTGAAGAAAAGAATAATACATGCTTTTAGAAGTATCACTCCGGCAATTTTATGAACAGTAGAAACCTCGTTCCAAAGACGCACAGAAATGTGTGTCAATCAAAATGGGCAACATGTGGAGCACTTTTTTATATTTTCTCTTGAATTACAAAAAAAATATATTTTTAATTTTTATTGCTGAATTTTTTATTTCATTAAATCGGAAGTTGTTACAAATAGCCATGGGGATGCACGTACAAAATATATTCGATTTTCAATTCTACATCACATCGTCTAAAAATATACAGAGTGTTCCATTTGAAAAATTGAGAAAATTGAGTTCAAAGAGTTGAAAATTTAAAAATTATTTTTGCCACCATGTATACTTTTAAAAAGTGAAAATGACTGACTGTCATCATACAGATGTCTCATAAGTGGTACTAACATATTTTTTTCTTAAAATAGATAATTATGACTGCAGCGATTTTTTTAATATACACGTATAAATGGCATAATTTCAACCAAAAGAAATTATTACATCCAAGTGGTTGGAAGAGAGTCAACAATAATACAGGAATGGAAGGAGGCCACAACAAGGTTTCAAAAAAATTTTCTGACATACATGGCATTCCATTTAAAAAAATTTTACTTGACCCTGACAATCGTCTTGGCTCATCCTGTATACTCGAGAATAATTTCCGGTTATAGACTTTTTTGTCTAGTTTATTTATCTTTTTAAATCAAGTTTCTAGCTATCATGGAACTCGATATATCGAAGTCGGGCACACTATTGCCCTAAACAGTATATGTGTTGCTAATATACATACCCGGTGACAATTTAAAAACTTGCACTCGCTATATCTCCGGAACTAATGAAGAATCAAAAATCGCTCGGAAACGTTTCGGTGATATGAAGGGGTAACTCGAATATTGTAATAAGTGACACACCACCACCCACCCCCTCACCCTGCTACTCCAACTCAAAAATTTTAAATGACAATCCCCTATTTGTGATACTTCATTGAAAAGCAGTTGAAAATTACTTTCCAATGATACCAAATAAAGTTTATTTTGGTGCAGTAGTTTTCAATTAATTTATGAATAAGTGATTTAAACTTACTATACAAAATGATATCACCATTTTGGTGATATGAGGGGGAACTCGAATACTCTGATAAGTGATGCATCTCAGCTATACTAACTCAAAAATCTTAAATGGCAACTCCCTGCTTGTGATAAATTATTGAAAGGCTTTCCAATAGTACCTATGAAAGTTTTTTTTTTGGTTTAGTAGTTTTCGATTTAATTAATGAACAAGTGATTTAAATTGTAAAAATAACTGCTGTTTGTTTACTAAACCCATGAATAACAGAATAAACACCAGACTTCAGCCGCACATTTGATTATCACAACAGCCACGCTACTTGCAGCGCCGGCCTAACTGTTTTGCCCGGGAACAAAAACTGACATAGCGGAATAAAGTTGTAATGTACATTGTGCTGGTGATTAACGTCGATGAGTCCACCACTATTTAATTAGTTTCATACCATTGATTTAATTGTATACGCATACATTCGTCTGAATTTGGTGTATGTTCCTAGTTCCTTACTGCATTCTGTATGTGTGTTCTTCAGTTTGCTAGTTTATATTAGACATTCTTTCTGTATGCTATTTTTTACGATTCTTTTTTGTAAAAAGTTAAAATTTCTTTCGAGCTGTTATTATTGTTGTGACTGATTTACCTTTTCAATCCAAATAATGGTTTACGCCATGGCTGAACGTGTTGAAATAATACTTATTTATGGTTTTAAGAATTGTGGTGCCTTCAGAACCACTCGATCATTCAACCAGAGATATCTTGATAGAAATGTAAGCCACGTTTATATCCAGTAACTAATTTCTAAATTTGATGAATGTGAATCTGTCGCCAATAAGAAAAGAACCCAACCAATATTACTTGATGAAGCAACCCAAATTCAGGTCCTTGGACAATTTGCCATGGATGCAACAATGTCTACTTGTCAAGCAGCCGCAATAACTGGGATATCACGCGAGTTGGTTCGAAATGTATTGAAACGTCACAAATTCCATCCGTATAAAATGCAGATTCATCAAGAGCTTTGTGATGATGACCATGATCGGCGAATTGAGTTCTGTGAATTAATGACAAACAAAATTATCGCTATGCCGCAACTTGTAAAAAACATTTGGTTTAATGATAAATGTACCGTTCATTTGAATGGACGAATTATTGGAGTGATGAAAATCCGCACGTTTTCAGAGAAGAGCAGTATCCTGAAAAAAATAAATGTGTGGGCAGGTATATTAGGGGATGCCATTATCGGCACATTATTCATTGATGGGAATTTAAATGGCAATATTTATGCTCAGAGGCTGGAAGGAACCATCGAACCAATAATAGTACAGTAGCTGGAAAACCAGAAAGATGCTCACGGGAATCTTGTATTAACTGAGAATTTGCTGTATTTTCAACAATACTGAGCACCTCTTCATTACGTATTCCCAGTTAGGTAGTGGTTGCACGATCACTACCCAAATAAATGGATTTGTAGAAGAGGGCCAATAGAATGGCCTCCAAGATCACCAGACCTAACTTCTCTGGACTTCCTTCTATGGAGCTTCCTAAATTCAGTTGTTTATAAAACTGATCCTCAATCAATCAACGAATTACGACCAATAATTATTCTGCCGGTCTATTCCCAGAGAGGCATTTGAAAACGTTCGACAGGAGTTTCAAAATAGACTGTATTATTGTTTAGAAAATTAAGGAAATCATTTTGAATAATTGTTATAAGATAGATTAAATAAAAAGAAATTTAAGTTTAAATCACTTATTCATGAATTAATTGAAAACTACTAGATCAAACTAAACTTTGTTTGATATCGTTGGAAAGCAATATTCAATTTCTTTTCAATGAGGTATCACAAGCAGGGGGTTGTCATTTAAGATTTTTTGAGTTAAGGTAGCTGAGGTTGCGGTTGTGGGTGGTGGTGCATCACTTATTACAGTATTCGAGTTCCTCCTTCATATCACCGAATCGGTTCCAGGCGATTTTTGATATCTTCATTACTTTCGGAGATATAACGACTCCAAGTTATCAAATTGTCACCCAGTATATAGGTCACCAAAAGAAAATTTCAATAATGGATATAATGAATAATATGGATAACGTGAATAGCAACAATTCAACAGATGTTGACGAGATACTTATGCGGCTATTAAAGGTTTGTAAATATGTTATAGTAGATTCCCTTGATTAACTTATCAAAGCATCAATAAATCTATGACAATTAGAGGGCACGTTAAAATTAGGCAAAATAAATCGCCCTAGCAAAAAAAGAAGACCTGCATGTAATTTAAAATCATAGGCTCATGCTCATACTATTTATCAAAAAGTCCGGGGAAGCCATCGTTGTTAGAATATACTCGTATCTAGAATGAAATAATTTATTTACTAACAGGCGGTTTGGTTATAGAGACCTGCATATGATTCAAAATCATAGGTCTATAATACTACTATCCATCGAGAAGTCTGGAAAACTAGTGCTTGTTGGAATATACTCGTATCTACAATGAAATAATTTATTTACTAACAAGCGGTTTGGTTACAGAGTTAATAGATCTACAGAAACAGCAGCAGATATTCTATAACTTTAATTTCAATGAACTCGAGTATATCTAATATTGTTGATATGGAATTGGGTGTAGCTCATGGTTCTATTATAGGTCCACTCTTATTTGTTATTTTCATCGACTACTTATCAGATTACATAATTCCCATTCTGTAAATGGTTTCCAGTTGATTGGTGTAAATAAATAAATAAATAAATAAATAATAGACGTAGAATGTATGTAGACAACACACCTGTTATAATCTATGGGGAGACCGTAAAAGAATTATACAATAAAACAATAACTTTAAACAATTTGAAGAATTATGTCAAAAAAATGCATTCATTATTAATAGAGATCGAGAGGTAGCGATCAGTTCTAGAGACGACATACGTAGATATATTATTACACTGTTAAAATCTAATGAAACATTCCCAAACAATAAGAAATGATACAATATTCTTATGTACAATGCAATAAATCTGTTTTCTTTATTAAAATGCGAACAAAAAATCAAAGAATTTTATCAGGTAACTGGGCGGCTTGCAGCTATAAAAGCAGTTACTTACTGACCGTCATCTTGACAGGGATGCTCGTTATTGTCGAGTGTCCAATTGCAATGCGAATGCAAACATAGATATAGGCGGATCCGCCTTGGCTATGACGTTTACGCCCAGTATCTCATGTTGAATACACTCTAAATACGTAGCATTTATAAGACGTCTATGTGAGTAACACGTAGATACGTAAACAGTGAGAAATTAAAGACAACGAATGTTAACTTTTTTCTATACCTTGTTTAATTCCTTCAGAGGATAAAGTGATTTCCCGGAGTTGCATTTTAACGACACAGAATTATATTGCAAAAACTATAAAGAAAGCGCTTTCGTGTAACGTCAATTAATTCAATTACGAAGGCTCTTTAAAAAATAGTATTTTTTTTTATACAACTGCCGGCTCTGAAAAATAACATACACTTGTTTCCGCTGCCTAATTATTATTATATGATAATAATAATAATCAGGCAGCGGAAACTAATTTATGCTATTTTAATCGATCTCAGGAAGACACAACTTTCGCAAAATACAAGCGTGTTCCGTTATGTTTAAGGCATCTTAATTTTGGAATTAGTCGAGTAGGATTTCCCAAGAATACAATTTTTTTGTTCAATTAGCCAAGTGTAATTTGGGTTAAGAAAATATATCATTATAATGGTGATCCATTCGAGTGTAAAGAGGTAGATCTTAAAATATTTTCACTCTTGTTAAATTGTAGACATTGGATATAATATGGAACAAAATATATTAAAGTTACGCCAATGTCTATTACGAAAATAAAACACAGTAAAATAACAGAGAAACCACTTTTAATTGAAAATCGTTTGTTAAAAGTTGCGTCCTACTTCTGGGATTAAGAATTGTTACAACAGAAGTTGAATCAACGCCTTCTTGTTAAGTTTAAGTTCCTCCGATGATCTCGATTTTGCATTTCTAAACTGTTTACTTTGAATTACATTTTAAAACGTTACGGTTATAATCGTTGTGGGAATTCTCATGCTTACTCTAATTTATTACGGTTGAAACTAGGGCGGAAGCTCGCCTGGTGATGGTTTAAATTACTAATGAATTGAAAGAGAAAAAGTACTATGCTTATTTAGTGTATTTTTACGTAACCACATCTAATTTAGAGAGAAGAAGAAAGGTGAAAATAAAACAAAAAAATATTTATTTTCCGCACATTAAAATGTAACGAAATTTACAACCTTTCCCTTATGAAAAGGTTACTGAAAATGTTTCAGCTCTATTGCAAAACACACCCAGAAGAATTTTCATAAAATATTATTTAATTTAACCCAGTGAATATATGAAAATATGTAGAGCTAGTAACTGAATGTTTATGTTACCTAAATCTAATTGTTAAAATTTCTAAAAATATACATGTTGGTGCAAAAAAACGAAATTAACTTTATTGTTAAGTAATCTGTGCATCCTTCGATTTGTTGCCTTGTTGGCCGTAAGTTCATAAATTATTATAAATACATTCCGTGATAGAGTATTAATGTCAGTTTTGTATTTACATTAGTTAACTTTGAGTTAAAAGTACAATAATACTCATCAGCTTAAAAATCACCAATTATCGAGACGCTTTCTTTCTGGTACTATTTTTAGTGGTGCGTGCTTGAATGAGAGCATCTCGGAAGCTGATGTGTGTGGTACATTGCACAAAAGCCATGACAGTTTTCACGCAAGAAACACGTAGACGTATTTCGACACATTTTGAGTCAAGGAACTGACATCAGTTTCTTAGTTTTATAACGCCTCTAACATCGCGATGAAGACAGCAAATCATTGTCTTTCAACTAGCGTTGTTCATCCATAAATACTTGTGGCTACCGACTGACCGTTTTACCAGCTCTCCACTGCACCTGCTTTACCAACATAACCCCATTTAAAATAAAACAAAAGCCCTTGGTTGCCCGTTGGTCTGTCTGTCTTTAATTTACTCAGAATGTCTATTACGTGAAATATTTTTTTTATTTTACTAGTGATATCTCACAATCTTTTAAGTTAATATCACGAAAATAACAAAAACAAAATAAATACTATTTGCCACTTTACTAGTTTTCTAATTGTGCTTCATTTGTTTCGATTAATTTAGCGAATATCTAGAAATTCTCAAAAAATCCAACAGCATATTCTAACGTTGATTGACTGTTAGTTACCGCGCTTCGTGATTATTTCTTTTATCTCTCTCTATAATGCATTTCAACCAATAGTATTATTTCGCTCTATTTAGGGATAATGACCATTTATTTACAAGACTATGCACTACGAGGAATTATGGCTGGTTAAAAATATATTATTACCTCCTACAAAAAGTTGTCTAAAACAGCATTGTCTTAATATGCCCATTATCAAACTTCAAATAGTTTAAATCCTCTACGTGATTTACTAAATATATTCCATTGTGATTGATTAAAAATACCTACACTTTGACCAATAAATTATTAATATTTTATAAAATTGTTCTAATGCAATAAATGTTCAAGAAGTCCATTAATGAATTAATTATTAGTTTATAATAAAATTAATTTTATTACCTTAGTATATTTAAATTGAACTATTTATAATCATTTAATAGATTGGTCGATTATTTGATTGTCTTTCAAAATAATTGATTGTTTGATTGGTGGAGTGTCTAATCGATTATCGAATATTTAAATAATCGATTAATCGACCAATCGATTACTTATTTAATTGACTAATCGAATAATCGATTAAGCTCTCAAGTAATTATTCTAATAACCGATTTACCAATTGTTCAAATAAAAAAGAAGCCCTATTGATTATGCCTAAGAAGACCGTAGAAAAATCATCAATTTAAAATACAGAAATTTCAAAATGCATATGCATGTTACTCTTCATTCAAATTTGAGTGTCACAATATATAGTCGCATAACGCAATGAAGCATGTAATTCAATAAAAATAAAATTATTTACAATAATTTTCTAAAAGTTGATTGAAGATGAAGTTACTTTGTGAAAATCCATTTTGATTTAAAAAATTATAAACACTTTTTTTACTTGTCTAATTTTCACTTTATTTGTTATTTTACAACTAGTTTCATCCTATTCGGACATTCTCAAGTTTACTTGAAAATGTCCGAATAGGATGAAACTAGTTGTAAAATAACAAATAAAATGAAAATTAGACAAGTAAAAAAGTGTTTATAATTTTTTAAATAATAATTTTCTAATTAATATTATTTTAAAGTTGTGTTTGTTCAGAAAAAATAAATAAATTGATTAATTATAAACATTTGTTAAATTACATGCTTCATTGCGTAAAATTATAATATATTGAATTGTTTTAAGGAGAGTCAGGTCCGCTTTCTTTGCTTCTATTGTACATCATATACGGTCGTGTAGTAATAATGAAAATAATTTCCTCGTACAGTATTTAATATAGGTACATAAATTTTAGCATATTAATTTACACCGACCTAAATTCAATTTAAATTTAATTCAGGGAGTTACACTGTCGAGGACTTCAATTTCATTCCCTAAATTTCAATAACCCTTATTATTCATAAGCATACAAGTGAAAGTTTTAGAATTGGTTTTCTTTTGAATTATACTAGAAAGTTCTTAAGTATAACCTTACAATCTTTCCGAAAATTAAAAAGACGTTAAGTTTGAATTTATATTATATTTGTTGTCAATATTGTTGTATACAAGGTAATTCAGAATTCCACGGACAAACTTTAATAGCATATTTAGTAACTAAAATAAACATAAAATGTTCCTACTTAAGCAACAATTTTGCGACTTGCTATGATATCTGCGGAGAAATTAACGTTGTCTTAGGTGTAGCTAGAAAATTGCAAAATAATTTTAAATAGCCGCCATTGTTAGCAAAGCACAAGTGAGTTCGTTTTAATAAATTAACTGACTCACACATACACAACAGCTATTCCCTCCGACATTTGCCAGGTGCCGCTGAGACTCGAACTCGGGAGAAATAGACAGTGACTAGCCGTGTTCTGCCACACAATAATGCTCTAGTTAACTATGCTACCATCTCGATATTTTAAAAACGATACTATATATCCGTACCTTAAAAGGATTCAAACCCCGGGTCTCTTGGTCTCAAGCTTAAGGTATGAGCCACTGAGTCGAATTTACATATCCATAATGGGAATAAATCAACAGTGTTAGAAATCTAACCGTTGAAGTATGTCGCATTACAAATAAACAGGAACAATAAAAAACACAAATGTCTGATGAAAACGGAATAAGTATAATTGGAATGGAGGAAGTACAATTTACGTGTAACTTTAGCTGAAACAGCAATGACACTAGCATTGTTATTAGTAAACAATCGTACGCGTACAAGATTTTTCAATAAATCGATGCAATTATTGCATGCTAACGATTTTCTCAAACACCGTTCAATTTATAGAAATTAACTTTTTTTGTGTAGATCCTAATTGTGCATCACAATTTCTAGTTAAAAATCCATAAATATCATGCATAAACAAGTTATTTAAGAACATCAAGACAAAAAGTGGGAGCCCCGTAGAAGCGAATAATGTGGAGTTATGCGGTTTATGCTTGTGGTGATAGTTCAAAAATTCATGCCAAGTTTCAGTACAATCAAATCAATATAAATTGTGGCTCCGTGGTCGAGTGGTAGGGACAGTTGCCTATCACCTAATTCAATTCAAAACAATTTTATTTAAATTAAAACACAGAACATTGTATATTGCCATCGTCGGACACCGAGTCTGTTGCCGACCCGGCATCCCCGCATATAAAGGCAATGGGGCAATTGTTGGGTCAGGCGAAAAAGGGCCGGTACGGGCTTAGAACTAAAAGATCATTTATAACAGAAGTCCCGGGTTTGATCCCCGATCAAGGAGCTAGGATTTTTTCAAAACCAGAAATGAATCCTAGCATACTCGGATGTTGGGTGTGTGTCCAATTTTCCTAAATGTATATCCTTCTCTCACATAAGGTACCTCAAGGGATAGAAGGAGTTATATTACCCGTGGTGGTGTTTAATTAATACTGTTTGAGTTATTATGAAAATCGTGAATTCCATTAGGAGCCTTCGAAACTCATACGTGGCGGTTCCTATTTTTCAATTTCAATTTTTTTTCTAATTTTATTTAGTTTTAACCCCTATTTTGTTATCTTAAATTAAAAAGTAACTGGTAAATTTTGGGTATCATCGGACTTTGTTTACAGGTCGTTCAATAATTGTAAATTTCTAATTATTTGCTACCATATTGATTTAGAACTTCCCATACGCGATTACTCTTCGATTGTAACAAAGGAAATTTCCAGTTCTTGGTGAAACTAAATAATTTCCAATCAAAACTGCGGAAAAAACTTAAATATTATTTTGAGGAATGGCGCATTTTGAAGAAAAATAAGCGTGGATCATCAAATACACAAAAAGTAAAAGAAAACCTTCACCTCAAAGTTAGATAAATTTTTCGGTGCCGCGCATACTAATGTCTTCAAGATCATAAAAATAGCAGACAAAGAATTGCTCTTGGCATAATGAGGAGAACGGCGAAGAGGTTATATTGCCGGCATACACAAGATGCTACACCGTGTGTCCCAAATTCGATGCTCACCAATGAGATCTCGGAAACGGTAAGAGCTACAATGTCGGTTAGATAGGACAAGTTTTAGCAAATTTTATGCTGATTCTAAATCCGTTAAGAAATCATGGCTATCTGAAACCGTTTTTGAGATGTCCAAAAAAATTTTCTGATTTCTCTTTTTTTGGCTGTAGCCAAGTAATCCTTGATTTTAGACTTTTACACTATTAGGACACTTTTTAGATACTAATATTATGGTCTAAAAACGAATGTTAGATAGTCTTTTGTTTTCAAGATATCAGAGGTAAATTTTGTTTTTCTTATGGCAGCCATATTGAATTTTTTGTTTTTCAGATTGCGCTTAAAAAAGAGCTTTCAGACGATACACAGGAAAAATTGTTTTTCAGGGGACTGATTTAAGAAAAGTTATCCATTGCTTAACAAAACAAAATAGTAGACCATGGAAAATCAAAGTTTTCCTAAAGCCAGAGATAAGGAAGTTGCTTATTTAGACGGCGACTAGTTATTATCTATGTACTTAAAATATACTGTAAATTACTTTATTTGTACATTTTTTTAAAAATATAAATTTTTAGACGATCATTGTTTTATTTGTCATAAAATTGTCAATAAATTGTTAAAAATTTTAACAAAAAAATCCACACGGCATTATGTTAAAAAAAAATGAAAGGAAAGAACGGCTTAAGTAGCTACAGATGAACACTTCTTCACAAACACACAAAAAGATGAAAACTGAAGTATAGAGTTGTCTAACGATAGTTCGGATGAAGAAACTGAAATGGACGATGAATTAAATGAAATAGAAGCTATTTTAATCCCATCTAAGCTTGAAAGGGAATTCATGATTATCATTATTACTCAACTGGCATGGCAGCAGCTTTAGAGAGATCTAAATATCGGAACGCAGTATTTGCCATTGCGGAAACAGCTAAAAGTTTGGGACATAACGTCACCCACATTACATTGAATTGGTACTCCATTCTTAGGATGAAAGTATCGTATAGGACTGAATCATCTGATAGAATTTAAAAAATTCCATGGAAATGTCCATTTTACGGTGCACTGGGATGGAAAACTCATTAAACATATACCGAAAAGAAAAAGTTGTATGATTTCCAGTTCTTGTTTTGGGCAATGGCGCATCACAGTTGTTGACAGTTCCAAATTACATTCAGAAACTGGAGAATCATAGGTAATAGCAGTTTATGAAGCAATTCAAGACTGGGGAATGGTTGAATCAGTAACTACAATGTTCTGGTACTACGAGATTAAATAGAGAAAAACAAAGTTCTATTAGAGCAAAGGTTTGAAAAAAACCTTATTCTTCATGTTATGTAACTGATCATGGCAGAATTAAAAATCTTCATAGGACCAACTGCAGATCCATAAATTCTCATCCTTAAACGTTTCCAGTCATGTTGGAAATTCATCGATCAAAAAAAATTTGAGATAGAGGTCGATAATACAGAAGTTCTTAGTTAAATTCAGAATGTCCGAGAAAGTATTTTTGAATTTGCAAACGAACTAATGGAACTACAAAATTATGGTGATTGTAAAAAATTTCTTGAAGTAGTTATAATTTTTCTTGGAGCAGCACTTACTCGAGGAATACGTGTCAAGACTCCTGGAGCTATAAAATGTCCAAAGTGCTAAGTATATACTCTTAATATTTTTATGGTCAGATTTTAGTTTAAATTAACAATCAAAGAAGTCGAGATACGTGATTTGTTGCAAAAGTTTATTGTGCGGGCATGAACTTCAGCATCTGTTGCGTCTGGCAATAATTTTATACTTTTGAACACACTTACCAATAATTATGCAAACATTAACCCTGGTATCTCTAACATCTGAATAATTTGCCAATTATCTTTGGTACTTGTCCGAAAAATCGAAGACGAATACTCAAAATAGTAGTAGCAATATCCTGATTTATTTCATTTGATAATTTTGTAACTAAGCTACAATTTTATACCACTAGGGCAACTTCCAAACGACTGGATTAATTTTGATCCAGAATTCGGTCATTTAAGGTGGTAAATGATCATGATAAGCGAGGTGTAGCATTAATACAGATAGTCAGAAACGAAATATTACTGAGCATCCGTTACAACCATAGTTAATAGCTCTAAATTGATACTACCAGAGACCATACTAATGTTATGTAAGTATCCATACCTATATAAAAGCTCAAAAGGTTTTCTTCTCCGGTTTCTCAAGCGGCTACCGCTTTACCAATTTTGATAATTTTTTTTTTTTCAATGAAAGGTCTCTACCCTCAGATGGATCATGACACATTTTTATATTTTTTTAATCACCATTTTCATACGTAAAACAAAATAGACAAAAACTAATGCATGTTAGCGTATGCTAAGCGCGGCGTTACTTGAAGCGACCCCTACCACCGACCTCTTAAGAAATGGAACTAACGCATCTTAGCCGACTTGGCTTATTCTGTGCCAGTGTGCTGTTCGGTTATTGTTTACATTCGAGTTTTCAGTTACTTTGCTGCAAACAGGATTGTTTATATGTGACTTCTAGTTTTTACTTGCTTTGCAAATAGGAACTTAAGCTAAGTATTTTTTAGTTTAGTTTACTATTTTTATTTGTTTTTCGGGATAAACCTATTTTAAACATGGAACGACATGTTTTTCCTATTGTAGGTTACGGAAATTGTTTATTTCGTTCTGTTTCGCATTGTTTATTTAATAATGACCAACATTATCGCGAGATACGCATGCAAGTCGTCGAAAAAATTAAAAATGAATGGGAATATTATCAAGGTTTTATTATTGGAGATCCATCGTATCGGTTACCGATTACAAATTCCGCTGAATACGAAAATTTATTGTCTTTAGATAGCGAGTTCGCCGGCCATGCCGAATTGCACTGTATTAGTCAGCTGTTTTCTGATCATTTGTTTAGAGTATATAGAGATAATAATAATAACGAAACTCTTGATTATGGTAATGGAAATATTATTTCTAATTTACTTTTTTCTGGTAATGTTGATGCAGGACATTATAGTGTTTTAGAATTTCGTCCTGTCACTAATGATGCCGATGTGCAAAACGCACTCTGCAATGTTGTGCAACATAATATTGCAAAAAAATGTAAATTATGAAAGACATTGACTGGCGGCGGGGAAAGGAGACGCGAACGCGCACAAAAACGTCTAAAATATGAAAAAAAAAACCTGCTTTACAATTCAATATAGATGTGCCGTTTCTGATACTATTTCAAATGTAACTCCATTCAATTTATGTAACTTAAACAACATATGTAGTTATTGCTCTGCCCGGTACTTTTCATGTGAAAAAATTCGGCTGGCTACTTTGGTCTTTGTTGCTGTAATTAAAAGTTCAAATTACCGGAATTTCGGATTCCTGATAAAATGAAAGAATTATTTACAGGGAATGACGAGATATCGAAATATTTTCGAGATAATATTCGACAATATAATAATGCTTTGTCGTTCGTGTCATTCGGGACAAATATAAAATTACCTTCCGGATATGGTCCTTATTGTTTAAAAATTCTTGGTGTAGTACATCATAAAATTTCGTCATTATATCCTCAAAATGGAGGATGTGCTTCTTATGGACAGTTATACATTTTAGACTTTTCCGAAGACAATCAAATTAGACTTGAACATGCTGTGAACAGTTCCTTGAAAAAAGATATTCTAGAAATACTAAATCGTGTCGTCAATCAATGTAATCCTTATGCGATAATGAGAATTCTAGCAGCAGCTGATATCAAGTCAGCAAGACTGATTATATGGGATGAAGCACCCATGGCCAATATCTATGCATTAATGTGCGTTAATATACATCTCAAAGACATTATGGGTAATGACATTCCTTTTGGAGGAAAAATTATTATATTTGGGGGAGATTTTAGGCAGGTCTTGCCAGTAGTTCCACATGCTTCACGAGAAACAATAATTCAAAACTGCATCAAGTTTTCTCCCCTATGGTCAGAATTTAGGGTATTTAAGTTGTTTAGAAACATGCGAGCAAGACCCGAAGAATTGGATTTTGCTAATTTTCCGCTTAAAATTGGCAATGGAGATTATCCTTCCGTAAATGACGAATCGTCACCATTATCTGCTGTTATTGATTTACCGTCCAGTGTAATTGCGAAATAAGACATTGTTTCTGAAATTTTTGGGAAAGAGTTTGCGTCACCACACGCCGTTATTAATTTTTCAAAATTTGCCATTTTAGCCCCAAAAAATGAACACTGCGATGAGATCAATTCTAAAGTTATAAACCTTATACCCGGAACGCCTAGAACATATATTAGTGTAAATAATTTGATAACGGAGGAGGAGAATGAAATTCTTCAGTTTCCTATGGAATTTCTGAATAGTTAAGTGGTTTGCCTCCACATAACCTTACATTAAAAACTGAAGCTATCGTCATGCTGTTAAGAAACCTAGATGCTTCCCAGGGGCTCTTAAATGGTACCAGATTAATTGTTCGAAATATGTACGACAATTCTTTGGATTTGGAAATTATCACTGGCGAAAGAGTAGGTCAAAGAGTTTTGATTCCTAGAATCGACTTAACGCCATCTGATACAACTTTTGCTTTTTCTTTCAAAAGACGCCAATTTCCTATTCGTCTTACGTTTTGTATGACTATAAACAAAGTGCAAGGACAAACTCTTGATCGTGTTGGGATTTACTTACCCCAGCCTATATTTAGCCATGGCCAGTTGCACGTAGTAATGTCTCGAGTGCGATCGTTCGACAATTTGAAAGTACAAATAATTTCAAAAGGGAACAGCACTCTCAATGTAGTATTTAAGGAGGTGCTGTAACATGAAACTTTCGTCACTCACTTGCATTTTCCAATACACCCGCCATCGAATTTCGACGGTTACGCTAGTATTAATTAAATGTTTTTTTTAAATGGAACTTCTTTATGACGAAGAATATTTTTTTATAATCCATCACATACTTTTATGACACATGTTATACTTCAAACTTTCGAGCTCTATTTTAAGTTTTTTCACATAATTAATTTTAGCAGAGAATCTTTAAAAGGTTGGTAATTAAATTTCCAAAAAAAAAAAAGAATTTTACGAACCACTCTAAATTTGTTCATGGGACTGGATTGGTTTGGAACCTTTGTGAAGATAACACTGACGTAGTTTTCCACGAAACACCAAAACATTATATACTTTATACTATATACAAGTTGACGAAACGCGCATCTAGTGCAGTATATAGTGTTTTTTCGTGAAAAACTACGACAGTGTTTTGTTCATAGGAACTTTTGTGTATATTTTAGTTACGTTGTTATAGTGAAAATCTGAATTAACCGGTATGTGAATAAAACATTCTTTAATCATTTACGAGTTCACATCATATTTTTTCTCACTCTTGTTTTATCACCTATATGCACTACCGTATAACATTAAGTATGCTGATTAAATCTCATTCTCAATTCCCTTTTTTAAGTCTCCGTCGATATTTTATTGCGACGATCGTAAATAATTAAATATGCCGTTCTGTAAAGAATTTCTGCTTTCAGAATATTTCCTTTTATTTTGAATCGTTGCCATTTTAAAAATTCGTAATCCGTGAAATGGAGAGAATTTATTTCTGCTAAATTTATGCTAGAAAATCAGAAGCTGTTGATTTATTTACCATATTTATGTTTAAAAGTCTGCCGAAGTAGCTGCATTTGGGAGTTGTCAATTTCAAATCTCTTTAGGATGGGCAATTGATGATGCTAGAATTTATTTTTTTAAGTTATTTCAATTGTTTGGTACGTAATATTTTAAATAATAAAAAAAGAAAATTGAATCTAAGTAAATACTGCGAAAATTCTTTGGAATAATCTTGATATTCCATTTTTTTTCCATTAGTCCTAACCAGAGCTATATCAGCTATTAACAGGCTGAAACCGATACGATATTTTGACTGGGGTGGTACATTTTGTTTTATTATTAAGTTACTACCACATCAACAATCATAGATATACCTAACACATAAACCAAACACATATATTTTTTTCTATTAAACTTTTATTTCTTATATTTTAACTTTTTTTATCTTATTATGATATCTAATTTTTCACACACACATGTATTTTTTTCTTTTTTGTTTAGGAACTGAGATATAATTCGAGTTCGATAAGCAGTTCTTCATTAGGATTACTTTTAGCCTAAATTAATATAAATATATTTTTTTATATTACTTATAATAATACATAATAATTTTATTATGATTTCAACTAATTTATATAGGTCTATGTTATCTGATTGTAGTTCTGATAAGTGGAACAGTTTTAATATATTCATTTGATTACGTAATGTTTAGAAATTTATTTATTTTTCCCTGTTTGACGGACAGATCAACAGAATGTGCTCTGTGTTTTGACATTCCATTCAAACTCACTTAGTGAACACTTAAGAAATACATGTTTTCCAGTTTTGTTGCCGATATTTTTATCTAAATTTTTATTATGGATATTTTTATTTTTTTCTGAACAACCAAAATATATTTTTTTTATATTTATTACGCTCGGCTACCATTTGGCTCTAGTGATTTCGACCCTTCGAAAGGCGGTTACTCAGCTTTGTTTGTTGACGATATATTCAGAACATTTAGTATCATATTTTTCTAAATTTTAACTAGTAGCAATGACGTTAAATAACATTTTTATTAACGATATCTGATTACTTTTGCCAGCAGGTATTCTTGTAGAACAGTGGCGGCTCGTGAAAATTTTATTTGGAGGGCTCTAGCTTCTTAAAAAATATGAACAACGTAATAAAGACTCGGTAATTTCATTCAAATAGAACTACAATTTATATAACAAAAGAAAAAGTTGTATGTACATATGTACAAAAAAAAGTTCACAATATAATAATAATCACTAAAAAATGCAAGTAGAAATGTTATTGCTTAAACACAAAATTAAGTCTTCTGTCTTTCTCGGAAAATAAATGTTCTAAAACTTATTCGTTAAAATTTCTTTTGTTAGGATAAAGTTCTTATTCACTGACATCATTGCTAGGGCATTAAGGAGTTCTTCATTCGTAGTGTTTCTTAAAAATGTCTTTATTCTTTTAAGAGTTGAAAAGCATCTTTCTGATTCAGCAGTGGACATGGGAGTTGTCACAATAATTTTTAACAACTTGACCGTTTCGCTGAACGTTTCATTTAAACCATTTTCAGATGGCCAAAAAAGCATGTTTAGGCCACCTACAATACTTTTTAAATCTGTTCTTGAATAAATGACTTCCAATTTAGTCCTTAATTTGTCTTGTTGTAACATTGAATAAGATTCAACAACTGATTTGAATGTCGACGTCGGAAATTGTTTTTGAATAATTAAGAAAATTGTCTACATTCACTAAAGATGCGGCTTCTAAATGACCTCTGTATGACAATCTTTCTTTCATCTGAAAAATTATTGTATCACACACTTCCTTAGCAATTACGGACTTTATATTTTCAAGAATAATTTTTTCTCCGTTTATTCTCATTCTCAGTATTAGTAATTTCTTTTTCCATCTCATCAGTTGAATTTCTAATAGAAGATATCAATTCTTCAAACTCTTCAACTTTTTTTTTAAGTTCAATACTGTTTGTATTTCTGGCTTGAAATTGAATAAATAATATGTCTACATGTGGAAAGATTTTGTGAAATAAATTAAGAAAAAATACAAAATTGGGATCTTCCAGAGTTCTTCGTAAACCGTAGGCCTCTTTGCAAGTAACAGATTTATTATATTTTTCCTCCAATTTCTCGAAATATCGATTGACTTTTCTCTGTTCTGAAAAATGACTTTTACTATACGGATGTTATAATTCCAACGTGCATCGGTAATTCTAGGCAACTTTCGATTTACAATTTCTTCTAATACATCATATCTGTGAGTAGAACTTGAAAAAAGAACTAGGATAGATTCAGGCAAAAAAAATGTAGTTTGGCATTCTGACTGGTTGCTTTCTGCATAATTAAATTTAATTGATGTGCATAACAATGCACAAGATGGGCATGTTTATACTTAAATTTTATTTTTGATTGAACTCTACCGGTAGCACCACTAATAACATTTGCACCATCATAAGTTTAAGTAATTAGTTTAGAAGGCGAGTTTGAAATTAATTTATCTAACTCATGTTCTATGCACTGTGTTAAACCCTCAACTGACTTATCGTTCATTCTTATGGAACTCCAAAATATCTCATAAATATTTCCATCGTGGTAATATCTTACTATCATAACCATTTGACACTGGTTGGAAATTTCAGTTGTCTCATCACTCTGAATTGCTAAAAATTACCTTTTATTAATTTGCTCTTTAATTTCATGATGACATACTGCAAGCATACTTTCCAATATTTCATTTTGCACAGTTTTAGATCTACCTTTGAAAACCGTCACCGTGTCTAAATGTTTCTTCAAAATTACATACAATTCTAATGAAAAATCGATTAATTATAGCAAAATTCCACGGTTTTGAGAACCGTCTTTTTCATCATGCCCTGTTAATTCTAGTTCTAACTTCCCACAAAACTTGATACAATTGATAATTTTCTTTAAAATATACCTATTTTTAGTTACCTGCTCGTTGTGTTTTATAGTATTTTGCCTATAAACTGAATCTAACTAAACTGCAATAATTACCCAGCCTAACAAAGCCAAATCCGTACTGCACTTTATATGGTATGCAGAAATTTTGTGCTCTTTTATTTTCTGATTTAAATGTTTTAGATTCTTAAATCCTGTTACCGACCATATATTGTCCATTCTGACGAAATCGGAATAAAATAGAATATATGGAAACAAAACAGAGCATTTACCTTATCATATTCACAAATCCACTGAAATTTTTTGTAAATTTCTTTAGAAAAATGCCTCGTGTGAGTACGTGTCTCTACCTTGTCTGGTTGATTAAGATTCAATTCTGGTGTTGGTCGTGCGAGTTTTTTTATTTTTACTTTTTCTGCTGACAACAGAGTTTCAAAATTCACTTTCAGAATATTATTTTATACTATTCTAAGTCATTTTGGCATCAACAAAAATAACACAAAAACATTCAAAACAGTGAAACTACAAATAAATATCGAGAGCGAGACGATATAAGCACTACTACACTACACAAACATTAAAAGCGCACTGCAGTTCTGATAACTTGAGCCTTCTGTGACGTTGTAAAAACCGTTCTCTTCGATCGGCAATTTCCGCGCTCGGTTCGTTTCTTCATATATTTACTTATGCAAGGAATGGCTCATATGAGTTGAGTCTGAGCCCCCTCACTCTCTGGTTAGAGTTATAAGTTGATGGTCAGTACATTATGTGATTTTATTGGACACATGGCCATCCCAAACAGGTAATAACTATGTTAAAAAGATATTAAATATAAAAAACTGGAAAAAAATATAACATGCATTTAATTACTGTTGCATTTTCCTAACAGTAACTTGGGGGGCTCGGGCCCCTGAGCCTCTATGGAGCAGCCACCACTATTGTAGAATTTAATACTACATGAAAGCTTCCACGTCATTAGAAAAATGGAAATGACAATTTTCATAATTTCTCAGAAGCAATATTACTATAAAAATAAAATTATTTAATTTTCATATATAAGGCGTTTCAGGATTAACTGGAGCAACTTAAAAATTTGAATTCAGGACCTCAAAATAAGAAAAAGTGTCCTATGGAGGTCTGCCCGGAAACGTTTTGTTAATGAGTTACGCCCCTCCAAATATGGAGGATGATTTTAGGTTTTCTTTTTCTCACATTTGGAAGATAAAAAAATTTATTTTGGTAGAGATTTTCTACAAATAGTAGCATTTCTAAAGGACATTTTTTCAATCATCTCTTATTAGTTAAATTTGTGAAATTAGCAATCCCCATTTTATTTTTTTTTCTCAAATTTTTTCATGGACCCGAATTTTATCATAGAAAATATGCTTTAGAAAGCTTGAATCATTTAGAAATACTTCTGTCTCCTTAATTTTTTTTTATCGAACCGATAGTTTTTAAATAAAATAGTCTCGATCCAAAGGGTTATTTTGGAAACTGTATTATTTAATAAAATGAAAATTGCCTGGTAGGTTAAAAAAATAATGCTTAACTTGAGCTCAGAACACAAAGATTATTTGCCCACTTTCCGTTTTATTAAATGATAAAGTTGCCCAAATAACTGTGTAGATCTGCTATTTATTTTTTACATAAAAACTGTCAGTTAAATGAAAAACTAAAAGTGACAAAAGAGTTTTTAAATGAACCAAACTTTTCGATGCACATTCTTTTATGATAAAATTCTGGCCCATTAAAGTGATCGATTAAACAAAAATGGGTTGCCAATTTCACCCATTTTACCGATAAGGGAAGATTGAAAAATAGTATTTAAAAATGTTTCTATTAGTAGAGAATGTCAACTAAAATTTGTTTCATCTTTTTCCAAATTTGAGAAAAAAATTACAAACCTAATTTTATCTTGCACATTTGGATGGGCATAACTTTTTAACGAAGCATTTTCGGATATACCTCCACAGAAAACTTTTTCATATTTTGAGGTCCTGAATTTAGAATTAAAGTTTATCCAATTAAACCTGAAACGTCCTGTATATTGGCAAGTAATGGCAAATTCTCTTAAATCTGCTTTCCAATGACAAACAAGAGTGAAATGGCATTAATACTAACATTGACATATATATAGATATTGACATTGATATCGACATTAACATTAACAATAACATTAACGTTAACGTTAACGTTAACATTAACATTAACATTAACATAACAGTAACATTAACATTAACATTATCATAACATTAACATTAACATTAACATTAACATTAACATTAACATTAACATTAACATTAACATTAACATTAACATTAACATTAACATTAACATTAACTTAAACACCGTATTTAATAAAGATCACTATATCACTAAAGTGTTCTAGTTAATTTTCGTATCTTAATATTGTCAAAGCATAGAGACAATATTTATATTTCCAATATTATTATTATGAAATTATACCGTTTAGCATTTCTGTAAAACATAGTTCACGTTTTAAAACATTTTAATCCATTCATCTGATGACGAAATGAATTCCCAGTTAGGGTTAGCTGTACACACAATGTCTAATATTCATCTCATATTAAATATTCTGTACCGAAGCCCTTATCTTCTACAAATCATTAAATTGGGGAATTCAGTAAGAAACATGATGAACACTTATTTGAGATTCATAATAATATTCAGATTAGCTAACCCTTGGTATACACTAATCTTCTTTGAACTCTTTTCATTATATTCGAGATCATAATTAAATAAGTTAATACATAAGATGTACCGCAGTATCTTATTTAAACAAGGAAAATTCTACGAACTCTCTCTCATAAATAATCTGATATATTCCTTGTACAGGGTGATCACTCATTATTTCACCCACTTTATTTTTTTATAATTTTGAGATAATTAGAATCCTCAAAAAAATGTTTCAACAAATTTTGAATTCAATATTTACAATTTTATAGGCTTAAAAATATACAGGATATATCAAAACACTTCTTTTTTCACAAAACACCCTGTAAGTTTTCTGTAATATGAAGCATGAATTAAGAATATACATTTTGAAATTTTTATATTATAAAGTTCAAAATGAAGTTATTAACCATCAAATCTTAAATCTCTTTGTTTCGGTAATAGTAACTTGACTTATTAATAATTTCTGTTGGCGTAACGTAATTGGGTATTAATATTTAGATTGATAATAATTGGTCCGTCGGTGCCTTAATCTATATCAACGTGTTAATTTTTTATCTCACTTTCCTTAAATGTAACTTATACAAATATATGTTACTTACCAACAAATTACATAGAATTGGTTTAATGGTTCATTACCTGAAACAATATAACAGTTTTAAAATAAGTTATAAATTAGTTCTAAGATAAAGAAGTGACAAAAATATGCTCATATTATTTACTGCAAAAGGATTTGATTATCACATGATTGACATGTGATAAGGATCTTAGTATTACTATTATTAATGAGGATCTTACTATTCTTGTCACTATTCGCTGTATAAATTAATCATAATTGAATAAAACAACTTATTAAACTATAAGAATGATTTGACTGTTATTTGTTAGTTGGACTAATGTTACATACATGTTTTACATACTACAATAACTTATACCATACGGATCGTAACGCTAATCATTTTGATACTAGTCGTATAGATTATTAGCCGTGTTTGATGATAACACGACGTGTACCATAATAATTAGTTATGATCCGAATTGAATACAAAATTTTATATGCTAGCGTAAACTAATGGGAAAATTAAAAATAAATTATTTGGTTTTGGATTAAGATCTTTTTTTGCACGAACGGGAATAAAACAATATTTTGCTGCCTCAAAACAAGGAGAATACAAGCATTTATTTCCTTGGGATTTAAAGTCACCATGAAAACCAATGAACAATACAAACATAACGTAAAGTCAACATTTTTATTATGTCAAACTTTTAATATTGTCTGAACGTTATTTGTGGCATTCTCTAAATTTTTCTTTTTCTTAGTTTTTCTTAGGGGCTTACTACCACATTATATAAAAAATATAGTCAGCTACCCAGTATGTTACTCGAAAAACAAACCTCTGCGCTTGTGACTTTACGTCAAAAGTTTAGTCAGAGGGTGTTTCTTGACAACTAATGAGACATGAACATAAATTCCCTAACGTTTCGGAAAACAAATCTGATTCCTTTTTAAAAGTAATGTTAATAAGATGATTTTCACAGTTCTTAACATTTGGTAATAAATAATATTTATTTATTGAAATAATCTAGTGACCCTTACTCTCATATATATATATATATATATATATATATATATATATATATATATATATATATATATATATATATATATATACATACATATTTATTAAAATAGTGGTAGTAAGGTCGGCAGAAAGAAGAAAACCAAAGTTTTAATTAGTCGACGTGTCGTGTATTATGACATCCTCAGAACTATTTAAATTAGGTTTTCCTTGTAAGAGTATATCATTAAAAACTTAAATATAAACATTAACAAATAAATTTGATTTGGAACAACAGTACAAACACCATTGACTAGAACTGTAACGAAATTGCAAGCCATTTCATTTTAGTTTGTAGTTTTCCGCAAAAAATTGTTTCTGCTCGTCTAGTCTAGATTGCGTCACTGATTTCTACTGGAACAATTGGTTTGGTAGCATTTGGCACTTATAAAAGATGCCTAAATATCTGTTTGTCTTTATTGCTCATACTGTACCTTGAAATGTTTGTCTCTTTCCAAACTATAATCGAGTGTAGCTAGCAGAACACTACAATGCTATTTCCTTCTTGCTAGTGTATCGTTCTGACGACAACATCACTAGTTCAGCGGTCTGGTAAAATTTATATGTTTTCTGGTTTTATAGTGTAATTTTATGATCATCGTTATTTAAAAAATTGCTATATCGATTTAACGTACCTTAGAGGTAATTTTCATAATAATATTATACCGTATTTATCTTAATTTACGCCTTGGGCGAATTTGCTGTTCGGTGATCAGTTCACCTTGGTTATCCTTGGAACAGCCATCATTAATATTGATTAGTATCGATTTATCGTGCCTTGTTGGCAAATTATCTAATATACCTCTGATATTGTAATCATTTCGTGTGCTAATTTAAACTAACTTTCGGTTATTGTAAATTTCAGATTTACCGGGCAACGGATGTCGCCATTTTTTATCGTAGTTAATTGTTTTCTGCCTTTGTCTGTTGATGTTTTAGGCCACTTGGCTACATTGGTAGCTCTGTGAAAAGTGGTCACTGGTGACATTTGTAGATTGGTACACCTTTTTGGACTAAACCTATTTGTTTATAACCTTTGTGAAAATTATCTAATGTGGTGTATTTGTTTTGTGGTGGATCACTTTATACCAGTGCACATATTTACCAACCAGACCTCAGTAACGTAAGGTTTTTCTAAATTTAAAATATCGAATGCTTACTTGAACCTTTACTTTGTAATTAGTCAGGAAAGCTGCTCTAGTGGAGCCTTGCCTAGTTCTCTGGCAAATATACCTGCCTAGCTATCTAGCAATTGATTAACTTTTGATTATTTGCAGTAAACATATAGTCAAGCTATATAACTTTATCAGGAATTCATTATTACCTCTACGAGGAACTAATAAATAATTTAATTAATCGTTACCTTTAATTTAAAAATTATCATATTGTTTTATATTTAGCAAATGTTTATTTACGTTATTTTTTTGTTGTCTGTCTGTCTCCAGACATTCTAAATTCTATTTTCTTGAAGATTACCTTCTTTCAGTAAAAAAATATCTTAAAATATAGTGAATACCTATTTCACTTGGTTTAATATTATAGCTACACCTAGTTTATATGTTGGACTAGTATTTTTTCTATTTAACGTAACTTTTATTGATACTTAAGTTAGTTGAAGTCTTCAACTATGCAACGTAATTTTGCCATAAATTGAGCGAATCGAACGTAAAATTATCATCTGATACAGAAGAAACAGCCGAAAATGTGGTTTCTTCACTTTTACCGGAAAAATCACGATGTATTAGATTACGTTCAATCGTTATGAAGAAAAGCTTCGGCTTTGGATTCGGGGTTCTCTAATTTCTGTGGTGTTTTTATATGTTATAAGTTTTATATAAGATAAAAATTAAAAGTTTCTAATGATGAAGCTAAAAGACATTCTAGATATTTTTTTCGATAAATTCATAATTATTCCCTATTTAGGTAACGATAATTAATTATTGGACTAAGTGGAGCATGTACAAGGGAAGAACTCAATAATATACGTTTATAAAATGTAAAAGATGAAGAACAGGTTTTCGGCTTGTTATATCTAATACAAAAATTAAAATTGCATGGGAATTTTTTGTTACATCTGAAAATATGATACAACTTTATCGGAAATACACTGCGATGCATCCAAATCACACCAATCGTTGTTGTTTTTTTTTTGGTCTGATAGAAATAATAGATGTACGAAACAACAAGTTTGAATTTGCACATTTGGAAATATTCCAAAAATTATCGATACTTTTCTGAAATTTGCCAATAAGGAATAATATGATGACCATTGCTTCAGAAAGTCTATTGTCTCCTAGTTAGCAGATTCCCGAGCAGGTTTTTTAACCGTCAAATGCCATGGAGGTTGGAAAATCAATAGTGATGTAGAAGAACATATCGAAATTCTACTGAGAAAAAGAAAAAAATATCGGCAGCTTGTCAAAAGAGCATACCATTTCAGCAGAATATTCAAAATGTAAAAATGTGTAAGTTAATAATAAAAATAATGCAGCATTTTTCAACCATTTCTTTTTAAGTTTTTTAAATGGTTTCTTAACCACATTGTCGAAATGACGCACGATTGTATTACTTTTGTTTCTGAATACAAATCGACGAAGGGGTTCAAATATGTCCTTTACTAATTTATTATTTATTAATTGTTATACTGCTCAACGTTACTCTATGGATGGAGGGGGGTTGTATTACCTGGCGTGTGGAATATTTAATAATCGTCTCAGTGTATTTGACGTTAATTAACGGGATCAAGGTTGTATTCTCCAGTTTACGAGTATAATTATTTTCTAATTTTGATCCTTGTGTTCTAGAAATTACAATGAAAAAATTAAATGTGATGTCATGTTAAATTGATTATTGGCATGAGTTCACGACACCGCGGTTATACTATTTCGCATACATCAATGCATGTGCCTAGTACAACTTGAGTGTCTGCTGCAATAATATAAATATTATGTTGGCATCTAGTCGTGCAATGCAAAAAACGTTAGAAACTGAAACGGCGTTGATTGAGTTTGATAGGGACGTCTAAAATAAATAATTCTACGAGCATTTTGTGGCCAGTCCGCAATGTAATTAATAACACTGGCCGACACAATTTTTGTAACATAATTCACACTACTGTTTTTATATTGTTAATACCTCCCTATTAACTGAAAAAATATCCAACAAGTCTTAATACGTACCATTTTTGTGTGAACACAATATACCTTATTATATTGCCAGGTAATAAATTTTATGTGGGGCGGCAATTTTAGAACAGCAAGTAAGGTGGAACATTTTCAGGATCAGTCTTGTTTTGACCTTCCAAGTGCCCAATCTGTTAGAAAGTGTTTTCGTTTGTCTACATAACTCTGTTACGATAATAATGTCCAGTCAAACGCACCGAAGTTGCAAAACTCCACCTGACAAATTTTGTTATATTTGTGGAGAATTCCTTGTGAAGTCACTAGCGGGGCCATTGTCCGAAAATGTAAGAAACACGTATTTTCTATATTTTTGAGTTGTAATCGGCGATCAAGACAAGCCATGGGGTTGTCACATTTGTTGTGTAAGTTGTAGCGTGTTACTGAAGTGGATGCGGGGGAAAAGAAAAAGCATGCCTATTGCGGTTCCAGTGGTATGGCGAGAACCCACCAATCATTTCGATGATTGCTATTCTTGTGTAACAAGAATTGAGAATATTCCAAAAAAGAAAAGCAAAATATCTGATGTGGCCAGCACATAACTTTCTTATAACAGTATATATCATCCTGATGTAAAAAAATCATTCTATTTAATTCTTCACTTTCCTCAATTAAATTTTAATAGCGTACCTTGAAATGTCTCATTAAAATTTTTAAATAATTATCAACGTCATTCGATACTGTCAATAATAATTCATTTCATATGTTTTAATAATTTCTTCTTATTGACATTGACATTTTTGTAACAAAATAAGTTATTTCAAATGCCAAACTGCCAGATTTATCTTATCCCCATTTTATGAGGTCAAATGAGTACAAAATTTCACTTTACAGCAGCTTTATTTAAGTACTTGGAAAATATATTTTATTCGCTTGATACAGTAGACATGATTTATAATCTTTCATTAAGAATACACTTTTTTGTAAAGGTAAATACAAGAAAGTTTGGATACCGTGGACCCTCTTTCAGCTGGCCAATTTTGTTCATCATCGAATTTATCATTGTCTAAACAAAGTAATACATATAACTATAATAATATAGCACTGGAGGGTGACAATAATTTAATAATGATAGCAGTTTAGATCGAGTTATAATAATAATTAGTATTCAATAAAGTAGGTAACATAATAATAATGGTGGGATAGTTAAGCTATGGATGAAACTGCCTATGAATGGTTTCTTTTAAGGATAGAACTGAACAGAGATTAATATCACACAGATCAGAGTTAAAATTATGTGACATAACGTAAATAGGCGACATTTTAATGACATTGGTTCTTGCATTAGGTATGTAAAAAGTGATATTTTGTCTGAAATTGAATGTTGGCACTCTAAAATTAAGGAGTTCAAGAAGTGGTGAGCAGTCAATTTTATTATGAAGCAGATTGTGGAAAAAATTAAACTATCCATAATCCGTCGAGTTTTTAATGATCACATCTCGAATCTGGATAAAAGTAATTCGTGGTTGAAGCCACGACCAGGATATATATGATCATCTTTATAAGCTAAGAATTTTAAAAATTTTCTTTGAATAGATTCGAGATATGTTGAACGGTACTCATAAAATGGGTACCAAATTAGAGATCCATACGCCAATTTGGAACGTACACAACGCAGCGTCGTTAGTGAAAGATTTACAATTTCTAATAATGAAACCTAAAGTTTTGAGGATGATAATCCTAGATTGTTTATGTGTTCGGCAAAAGATAATTTATTATCAAACAGTATGCCTAAATCTTTTGTTGAATTTTGCCTATCTAACACTTGGTCAGTCAAGCACTTTAGTGGTATCATCATCAAAGAGAATAAATAAAAGCGGTCCAAGATTGGAGCCTTGCGGAACTCCAGAAGTAGCCGTAAACATATCTGACTTAAACCCATTGTATGCTACGTACTGTAATCTATTATCCAAGTAGGAAATAAAGAAATTAATAAAACTGCAGGAAAACCCAAAATATGCGATTTTATGTATTGTAATAGAATGATTAATAGTATTGAAAGCCTTTGAGAAATCCGTATACACCACGTCCACCTGTCCCTGCGAATCTAAGGGTTCCGATATTTTTTTGCGTAATTAGGGCTAAATTAGTTACAGTTGAGTGCTGCTTCATGAAACCATGTTGATCAATTGAGAGCAATTTTTTACTGAAGGATAGACGTGATTGTATATGGAAATGTCGAAGACCTTCGCGAAATTAGACAAAATTGTAATGGGCCTGTAATTTGCTAAATTACTTTTATCACCATTTTGTAACACTGGACAACTTCTGGCTAATTTCCAACAATTTGGAAATTGAGACGTACGTAATAACAAATTAAAAATTATAGCCAACGGTTTAATGAAAACTCCAGAGCAGTCCTTAACTAAATAACATAGAACTAGGTCGTGACCGGCTGTCATTTTATTTTTTAATTTCTTTATTGTAGTTTGTATGACTTCCTCAGTAAAATAATTGATGTTAATACAATGCATATTACTTAATTCATTACTCAAACTAGCGGGGTCAACATTATCTTGTATAAAAATGCTATTAAAATAAATTGCAAAACCATTTACAATATTGTCAGAGGTATCGTATGAAATAGAATTATTAAGGTGCATCTTACCTGGTATACATGTTATGCCTTTGTTGTGGATAAAATACCAGAATTGATTTGAATCCGTTATGATACTGTTTTCAGTTTTATATATATATATATATATATATATATATATATATATATATATATATATATATATATATATATATATATATATATATATATATATATATATATATATGTTAAATTCGTTTTCCGGGTATACTCCCGCGTAGGTGATAGGCCCCGAGAGGGACCGTGGTTGTCTGAACGACGTTTCGGCAGAATCTCATCTGCCATCTTCAGGTTCTAACAGATAACTGCTTACTGCGGCTTCTGGTAACTCGAACTGAATATATATATATATATATATATATATATATATATATATATATATATATATATATATATATATATATATATATATATATATATATATATATATATATATGTTGTTTTTCAGGTTTTCGCGGGTGGTGAATGTTAAATTCGTTTTCCGGGTATACTCCCGTGTAGGTGATAGGCCCCGAGAGGGACCGTGGTTGTCTGAACGACGTTTCGGCAGAATCTCATCTGCCATCTTCAGGTTCTAACAGATAACTGATTGCTGCGGCTTCTGGTTACTCGAACTGAAAATTTTCAGTCTCACGTATGAGAAATACGTGAGTTTTAAATTTGAATATTTTATTTCAATTTTTGATGATCTCGATATAATCAAATTTTTAAATCAAATTTCTTCGGTACACGTTTAACAAATGGGCCTCCTGTTCAGCACTTACGTGAGCATTGCATGGTATACATACATCTCGACATTTTTTGTTTGCGCTTCTTGGACAAATTTGGCACCGCTTTTGGGGTAAAGTTTCGTTTCATTCATTATTTGGCACAGCTTTTTCGTTTTCACCAAGAAAATCCAAAATTAGGCAACGCAGATATCATGACAATGTTGGCACTTTCAGTTTGTTTCGCAAATGAGGAGTAACTAATAAAGCTTTGATTATTACAGTACTTAGAAGATTGCCTTTCAATTTGTTTATTTGTGTGTTCAGTGATGCAATTAATCATTGGGTCAGTAAAAGACAAATACCAAGCTGAAATCTTTTCTGGTATAGGTACTTGATTCTGGCCCTGGAAGACGAAGCACTATGCTTTTGAACGGTACGTATATCTTTCGAATAAAATGGGGATTTGTACCACTTATTCTCATTTTCCCGTATGTTATTTTTCTGCCAAGGCCAACTACTTCATCGCAATCATTTTCTTCACTGTCATCGTCTGATTCCGCTGAGAAGGTGTCAGAATTATCACTTTCATTTAGCTCTGCATCATCACTTTCATCGTCTTCATTCGAACTTTCTGACATATTATCATTGTTTAAATCAGTCTCACCAGTTTCATACGTACACCCAAGAGCTTCTAATTCTGCTTCTGTTAAAGTTTTGCTTGATGAAGTCATTTTAGCTAAATTTTAGAAGATTTGCTTCATTAGTACCTTGATGTCGTATGTGATACGACATCAGGAAACAAAATAAACGCACAGTGAATTATTCCCAACACGCTTGACTAAGCACTCAACACGGTAGGAAGATAGTGAAGATCTAGTTATCCGTTCTACAAAGATGCGTAATAGGGCCTTGATTGTAAGGTTATTGTGTCGCCCGCGACACCATAGTACTGTTTTAGGGTGAATATTATAATGTACTACCGAAAATTTTACAAATCGCAGTACAAATAATTTATTACCCCTAATTCCACTTTTTTATTATATGTACATACTACAAACAGGTAGGTATGTTTTTAAAGTTATTTAAAACAATGACCCTGCACCACGTTATTTTTTTACACATCAACAAAATCAACAATTATTTTTATTCGATTGTATTGAAAAGTGACGTTTTTTTGGTTCAAATATCTGGACGAAGGAATCACCTCTTTATAATAGGTATTACTTTTTGTTGTGGTAGCTAGACGACTATTTTTCTAACCAAGTACTTTTTGGATGGTAAACAATTATGAACAATATAATGGATACAATAAACAAATGAAACAAACTGTCATGATATTGTTATTAGATTGTGTCAAAGTGACGTGAAGTTGATTACGATCAAATTTTATATTTAAAGTAAATGTAATGAATAGAAATTTATTATTCTTATAATCGAATAGTCTACGACACACGGACGAAAATGTTTTTCGTACTCATACCGACAATTTCCCATAATAATAGCATTTTTTGGCCTTGTATCATAAATAACTATTAATTATGCGCCTGTCACACATCCACACAATTAGTTGGCTACGCCCTTGACTAAAATTTTGTGCACCCGTAAATTGTGATTAAAAGGGTTCCCAGTGTAATTTTAGTCAAATATACGCTGTCATCTAAGAGACGATGCCAAAACAAAATTTCGCCAGTTTATATGCAACTGAAAATACAATCACATGCATTATTGCGGTCAGTTTAAATTTCAATAATGGCGATGAGATGAAAAAGACTGATATTGTCTCCTATTTGAGGAGTTATCACGAAAACATAATAACATTTACACGTTTTCTTTAAAATACATAATAGTTAACACATTATCGGTGGTAGCTAGTGATTTTGTTTTATATTTTTTCATATATTTTCCGAAAACATAATTAATATAAAAGCCAATAAATGCAATTTCAACAAATATTTTTTTATGGCCAAAATATCAAATTGATTATGATTTAAATACGCTGGCGCCCTTCTTTAGCATTTTAATAAAATGTTGGTATACTGTACATTACATATAGTTGCCTGGTTATCGAGTTCTTTCATCAGAAAGAAATCAGAATGATTCGCAACGTCGAAAATGCAAGCCTTAATATTTGACAATGTAGAATAGGAATAAAACTAAAAATGTCTGTGGGGTAGCTAAAAATATGTACAAAAATACTTCTTGATTTTTTGACAAAAAATTTTTTATAAATCTCATGTTCTGTTTTGGTGAAAATTTTTTTTATCATAATTATTGATAAAATTTGCTCATAACTGAAATATTTTGTAGCAATAAATTATAGTTCATTCACTCTAGCAAACTTTTCGTGATTCACTCATGGAATTCCTTCAATCATTTACATCTGACAAATTATGATAGATACAGATATATCTTTATACTAATACTTCATTGAAATAAATTACCCTGTTGGACCCATGAGCGAGAAGATATTTGATTCTTGTCTAATTCATTAGTACTTATTTTGATAAATATTCGTGGCAGAAAGGACGTTGCTTCCAGGGAAATAGCAGAAAAGACAAATAATATTATATTATAATTTTAAAGCATTTCAAACAGAATTTACTCTACTATTTGGAAAACCAAAGCACGGTTTGGCGGAGAATAAAATTTTACAGGAATCATTCTGATACTCGTATCTTACAGCACTAATGTAGTTTTCCAAGAAACACCAAAACACCATATACTACATTCGACGCGCGTTTCGCCAATCAAGTTGGTATCATCTGGAGATGATTAGAACTAACCTTATGCTAACAATGTATCCTATTTATACCTAAACAATTATCATGATTCGGTGTATCGTGACCCACTAACCAATAAAGCGGGCTATTTGGGATGGGTCCTCTGTCATTATTCATACTATTTTTACATTTTGTGATTTCCAAGCTTTCAAATGCATCCTAATATTGGTTGCCTTTTTAATTAATCTTAAATTGAGAATATCTATTTTATGGTTGTTCTTAAACGCTTGTTGGGCTACATTAGACTTATCTGTTCTACCATATTTGAGATGGGTCATATGCTCTTTGAATCTAGTATGAATTGATCGTCTAGTCTGTCCAACATGTTTTTAATTACAGTCCTCACAGCTAATTTCGTAAATCCCCTACTTTTCGTTTGTTTCAATTTTGTCTTTTGGTTTGCCTAAAATTATTAGAAATCAAAACAGGACAACAATTGCCGATTATAGTCCTACATCAGATGTGAATGTACGGAATATAGTCACATTTGCCTGCTCTTTATTTAGGGTTATTTTGTATTTTCCATCATTTGCTTCTTTCTGTTGTTATTATTTCAAGTGCTTCCTGTTCTTATTTAACAATTTGACCTCTGTCCTGGTACTCTTTCGAACTTTTATTAGAATTTTAACTAAATGTAACTTTTTGTCTATTACATTTTCCTAATTTACAACCTGATGGAGTTGCTGTATGAGTTTTGATTGAAACATTGTTTCAATCAAAAAAGTATGATCCTCATTTTTTCCTCTTTTGAAATTTTTGGTATGACGGCCGGATACAGAGGGGGGGCAATGTATTTTTTTAATCGAATGGTTACTGATATTTGTCCGCGTAGGTAGTTAATTAGTATATGTACTCCACATACCCAATTACGCTAGCAGACAAAACTTCCTGTCTACGCGAGGTAACCGGAAATTGAAAAAAATATTTTTTAGTTACCGGACCAAATCTAACTGAAAATGCTTGTTTTGGCATGTACTGTACACTATAGTGGCAGGCATTTCTATCGGTCGGTTTTTGAGCAAATTGCCATCAAAATGGCGAAAAATGTATCAAAATTTGAAATGTAAAAAAAAATAGTTAAAATTAAAAAAAACGTCTGCCCAGCCAGCTTATGGTTCTCAAGGCACTAAAAACCTCTAACTTTGGCTGGCAGACATTTTTGCCAAATTTAACCACCCCAAACTACGTATTAAAGGGATAAAAAAAATTTCAGTCTTTTCGTGTCTGTACTTTTTCTTATAAATATTAAAAAATGGAAGCAGTCGAAAGTCTGTCCCATACACAAAAAAGGTGATAAATCTGAAGTTAGTAATTTTCGACCAATTTCCATTATATGTAATTTCTGTAAAGCTTTAGAAATGTTACTTCATGATTATATTTCCATGTTTCCAACAAAATATCGGTATTTCAACATGGTTTTGTAAAAGGACGCTCCACAGTGACAAACCTGGTTTGTGTTACTCAGTTCATAGCTGAGGCAATTGACAATCAGACACAAACAGATGTAATCTACACCGATTTCTCTAAGGCATTTGACAGACTTGATCACAATATACTACTTCATAAACTGAGTAACTTTGGTTTATCTGAGCATTTAATTACATTTTTCAAGTCGTACCTACATAATAGGACTCAATATGTAATATTTAATGGGTTCAAGTCTGTTGAATACTTAGCAACATCAGGTGTCCCCCAAGGGTCCATCCTTGGACCCTTGTTATTCATAATTTTTATAAATGATATTGTAAACGTTTTGGACGTGAATTGCCTCCTTTATGCCGATGATTTAAAAATGTACTCAGTTGTTAACAGTTTTAGTGATTGCCTCCACCTTCAGAGTAACCTAAATAATGTAAATATCTGGTGTCAAGAAAACAAATTGCCTTTAAATATTAACAAATGCAACATAATGTCATTTTCAACGAAGCCAACACATATTATCTTCGATTATAATCTTGATAATATCACCCTAAATCGTCCAATAACATTCCGTGATCTTGGTGTTATCTTTGACAATAAACTTGCCTTTGTTACACACATAGACTCCATAGTCTTAGAAGCAGGAAGGACGTATGGATTTATAGCTCGAAATTGTCGTGATTTCACCAACATAAACACAATTAAATTATTATATTTTACATTTGTCAGAACTAAGCTTGAGTATGCTTCTCTTGTATGGTCCCCTCACTACGGTTCACACATCGATATTTTGGAATCTGTTCAACGTCGAGTTTTAAAACTTTTAAGCTTTAAAGCTGACGGTACTTATCCTCCCATTGGCTTTCCTCAAAGTGAGTTATTAGAAAAACATTCTCTGGCAAGTCTTGATACAAGGCGTAAATATTTCTCTCAGGTATTTTTGTTTAAGATTATTCACAATATTACCGATTGTCAAGATATTTTATCTAAATTAAACTTTATTGTGCCTAGAATAACCTCTAGAGATAACCTAACATTCTATCTCCCGACACCTCGTACAAATATTCTAAAATATTCTCCGCTACATACTATTTGTAATAACTGTAATGCCGCTGGCATCCATTTAGATATATTTAATTGCAGCCTTAATAACATAAAAATGTTGTATCTCTAGGTAATGACTTGTTTTTCCCTATATCATTGTATATTTTTCAAAATCCTTAAGGCCATTTTGGTTTGTCAGGTTAATTGTGTTATTTCCTTCTCTTTTCCCCTTTTATTTTATTTTTTAATTATCTTAGTATTTTGTAATTAGTATTTTATAATTAGTATTTTGTAATTAGTATTTTGTAATTATCTTAGTACCTATGAACATATTATATTTGTCTATCTGTATTTTTTTCCTACTCTCCTGTTCTGTAATTGGGTTATTTACCTGTTGAACAGTGTAATCTAAATAAATAAATAAATAAATAAAAAAACGTCCTTTGGATATGTTATTACAGTAGAAAATACGAAAAATTTGAGCTTTTTTAACCCTCTAAGGGGTAATTTGGGGAGTTAAATTTGACAAAAATGTCAGCCAGTTAAAGTTAGGGTTTTTTAGTGTCTTGTGAACCATAAGCTGGCTGGGCAGATTTTTTTTTAATCTTAAATATTTTTTATCAACATTTCAAATTTTTATCCATTTTTCGTCAGCTTGATGGTAAATTGCTTAAAAACCGACCGATAGAAATGTCTGCCACTACAGTACAGTATTGTACACAACAAAACAAACATTTTGAGCTAGGTTTGGTTTGGTAACTAATTTTTTTTTTCAATTTCCGGTTACCGCGCGCCGACCAAAAGTTTTGTCTGCAAGCATAATTGGGGTATGTGGAGCACATATACTACCTATGCAGACAAATATCGGTAACCATTCCATTAAAAAAAATGTTCTCCCCTCTGCATCCGACTGCCATACCAAAAATTTCAAATGATGTCTTATTGCCTCAGGTTTTCTCCGACTTTCTACTTATGCTGAATAAAAAATAAGAATTGTAGTTGACCCCTTTCAACAATTAGCACATGTATGCAAATAAAAAGCAACATTTTTCTTATGAACACTTTTATTCAATATAAAAAAATATTGTTTATAATAAGGAGATATAAAATATACTAGTCATCTGTTTTATCCTTTTTAACGTTTTTCGGTGGCCACGTGTCTATAATATTTTGGTAAAATTATATGAAATTTTCATCAATGTAATTAATGCATGTTGATTTTCATGTGTTGTATTTTGTTTTCAGTAATTAGTACACATCCTGCTGGATAAGCTTTCTTTTGTGGTAAAGGTATCCTCTCTGTCTTCATTCTTTGAGGCATACCCAAATTGAAATGGTGGGTCACACATCCGTTAATGTTCTCTGAGGCGATAACGTATCCAGGCTTTGCCGAATCATATATAAAATGGTGAAATTGTGAAATAGCAAATTGCACTTTTTTATTTCTGGATATATTTGACTTCATAAACTCATTTGAAATGCAGGTTTTTTATAATACCTGCTCCACCAATTTTCAAAGTCCAAGATGCCTTCCGTGTTTGTTTCTGTCACTATAAACCGATTAAGTGAACTGGATGTTATAATGACTTCAGTGTATTTATGTACGGAATATATTCTGTCATAATTTTTCAATTTTCTTTTTATCACACCAAAAGCCCTATCACAGGGCTAAAACAAGTGCCCGCGGATATCGTTGTACTGTTGAATATTTTTAAATTTACCAACATCGACAATTAATTTCAAGTGCCTTGCACATTCTAACCAAGGTGTGAATCTTATTCTCACCAGGACAGTTGCCGCAAAAAAGTCTTAGCTCAGTTATAGAAACAGGGGTATATTTTTTAATATAGTCGTACAGGGTTATCTAACGAAAGGGCCCACCCCAATATTTTGATTATTTTTCGAGCTAGAAAAAACTGCTTTCAATAAAAGTTGTATTGAATTACATGAGCTCTTCTAGAATTCCTACAAAGAATATACAGGTAGTCCCATAAAAGAGGGACAAACTGAACTTACATTTTTTAAATAGTATACTCTATATTTTTTTACATTTTTGAAATCAGTTTTTTTATGATTTAAAATTTATAAGTATGTTGTATCTCATCTTTTACTGTTTTTCATTTATTGCAAATTTTATACTATCAGCATCTGCATCAGGTTCGTCATGGATGAAAAATAATTATTTTGATATGTATACCTTACAAAATAACTTAATAAATTCAAAAGACAAACTGCGTGGTTTTGTGTATCACATTATTTGTAAAAACGTTTACTTTATCAGAGTGATACGATATGTTCACGATTTATAAAAAATAACAAGAACTCTCCAACGGGTAACATTTTATTTATATATAGTGTGTATAATAGTAGTTATAATAATAATTATTACGCAGATTGCTTTATAAATTTATTACTGTTGGCAGTCACTCAGTCACGGTCACCATAAACGGTCAGTGATCGGTCAGATCAGTGACTGGTCAGGTCAAGATTAAGTTGACTGGTCAAATAGCAACAAATCCAAAGTGGTCACCAACACGGTTAACTTGACCGATCAACTTGTCCAAGTTTTCCTAAATTTTAAATGTCCTCGAAATCTTAATCATGACACTTGAAAATTGATGTCAATCATCTGTTTTTGCAGTGGCGGCTGGTGAAATTTAGGCTATGTCATATCTCAGTATTGGAGCATGGGACCCAAGCGATACTTAAAGGCGTAACTATCAGGACTAAATGAAGAAGTTTTGCAGAAAAAAAATTGCGCTTGATTTGCGAAAAAAAGTTGGAAAAATTAGTGCCCCCCAGGTTATTTTTTAAACGATTTATAAAATATTTGTGAAAAATTTTTTTTCAGAATCAGGTGGAAAATATAAGTTCACATTTCAAATTTCATCGAAAAATATTAGTTTTCTATAAAGTTACACCGTTTTGAAATTTTATTTTAGATTCATTTTTCACTTTGCAAACTTCAAAACGGTGTAACTTTATAGAAAAACAATATTATTTGATGAAATTTGAAATGTGAACTTATATTTTCCACCTGATTCTGAAAAAAAAATGTTTCACAAATATTTTACAAATCGTTTAAAAAAATAACCTGGGGGGCACTAATTTTTTTCCAACTTTTTTTTCGCGAATTTCAAGCGCAATTTTTTTTCTGCAAAACTTCTTCATTTAGTCCTGATAGTTACGCCTTTAAGTATCGCTTGGGTCCCATGCTCCAATACTGAGATATGACATAGCCTAAATTTCACCAGCCTCCACTGTGTTTTTTGGACAAAGATATTGAAGTAAATCCTTAGTAGTAAGAGAGACCAGTAGATTTTTTTCATTTTCTTTTTGTTTAAAAACGCTATAAGTTGGCCAAAAAACCTTCATTTGGGATTTCTTTGGAAAAAGAAGAATTGCGGTGTTAAAAAATATGCACAATGTCAGGTTCTGTGGAATGAGGGATAAAAGCCATCTAAGAGTGGTGGCTGGTGAAATTTAAGTTATGTTATAAATTAGTATTGGAGCATGAAACCCAGGCGACACTTTTAAGGCATAAAATTTTTTTTTTTTTTTTTTGGTACACCTTAAAGTAACGTTTGGGTCCCATGCTTCAATACTAATATATGACAATACCTAAATTTCACCAACCCCTACTGCATGCTACTTGCCTGACAAAACAAATATTAAGAAATTGCCAAAAATGTCCCAAAAATGTGAAGCAATTATTCATTTCCAAAGAGCGCACAACTCCAGAAAGTGTTACGTTAGATAAATTCGTAACAAAACCAGCGCGCAACGAGAAAATCTTTGATGAATATTTAGGTGAGTTCAGACAATGGGCGTGAAAAAATGCAATGGCAAAAAATTCTAATTTGCATAATTTTCTTCCACATCAACCTCACTTATATAACTACTACACACCATTTTGTTGAAAAAAATTATGATACATTTTTAAAAATTACCGATTGCGTGACTCATCTTGATTGGTCATGATGATTCAGTCAGTCACAGAAACATCGTGACTGGTCAACTACCCATGACTAATTAAATTATTCTGTAAGGCAGTGTCAAATTAAGTGTTTTTCATCCATGGCTAACCTGATGACATGGCAGATGCTGGCACTATAAAATTAGCAATGAATAAAAAACAGTAGAAGATAAGATATAACACATCGATATATCTGAAATCACAAAAAACACAGATTTCAAAAATTTAAAAAATATATGGCGTTCTATTTAAAAAACATGTAAGTTTGGTTTGTCCCGCTTTTATGGGACCACCTGTACATTCTTTGCAGGTATTCTGGAAGAGTTTATTTAATTCGCTACAACTTGTATTTGAAACATTTTTTTCTAACTCGAAAAATAAACAAAATATAGGGGTGAGTCTTTGGATAACCCGACACAAAAAATGAAAAGACTTCATCTGGATCCTTATTCGCTACACCTCCATGGTAAACGTAATAATACGCATCATTAGTCTTTAGATTATGAATACAAAACAAGTTTACTGTCATCTATGTTAAATAAAATAGCTCCTGTACAGGCACACGCGGAAGGTGTACATTCTGCATGTAATCGAATGCAATTCCGAGCAAATCATCTCGTGCTTTGGTCTCAGTTATTGTAGTTTGTAGACCATTATAAAACTTTTTGGCCCTACGTTTGTGCACAAATAATTCGGCTACAGCCGTTGGCTTGGCTGCGTTATTTTTAGATTAAGTTGTTTACATACACAGCATGTATATATCTGTGGTCGCCCAGAATGTAGTTGATAATGTTCCTTAAAGTACTTTATAAAATATACAGCTCTTTTGATGCAACTTTGGGGATATTCTTATTATTTTTAAAAAAATAGTAATGTTTTTTTTTTAAATGCAAAGACGAATTATGGAAAAACTACGAGATAGTGAAATGTGGTGGTCATTTATATGAGCAACGTACGTTATTTATTGGATGTCAGTTGAAATTTTAAAACATCAATATGTAGAAAAAATATTTATATATTTGCTCGTTTCCAGTACAAGGAAGGTAACTTATCACTGGACTTTTCGCATAACAAAAAATATTCCAATTTCCCATAAATACTACCACCATGTCTTAAAATAAAATGCTCACCTAGACTATGCAAACAAATCATTGTTAAAGTGGTATTTGACCGAGAATTTTATCGCCTACATCCAGCTTTTTGCCGGAGTGAATATAGCAAAGGAGAGAGATTTAAAAGGGAAAGATTCACGCATAGACTAGAACGGGAAGTGACAGATGAAATAGGATTGCTCCAAACACTCAAATGCCATCCTTTTTCTTTTTTTTTTTTTGTGGAAAGCTCGATCTGCACACATTTGATTTGATTAGATATAAATGGAGCAAGAGCACTGATGTGGGTCATTCTCAAGGACCTGGGTGAAAAGTAATTCATATTCAAATATAATTCCCTGATGGATAAAAGCTTAGAGAGTACGAATACAAGGTGGACAAGGAAATGTAATATTAAAAATAAATTATTTGCTATTTCTGGTGTACTGAAATCAAAACACGGAAAACAGTTATATATTTTAGTTATAAAAACGCAGGAAATTTTGTCGTTAACTTTATTTATAAATTTGACATTTTAACTATCACATTTTTAAACTTTACATCACAAAAATTATTATCTGCAATATTTTATTTATCTTTGAACTAAAATATCACTTCCCAAGGTTATGTATAATATAGACGTCGCGATCTCTAGTCATCAATTATCATTATATGTCTGGTCTTGTGCAGAGATGTATCATGACATTTAAACTACAAGACAAGCGATAACTAGTTTCTTATTAATAATTTAATAATTTATATCCTACCTATAAGTATGACATTTCTAATGTTGCATGGTTTCATAGTTGTTTACTTGTTTTATTGAACTGGTTGCCATTCTCTTGTGATATATGAGACTATCTAAAATAAACTCAATGTAACTTTCTAATGTTTAATTGAAAAAATTGTATTAATTACCATTGGATGTGTGCACATAGGCACACAAAAAAAAATCTGTATTTTAAATCGAATCTTATGTATATCCTCATGCAGATATGGGGAGATATTGCCAGAACGAATTTACAGCTGACGCATGATTAGGAATTGTTGATAACCTCTTCAGTGGACTATTTAGATTGCCAGATCGTCTTGGCGATAAGTTTTTAAGTGTCACTCGAAACAATTTCCTTGATTTAGTTGATGATTTGTCGTATATCCTAACGATGAGAGATTTTGTACATGCATATAAGGGTGCATCGGTTTATTTTTGAGGTATTATGATAAAATTTTTAAATGGGGATAGATTGATAGATGACAAAATGATCTCATTAAATGGCCACCATGTTCAACAGATATATACCCTTGTGAGTTTCTTCTTTGGAGAGTGTGAAAGAAAAAATGTATGATGCCAAATTCTGTATTGAAAGCAGGGATATAAAACGCTGAATTTCTATTTTAAAACATTAATAAACTACTAATTATACTTTTACAAATGTTTAAGAGTCTTATATACCCTATTAAATCTTAATTCTCGAATATCTCGTTTAAAACTTTTCCGATTTGAGTGCGATTTTTACAAGATTTTTCAAAAATATGTATAAAATGTCGAAATGTAATTTTTTTTTTTTTAGAGTCGTCAAAAAATTTTCGCATGCATTTTAAATATTTTGTATCCAAATTTTTTAACATTCCGACATTAGTCACTGTTTGTAACGTTTATACTCATGTGACCCAACTCTTGGATTAGTTGAAAATAAATTTATTAGAAAACTAAAAACTGCATATCTATATTCCGATAATAGCTGTCATCTCGCATGATATTTCGGAAACACGGATGCACTTGCATACACTGGACTCGTTTGCGAGAGGGGGAATCTGGCACTTAGGAACCACGTTGCGATTTGCGTAAACAACAGTGGCGTGTGTATTCTAGAGATCTCAAATTTACTTATTTGTTATAAAGTGGGTACACTTGATTTCAATAAAAACTGGTACACTTTCTTTTAGCTATATAAATCATTCGTTCTTTCATTGATATTAATAATCTTACAAATGTCACTTTGCCGATAATCAGTGGCGTCATTATTAAAAATGGTTCGACATCTAACAGATATTCAAAAATTTCGAATTGTTTCTAAAATTGAAGATGGTTGGTCCATAAGAAGACTTGCTGCTGAATACAATGTGGGTAAAACCACGATAATGAGTGTTAAAAAATAATGGGAAACCAACCAAACGGTATCCCGTAAAGTTGGTTCCGATAGGCCCTGAAAGAGCAATAATCAAGAAGATGAAAATCTTATAAATTACCTAATAGAAAACCCTTTTCAGACTGCAGTAAATGCAATTTCAGAGAAAAATTGCCCTGCTTCGGTATCTACTGCTTGCAGAAGAATAAAACTACAAAGCGACTTGAAGAGTTGTTCAGCGGCTAAAGAATACAAACTCAGAAGAAAAGAAGCAGGGTAGGATTATTTTTGGACTCAACTATATAATCAATGATGAAAACTTCTGGGGACAAGTTGTCTTTTCTGACGAAAAGGTTTTTAAATCCTGTAACGATGGACATGTTCGCGTATATAGGCCTCCTTCTATTAGATACGACGAAAAATATACTTTCGATCCACAAATATCAGGAAGGTTTTCAGTCAATGTCTGGGCTTGGATGAGCCTAAATGGGTTAGGTGTGTGTTGGAACAGTGGTGGTCATCTCAATTCCATTAAACATATTGAAATATTAGACAATATTATGTTGCCGTCAGTAATAGAGGTGTTTCCGGAAAATAATTTTATTTTCCAACAAGACAACTGCTCCATAGTCATCGTGTCAGGCAATGGTTTCTTAATAAAAACATAGAGTTGTTACCGTGGCCATCTAAAAGTCCGGATTTAAATACAGTTGAAAATGTATGGGGACTAATGGTGAAACATATAAGAAAATTAAATAACCACCCAAATAATGCCCAAGAATTGGAAGGGATAATTGAAGACGCTTGGGAGAACTTGTCGCAAGAAGTTGACCTTGCAAGAAATCTGATCTTGTCCATGCTTGCAAGACTTCAGGCAGTTTTAGACGCTAATGGAGCAATGACAAAATATTAGTTAATTCTGTATTACGTAATTGAAGTTCATTTATTTTATGTTTTTATTGTATTTTTATGTTCAGTTTGCATTGTTTACATTTTCTTTAATCTCAAGTGGTATTTTTGTGTTCTTATTATAAAAATAGAATTATCATTATTCAGTTTTTTTAATTACAACCATTAGTAGAATTATCCGTAACAAATATTATTTTTTTAAACAATAATATGACAGGCTTGAAAATGTTTTGAAAAAGTTATTTTCTAATTATTTTTTTAAATTCCATTTGAATAAAATAAAAAGAGAAAGGTTTAATAAGTTTAAAAACACAAAGAAAACCGATCTCCTCCAAAAAACCCAGGTCCGGGGTAAATCACCTCTTCTCCACCCGCCTCTCGACATGCCTGGCCAGCCCTATTTACAGACATATGCACACAACTAAACTATTAAGATTTTCGATTACAAGAGTTGTACCAGTTTTTTTTTAAATCAAGTGTACACCTAAGTAGACGTGTTATTGAAAGTGATTATTAGTGCAGTGAAAGAACAATGGGAAAAATAAAAACATATCATAAACGTAAATACCCTAGCAGAAAACCGAAAAATCGAACATTAGCCCAAAAGAGAAAATATAAAAAAGTAAGTACTAGTGAAAATTGAATTTTTTCGTTAATTAATAAAAGTAATAATTTTCTTTTATTTCCGGTAATTTCTGTAGAAAGACTAATATAAATGAAAGTTTTCCCATTTTGCCGTCTCTAAATATTGATATGGAGAATGAGAGGCTCAATGAAAGGTGAATATGATAATTTTTATTTTTGATTTATTTTAAGCGCAGTAACCTCATGTACAGGGTGATCATTTTAAATGCACTCGATTTTTCTGCTGTATTTTTAACCTAGGAAAAAACTTCAAAAATTATACTTATGTGCTTTTTTCTAAGGAATCCGAAAATTAAAAACAATTGAATGTCAAATAAAAAAGAAAACGCTGAAAAACTGAAAAATAAAAAAATTGCACCCCGCATTAATATGCGGAAATGGACATATGACATTCCGAATACTGATTAAATATGCGCGTCACATACATATCTTTTACTTCCGGTTTGACCGGAAATTGTCTTAATTTTTTTTATTCTAAATGATATATCCTGTATATTCAGCTCAATTTAAAACATTTCTTTCTGAATTCAGCAATATATGGAACATCATAATCTTTCATATTTGATAAAAATATTGGAGTTTAAATTTAAAATAACACAAATATATTTTTCATATTATTTCATCGCCTTTTCCATTCTGAGTTGAATGATATGACACATTGATACTTCCATTTTATAGGAAAAATTTTTAAAATAATACTATGCATTAATAAGAAACGGTAAAATGGAATTTTTTTTGTAGATTAACGATTTAATTGTTTTGTAGTTTAGTTCTTTAGCTATTTTTAAACAAAGTAAATAAAATAATTTCGGGTTTTCTTTATTGTTTTTACATATTAATTGCAGGACAAGGACGCATGAAGGGTAAGGTTAGCTACTGCTTAGCTTATAAGCTTGACGCAATAACTTTTTCGTCGGTTTACGTCGTACGAAACCTCTAGTACTCCGCCTCTGATAATTAAACATCTCCCGATCTGAAATGTTCCACTATGCCGTTCTGTAACTAGAACATCGGCCACCTTCGACATTCGCCGTGATAATTTCGGTTTGGCTGTATATATGCACCGTGGCCTGCGCGGGGTGTGGTAAAATCGAGACTATATTTCACTTGCATCTGATATAGACTCTTAAGATATTTCAACATCAATACTATGAGTATAGCACATCAATACCAGCTTTATGGTTGTACTATTACATGAACCCATGTAACACTTAATCTCACATGATATATTCTATTATATAAATATTACATTTGTATATAAATATTTTATATCTTTAAATTCTTAATTTTGCCGATTAATATTAAATGTTAAAAGCTTAATATTATATGTGCACGTTGTCTATAATTACAGTACTTTGATAAATGCAATAAATATTCGTTTTATTTTTTCAATCCTCAATTATTTTCCATTCAAGCTTGAAACTAAGCTAGGCCTCGGGGTAAAAAAGTAAAATCCGACTACCCTAATAACAATTTTCGCTGCCTTTAAATTTTCCCCACACACTGTTTTCTTATAAGTGAGGCAATCGAATAAGGCAAGTCTTAGACGTGACGTATACAAAGTATTGAGTTCATGGAGAATAAAATTTTCTCTGCGTAATTGTATTATAAAGTAACCGAACAAATTCGATTGCTTCTGGTTCGTTTGAAGTCTTTATTCGAACCCAGGGTCTTCTGTCTCAATGTAGATTACCTAGCACAGGCAAGCAAATGAAAGGATTTCCAATTTCGTACTTTATTATTAGTTCCTGTTTACTTTTCTACGGGGATAATTCGATTTTCTCTAAATAAACCCAAAAAAGAGCTCCTCACTAACAAAAACTTAGTAATTAGAAATACCCATTTAGGAATAAAATTTACAACTTTGGCAAGTTTTCAAGTATCAACATAAATAATAAAATGCCGCTTGTGTAGAATTCTCTCCATTGAAAAAGGTTGAAAACTAAAATGTGTATTTTTGTTAATCGGTAAAAATTAGATAAAAATGTTAATTAAAATGTTGATTTATTAACTGTCTCTTTAAATCAATACTATATTAAGAAAATGTTAATTGAAGATGCTAATATGTTTCTATTGGGAAAATAATCACCTATTTCGAAATATGACTGAACAAACATAATAGTTATAAAATTCAGCATCATCTTCTTCATATATGGATTTCTAAGACTCACCCAAGAGAAGAATATTCTAAAACTGACCATAATCTATGTTCTTTTTTTATAAATTCTGTCTTAGTACTAATGTTATTTACTTTGTTACAGCTTAATATAATTTGTAGAATTGTTTTAAAATTATTTGTGATATCAGTTTCCAAAACTGTTGATAGTATTATTTTGTTTACCAAATCTAAATAAAAAAATCCAAATACAAATTTGGATTTAATAAAAATATGATCTCGACAAGACTCTGATTTCTAGAGTAGGTAATTATTTATGTGATATGTAGGTAACCAAATTCATTTAGACTATTCAGTATTCATGTTATGTTCTATACAATAAATACTATTAATGTTATTAATTGGATGACATTATTGCAATAATTTAAACTAGTTCTTACATAAACTACAACTTCATTGTTTTGATTTAACTTGTTATTGTTATACCTATATCATATTGTATCAAATTATATTATACAAAGATGGATTCTGTATGTTCCACGTTTCGGTAAGGACTCTAGAGTTAAATCATTATTTAATTACAGGAAAAATATCCATATCTATATTTATATTATATATTGATATCATAGATCGTTTTACATTCACAACCCTTGGAGAGTGTGTAAGTGTCCAGTCTATATATATCAAAGTTTTTTTATGTTTCTTATTTAGTAGAGTAGTTTAAGGAGGGTGGTATGTCATAAATTTTGATAATGAACATAAAGAAAAACTTGATTTCTCTACCAAATTTCAAACAGGTGCGTGGAACTTTTTTGTTTTTCGCAATTTTAGGTTGTATAGTCGTTAGATATAAAAAATTTCTGTGCCTTCTAATTTCTGTACAATCTGTATATACAATAGCATTATGTATCATTAGTTATTAGTTATTACAATGTTTCATTCATAATGTTTTTTTACTACACTAAGAATTGAAAACCAAGAGTATTAAATTCTATAAACCCATTTATTTTCATGCAATGAAATAATCGAGGATTTTCTTTCGTTAAAATTTTAGCGAGAACCTATTGTATTGTATTATTATTTTCCCACGCGCATTCAAAATGAGTCTTCGTGAAAATTTTATCGGAATGAAATAGAAATACTGAAAGGAAACTCAAGGAAACTGCGATTATTTCACTGAATAGAAATAAGTGCGTATAAAATTATTCTCCCGAATTTAATGCAATTTGATTACCATCTATTGAAATAAGTAAACATAACATTAATATTTAAGGGAAGATTAGTTTAACTGAGCTGGTTTCAGGAACTGATTTCTCCTAAAATTTATAATGCTACATTAAAATGATATCATTAATATGTGTATTATTAATCTTCATATATGGTCTATTTATTTTACAATGATACAGAGAAAATGAGAGAATCTCCTGTTTTTTTATATAAACTAAGCGTCAATTGAAATATTAAGGGAGAAACTTTACTTCAATTTTAAAATCTCGTAACTTTAAAGCTGCATAACGGATTTTTAAAACAAAGAAAGATTCGAAAATTTATGGAAATTTCCTTAGCAATTTCCTCTTCATAGGAATAATAATACAGGGCGAAAAAGAAAAAAAATCATTTCTATCAGATTCTATTCTAATAAAATTTCCGGGAATGTAGCTGTTGATACTCCTCATGACTGGCATTTCGACTAATTCAGGAGGTGTACATTGCATTTCCTGAAAAATTTTAACTGATCGATTGTATGTTGGATGTAACTGTTAAATAAATGTCAAGCAATTGTCGAATTAATGTAACCTGTCGCATGGTTACCTACTAACATTATTGTACATAGTATAATAATAATGATATCATTATTTGACTAGTAATATGACGTCTTTGTTCCACATATCGTGTTCTGTAGCATAATAGGAGCATTTTAATACGACTGAGGAAATACGTAATTGCACTGCCAATGTAACAAATAATATTTAATAAACATTACACATTACAATTTATTGTTTATTACTTTTTATTTAAAACTCCGGTAAAATAAGTTCTAACACATTGAAAACCATGTATGCAAATGTACTCATCTTTAAAGTTATATCAAAGTTTTAAAATGAAATACATAACTGCACTATATTGTTATATTACAGGATTTAGTTTCTAATCGCCAGCTGCCTTTAAAATAACTGTCTACATCTAAGAATAAAACTTTTATCTAGATCCTCAATAGCAGAATATTTACAGTTTACAGTTTTACAATTTTATTCGGTATTACTAACAGTTAGACAATGCATATTATACTTTCGGAATTTCCTAAATACTTGTCTCTCGTAGTAAGTCAGTAGATTTTATGATTTTAAATAAAATATTTATTTCATAACTATTATTTGTATTTTAGTAGGTGTTAGACAAAAGCTAATAAAATTAATAGTTCAGCTAGAAAAACATTAAAATACAAATCAAGGATGTTTGTGGTATAGACATATGTGTAGGTATGTTTCAATATTTCTTTTATCTACTCCTAATGACCGCCTGCATTTGACAACACTAACATTTGTATTGTCGCACAGAAAAACTGTATCTATATTTCATATTGAATTCATTGAAACAGCCTGCTGAATATTAAAATTACTTTTAGTAGTAAATTGTTAAATTTTACCTTATTTTTTTTTAAGTAATTAGTACAGACAGAATCTCAGGTAGTCATTCCAGTTACGGACTTACGTACAACTCTCGTACAACTAATAAAATGAGAATAATCATTGTGAAATGCAATGATACAGATTTTCTTAGGAATTAATTAATAATCTACCCATGGTATTTTATTGTATATAGTTAATTTCTTGTAAAATACAACACATTTATGTACTTGCGTAACTGAAATAGTGAATAACGAAAAATGTATATTTTAAATATAGGTGTCGTTATGTTACAAATATAAGTTGTATTGTAGTGTGTTAAATATAGATGATTAGTATTTAATTACTGAAAAAGTCTAACAATTTATTTTCCGTAACTAAATCTATATGAATTACCTAAAACTAAATAACAAAGCACTAAATTAAATGTAGGTTTTGTACAAGCGTAAAAGATGTGTTATAAATTGGAAACGCCTATAATATGTCGCAGTTCAAATAAATAGACGTGTAAGATAGAACCCCTACCACCTACATGCATAGCAATTTTTCATTTATGGATCCACCTATTCATAAAAATTTGACCTACATACCTACATGGAAAATGTTCACGAATTCCCTTAGCCTTACAAAGTGTTGCCGGTGGGCGTTGTTGGAACCAACTAAAGGAGCCCGAGCCCGGTGCGCTAGCTAGATTTATCTAGAGCAGTGTTTCAATTGTTCACTCTGTATACCCTGCAATAATTTTTTGTGTTTTACGTGCAGTGTCTCCGAGCGCATTTTAAAACAGAGAGGGAAGACCTCACATGGCCTACTAGTCAGGTACGTGGGGGTGAGTTTTCATAAAGCACGAGTGGGGATACCTTGGAAATATAACAACACTAAAATGTAATAAGAGAAAGCAAGTTTACTGCCACTTGTGGCAGAGCTACCAAATTAAACTAACAAAAAAAGTTACAGTATACGAAGCCAAGCAAGTCTAAACTTACATATTCCTCAAATTAAGATTATACTGCCCCAATAAATCGTTATTTATATACATTACTCTTATTATTCCCTACCCAAATCTTAAAACTCTAATCCAGTATATTATTCAATTCACAAATCTTATAACTCTAATTTAAAATTCTAGGTACAGTCAAAAAAACACCTACGTCATTCAAATTATCTAGCACTCTAGATTTCATAGCATATTATCAAGTTTCACAGGCCGCAATACACAAAATAATTATGTAACAAAAAAATAACTGGCTTGTACTTCACGTTACAAACTCTGAAAATGCTACTACTACTAAGGCAAAGCCAAAAAACAAATTTTGATTATATCTACATAAATAATAACAGAAAGTATGATCACACGCCTGGTTGTACAGGTGGTATACGATTACTAATCAACCATGAACTTAAAACTATTTTAATTTATTTAAAATCCCGATTATGTGTATTTAACCCCAAAACCCCAGATCATATAAAATAAAACGTATACTTTCCTCAGTACAATTCTTATTACAATGCAATTGCCTCCTGCTGAATCCTAGTTTCGTTATTCCACGAAGTCATATCCAAATACATACATGCTGTGGTGTAGTCCTAAATGGAAATCACAAGTGTCCGCAGCAACAGAGGCAGGCTCTGTCCCAGGAGTGTGACAGTGGTGGTGGCAGTGTAGAATGCGGTGGAAAATTCTAGCAGGCGTCTACCTACCAACCGGTAGCATACGAAAGAGACAAGAAAAAACATACGACAAAAAAACATATGAATGAAAAGAGCAAAAGAAAAGCCCTGCAAAAAATAAAGAGGTCATTACGAAAACGTGATATTGGGCATAAACACCAAGTAAATAAGAATAAATTTCAACTTCATGACCCACGTGGATAACCAAAATGTCTCAATTGACCGTAGTAAAATATGCTATATCCGGAAAATCCGCCAGAATTGTAGAATCCAAACAATCAAAACTCATTACAATGCCTGAAGTCTCGGAAATATCTCTCATTAGAAATTTACAGTGTATTATCGTAGCTCGTTTAGAGTTACTTCGAGAGTACACTTGGCGCAAGTCGATAACCATTCTGATTTCATACATGATACATTCCCACCAAAATGTCACTAACAATCTCACTGAGCATGTTATTAACAATCTCACCCAGGCACAGAACAAACAAATACTACCAATATAGTCCAAAATGTTCCTTCTTGTTCATCATAGTAATTATTCGATCAGAACCAGTTCATCGAACGTGACTACCCTGCCACAGGAAAACCTTGCCACTTAATTTATTGAAATTGTAATAAATACCAAACTCTGTTATCATGAATGAGATGAGGTAAGCCACATAATTATTTTGGGTACAGTTGAGCATTTTCCTCCAGATGTTTAACATGCGCCATAGCCCAGAAAAAGAGGTGAGGTTAGATCATAATTACCATATTTTTCAGCTCTACAGACAAAATATGAGGGTCTGGTGAGCACAAAATGGGCATTAACTGATTAAGGCAGCCAAATACAACGCTGGGTTTCTCAGGAACGTTGCAAAAGAAACATATTATTTAAACAAAATATCCAGAAAGGGCTAAAACATCTACTGTCCAGTTATTATTGAACCTTTTTAAAATAGCAAAATAAAACCATGTATTTTATGTTTTGTACTGTAATAACTCTAATAATTTAATCTCTTTCTGTAGATACTACTAAAACAGAGAATGTAACTTTTATATGTACGAGTAGCAGCAACTCGACACTGATTTCGAGCACTGACAAAATTTATGTATTTGAGATTGTTGGGGATATCTCCGCCTACCTCCTTGGACTGTATCTTTAAATTAGTTCTTGTTGTATTTCAAAAACTATCCAATTATTATCCAAAATTATTATCAAAAAATTTATTATTCTGACATTTTTACATAATTCTAATCTCAACTATATTGATTATTTTTCATATAAACAAAAACAATATATGCATTTTCGTTGCTTAGTAAACATTCTCCCACCTTGAAAGGAAGTCTTTCAACAAATTTAAAATAATTTATACAAAAAATAAATAAACAAATAAATAAATTTCAAGAATTATTTCTAACAGTAGGAAACCGACAAATTTTCGATATCGTACGTTTAAGTTCTCCACATTTGGTTTTAATAGAAGCAACACGACATCTTTTGTCGGGTCCTGGATGTAGCGCACTAATTCTTCCAAGTTTCCATTGTCATGGAGGAATATTATCTTCCCGTATTAAAACCATCTCTCCTATTTCCAGCGTATCTTGTTCGTTTTGCCATTTTCTCCTATGTTGAAGTTCAGTTACATATTCTTTTGACCAGCGATTCCAAAAATGCTGGGCTAACATTTGAATATGCTGGAATTTTGACAAACGGTTTGTCGAGATGTCTCTTAGGTCAGGATCCGGAATTGATATTAGTCTTTTCCCGATAAGGAAATGGGCAGGAGTTAGAACGTCTAAATCATCAGGACTCGAAGAAAGTGGAACCAATGGACGCGAATTTAAAATAGCTTCCACTTGAACGAGTAGAGTATAAAATTGTTCAAAAGTAAAAGATACGTTTCCCATTACTCGCTTTAAATGGTGTTTACATGATTTTACCCCTGCTTCCCAAAGACCACCGAAGTTAGGTGAATGGGGTGGAATAAATTTCCAAGTCACACCTTCATTCTCAAAATATTCCGACAATGACTTAGACTGTTTCTTTAAAAATTCACCCAATTTTTCTAATTCTGTTTTTTAGCTCCAATAAAATTGGATCCATTGTCCGAATATACTAAATTCGGTTTACCTCTTCTAGAAGCAAATTTTCTAAAAGTTGCTATAAAAGCCTCGGTTGTCAAATCCGAGACCAATTCGAGATGTATCGCTTTGGTAGAGAAACACACAAACAAACATCCATAACATTTTGATATTTTGGCTCCACGGCCTGGTTTGTATTTAATATAGAAGGGGCCAAAGTAATCAACACCAGTAGTAAAAAATATAGGCATTGGACGAACTCGCATTTCAGGCAAAATACCCATAATCTGACTTATTCCTGTTGGTTTTATTCTAAAACATTTTACACATTGAAATATTACTTTCTTTGCTAAATTACGGCCTCCAATTGCCCAATAATTTTCTCTTATGGAACTTAATAACATTTGTGGTCCCGCATGACATAACCGGTTATGTTCAGCTTTAAATAATAGATAAGTTAAATGATGCTTAGATGATAATAGTAGAGGATGTTTCTTTGCATAATCCAATTCAGACAATTGGAGTCTACCTCCCACCCTAAGCAAACCAACCTCATCAATAAATGGGCTTAAGCTACTAATATTTCTCGACTTGATTGGCCTTTTCTTTTTCAAATCATATATTTCATCAGAAAATATTTCCATCTGAGCCAATTTTATCAAACATTGCAAGGCATTACTTAATTCTAAAGCTGATAAAGAACATTTATCGCCTCTAGAGAATGTTTACAATTATATGCGAACCTAAGGCAATAGCCTACCGTCCGTTTTAGACGACTCAGCAGAGAAAAACGACTAAAAGGAAATGAGTCATTAAGTTGAACAACCTGACAAGTTTGGGTTTGTTTTTTCATTTCTGGGAGATTTTCAACAATTTGAAAAACTGGATTTGGCCATAAATTTTCATTAAGTGTGAGCCATTTCGGACCCTCCCACCATTTTTTACAATCAATTAATTTATCTGGGGTTACGCCACGTGATAATAAATCAGCAGGATTATCCTCTGATCTTATATGATGCCAGTTATCTGATTTACTCAAACTTTGAATTTGTGATATTCTATTTCCAACAAAAGTCTGTAATAAATGTGGAGAAGTGGCAATCCAACTAAGTACCACTGTAGAATCACACCATAACCTTGTTTTAATGAACTGAAGATTAGTACTATGTTTCAGTTTAGACACCACTTTAACCAGAACTAAAGCTCCACATAGTTCAAGTCGTGGAATTGTCAATGATTTCAGTGGGGAAACCTTCACTTTAGAACAGACCAATGACACTTGAATACTGCCACTTACATCAATACTCCTTATATATACACAGCCACCATAACTGTCAACACATGCATCACAAAATCCATGAATCTCAATTTCAACCGGTTTACAGCAAACAACATGTCTTGGTATTTGCAGATCATTAAGATAACAGAATAGTTCTCTCAATTTGCTCCATTGTATTTGAATACTAGTAGGAAGACTTTCGTCCTAGTTTAATTTCAAAAGCCATAATTTTTGAAGTAACACTTTTGCTAATATTATACATGGACCCAATAAACCAAGGGGATCAAAAATTCTCGATATCTCCGATAACATAGTTCTTTTTGTTATTGTGTTAGAACTGGTAGAAAAATCAATACCGTACATTAAAACATCCATTTTAAAACTCCAATATATTCCCAGAGTTTTATTTTGATCTTTTTCACCGAACTCTACGTTATCTGAATTTACAGAACATGGAGACATTTGTTAAAGAACTGCTGAATTATTAGATACCCATTTTCTCAATTCTAAACAACCTGTTCTGAGAATTGATGACACCTCATTACATATTTGAATTGCATCTGCACTGTTATCTGCACCAGACAACATATCATCCACATAAAAATGATGAAGAATGACATGTGCAGCTCTTGGATACTTTTCCATATTTTCTAATCCTAGCTGCTTCAGACACCTTATTGCTAAAAATGGTGCTGATTTTGTCCCATAGGTCACGGTATTCAATTTATATTCACCTACTTCTTGTTCAGGGCTAGACCTCCAAAATATCTTTTGTAACGACCTTTGATTTTCATCTACTAATATCATTCTATACATTTTGGCAATATCTGCACAAACAACCACATTATACTCACGAAATCGTAATAAAATTGACAATAAATCATCTTGAATAGTTGGTTCTTTAGCCTGGATGTCATTAAATGACACCCCTGTATCAGTAGGAGAAGATCCATTAAAAACTACCCTCAATTTCGTTGTCAAACTGTTTTCATTCAAGACTCCATGGTGGGGAAAGAAATATGAAATTTGTTCATTCGAAGTTGAAGATACTAACGACGTGTGACCCAAATTTTTATATTCTTCGAGAAATTCCGTATACATTTGTTTCAATTTAGAATTTTTGCCCAACCTTTTCTCTAACATAAAGAATCTCTTTAATGCATATTGCCGCGAATCGCCCAATCTCGAAGGTGACTCTAATAATGGAATTTGAACCACAAATCTTCCATTCTTACATCTTTTGGTTGTATCTACAAACACTTGCTCACATTTTTTATCCTCATTGGACAAATTTGAAATAAAATTTGGTGGATCTTCTATAGCCCAAAATTTCGCCATTTGTTCTTGAATATCCAAATTCATTGTCAAATTGCAACGAAGAATTTTACCACCACCAACTGGAAAAACTGAACCTGAAACTATCCATCCTAAACGCATCTTTTGAAGAACTGGCTGATTGTTACCTAAACTAATTTGCCCAATGCAAAGAAGATTATAGAAAACATCTGCCCCTAATAATATGTCTATTTTACCTTGTTTAGAAAATCTAGGATCAGCTAATTGTATATGAGTAGGAATTTTTAAATGAGACACGTTTACGTTCTGACTTGGCATAGACTCGCTTATTTGTGAAACCACTAGACAAGAAATAACTTTTTCAAAATTATTTTGTAGAGACTGAATATTAATAAGACATTTAGATTTTATATTTGATACCACTTGATTGATCCCAATGATTGCAATCTCAATATTTTCAAGACTTACATTTAATCTTTTACACAAACTTTCTGATATCAAGTTAGACTGTGAACCAGTATCAAGTAATGCCCGACACGTATGTGAATAACCATTTGAATCGATCACCTTAATTAAAGCTGTCGAGAGTAATACTTCACCCTGAACATTTTCACAAAATGCAGAGTGAATCAAAGACAAGTCTGTTGAACATCCTGCATCAGCATTGGGTGTATTATGTGTTACCATTTCAGTAATACTAACGTTTTCATTTTCTTTCAAAGGCCCAATACCTTGATCAGTATTAGAAGTTGAAACTTGTTTTTCAAAATGTAGTAAAGTATTATGTTTAGAGCCACATTTTTTACACCCGTTTAATTCACATTCTCTACTTATATGCTTTGCTCTTTTTAAGCAATTCAAACATAATTTGAGACGTTTAGCCTGTTCAAATCGAGAATGAATGTTGAGTTTTAAAAACTTTTCGCATTGCCCAATATAATGTTTGTTATTGCAATATGAGCATACCATAGTATTAACGAAAAATGATTTATTAAATTTTGACTTCAGTTGACTTGTTTTATTATCACCTTTCCTGTTTTCTAAACATTCTAATATTTCTGCCCTTGATTTTAAAAATGTTTCAAATTCATTTAAACACGGTAACCTATCTCTAGGTTTTTCCTCCTCCCATTCACGCTGAGTTTTAAAATCTAATTTTGCACTAATTAAACATATAATAATTGTATCCCACGACTTAATGGGCTGTCCAAGATTCTCAAGAGACCTCAAATGTTTTGTCATAGAGTCTAAAAGTTTTCTCAATTCTACAGCTGACTCCTTTACCAATGACGGCAATCCAAACAATGCTTTTAAATGATTATTAACTAATAATGATGTATTGTTAAACCTATCACATAAAAGATCCCAGGAAATTTTATAATTCGCTGCAGAAAATTCCAAAGAATGGATTATCTGTCTTGCGTCCCCCTCCAAAGCACTTCGCAGAAAATGAAACTTCTCAATGTCTCCAATAGAGTCATTTTTGTGTATCATAGATTCAAAGGTATCTCGGAACTCGAGCCAATTATTAAATTCACCATAAAATTTAGGAATCGGAATTGGAGGCAACTGAGGCTTTGACTTCAGAGCCAAAACAGAACCAGAAATAACACCAGAATGATGAAACATTAAGTTCTGTGACATATTGTCATGATCGAGGTTTTCCTCATGATCAGACAATATCTTTTTGCAAATAGCCTCGACTTTATAATAAGAATCCTCAACATCATTATGTATTTTTAATTGATTCTCAAACTCAGTGTCATCAACTGACATTTCAATTGCATTTTGACATTCATTAAATTCTGTGAGAAAACTGCTTATTTTATTTAGTCGCGATTCTACTTCAGTTAATGTGACTTGATCCAAGGCTTGACCATCAACTTTAAGATTTGTCACTCCATCTACAAACTTTTTAAAAAATGTAAGTTTTGCTTTTATGCATCCACGTTTTTTTATCAAATCTTTTAGTTCTTGATCAGCCATTATTTACTTTACAAAATTAATATTAAAATCGTTACTCTACTCACTCAAGTTAGCTAAATAAAATCAATATAGAAAATCTGGTTTTAATCTCAATATTCTTCTTCAACAATATCAGTTCTCCAATTAACTTTATCCTGACCTAGAACCCAATGTTCTTCAAAACAGAGTTACAACCAATTTATAACTCTATCAATCTCCACTCCAAGCTACCAATTCACCAATCCGACTCGTACGGACCAATATGTTGGGGATATCTCCGCCTACCTCCTTGGACTGTATCTTTAAATTAGTTCTTGTTGTATTTCAAAAACTATCCAATTATTATCAAAAAATTTATTATTCTGACATTTTTACATAATTCTAATCTCAACTATATTGATTATTTTTCATATAAACAAAAACAATATATGCATTTTCGTTGCTTAGTAAACAGAGATATTCCCTTTATTTTAATCTTTATGCAGTAAATTAAGAGTAGACCTTTGGGCAGGTTAATTACTGGCAAATTTTGTCTCTGACTGTTAAAATATTCTCGTATGAAATGAAACTGTACCAATAGTCTTGAGCGATAACCATCACAGTTGGTTTAATTGACGCAATAAAGCAACATAGGTAGCTGTTATCCTCAGCAAACATCATTAAGTTATTGAACTCATCTATATAGAGTGTCATTAACAAATAGGAGAAACGACAAAGGTCCTTGCGGCACTCCACATGAGATTTGAAGTGTTTCCAATTGCATTTTTTGAATCTCGACAAATTGTTTACGTCTTGGCAGATCTAAGGTTGTTATCGAGTGGGACATTCAATAATATTTCGCCCCCCGATTTTAATAATTTTAGATTAAAAGAAGCGCTATAACTCTAGATAATCAAAATTTAATAAAAATTCATTTATCCATATATAAATGTAAATATGTAATAACAGTCATTTGTTAAAAATCTACCCGTACCAAGTGAGAAAATGTGTTACGAAACAGCATGACCGCGTGAAAACCGAAACACTGAAGATCTAAAAAAAATATGTATATACAGAATTTTTTTGTAAATCACGACCCTTAATGGACGTGACTTAGAACTATAGGAGCTACAAATTAAAAAGTTTTTAGGAAAGAGTTGGAATAAACAACAGGTAAAGGCTACTTACCCTAACGAGATGATCCTCATTTCTTGAGATGAAAGAGCCAAAAGCCACCCAGAAAACGTTTCCTCTGGATCGTACAATAGTGGTAGAACCACGAGAGATGAAAATGAAAAATAGAAAGGTTTTGAGATTGAAAAATACAAGCAGAATCTATCAATGGCCTGAATTGATTACCGCAAGGCATTTGATACAACATCTCACGAGTTATTGGTACACTTGCTCGAATAATTTGCGATAAGCACCAATAGCGAGATTCGTTAAACAGCTGCTGCTGTTCTAAAGGACTCGCTTCACCATAACATCTAATGCACAGCGAGTCACAACAAAGCAAGTGGCATTCAGCAGATGAGTATTCCAAGATGATTCCTTGAATCGTCCCCTCTTCGGCTTCTCACTGCTGCCATTATGTTGGGCTCCGTCAAACCCTCAGATATGAATGCGGACTATTAAGCGACCGGAGACATAAGGTCACTTATCTGTTTTATATGGATGATCTTAAACTTTATGCCTCCGAAAAGCGTGACTTATAAAACGCTCTTAGGGTGATCGAGGAATACACACGGAGAATTGGTATGGAGTTTGGGTTGGACAAATGTGCAGTCGTCCATCTCAAGAGAGGACGATACGGGGAATTCTCTGAAGATGCGCTGCTTGCAGACAGGAACATACTACAATATCTGGATAGCGAAGAGACATATACATATCTGGGTGTGCAACAAAGGTACATCCAGGATGTGAAACAAATAAAGGATTCTCTCCGCGGTAAATACAGACACCGTCTCCGAAGGGTTTGATCTTCCGAACTTTCGGGGAAGAACAAGGTGTCTGCGACTAACACGTTTGCCGTTCCGGTTCTGCTCTACTCCTTTGGAGTAGTGAAATGGATGATGGGCGAGCTGGGCCAATTAGACAGGGATATCCACAAGATGATGAATATTCACAGAAGCATTCATCTGAGATCGACCGTTGCTCGTGTGTACTTCTCACGTCAACCCCCGGTCAAGAACCCTTGAGTCTGGAGTGTACGCACAGCAAAGTAGTACTGAGTATGGAATGTTGCATCCTCAGGAGCTCAGATCCGTTATTGCAGTTTGTGAAATATCATGAAACTGCAAGAGGGGGGAGCAGAATTGTCCAAGGCAGCAAAAAACCGCAAATGAAATCGGTCTCGCATTTGATATCAGACGAGGAAGCGAGCGAGGTGCTGATGTAGATACAGTTACTGAGCCTCAGCCCAATCATCCGAAAGCCCGAATTAGAGCTGCCGAACAGGAAAAACTCTTTCGGCAGCACGCCGATAAACCCCAGCATGGTGTCTTCTATAAGAGCATAAAAACACTTTTTATAACAACTCGCAATGTTTTCTTGTTCCCTAGTATAATTTTGTATAACGGATGTAAAATCACTTTCATATGTATAAGGTGTCAAGATATTCGCTTGCATAATCATATTCTGATAGAATGTCAATATCCAAATCGCCAATAAGAAATTTACAAACAACATTTTTTTTTTTGTGTTTGAAATATAGTGTTTTAAATTATTTATGAAGGCTATAATGTTTGTTGAGCTAAGTCGATATATAAGTAAGATAATTAGTCTTATATCGTAATTTTAATTTAGTTTTTAGAATGTTTATGTTGTTTAGTTCTATTATTTCAGTATTGTGCTTTATTTTATTTTTTTATATAGATTAACGTTCCATCGGTTTGGTTAATTTTTCCGTTATTATAGTAAATTTGATACCCTGTTGTATTAAAATCATTCATATTTTCTATTGACTGAAATATTACACTGAACAAGATGGGCCTGCAAATCCTCAATATTTTTAGATATACTACGAATATTTGTGTGAAATATTGCTAACTGTTTTTCTGGTCCAGTTAAATCCTTATAATCATCTACATTTTGAATACAATTAGTAACATGTGAGAATGTAATATCATGTACAAAAGGATCCATTTATACTATTTGATTTTTTTTATTTATATTCAAAAATTTAATACTATGTTTTACTTGCTTGACAAGAAACTATAAGTAATAAATTTCTAGAGTCTACAGATATGGGTATGTTTTATTATTTCTTATCAAATAAATGGAACCATAAATATTACTTTTTTGTAGCATGTGTAGCCTTCGTATATTTCTAATCAACTGATGAGGTTGATGTCGCTACCTCTCCAAGTGTTGAGGACGTATTCATTTCTTGCATTTAGTTTCTCTGGTGTACTGAGATCTGATTGGTTCCTCTTTCATATTTTTGTCTAAATTTAATAAATCGTCCACAGTATAGCTGGTTTCCTCATTGTATAAAATATTTTTCCCTATCTGAGCATATTGTCCTTGTTATCTAGCCTCCTTTAAGTGTATTGTTAGCAAGTTTTGAATGTCGTGCTCTTTTAGCAATCCACAGTTACAAAAAACTTCTTGTTTCTTATGTAATGATACAAATTTTATCACTACAGTTCTTTCGTTATTTTCTGTACTTTTTCCAAATCTATGACATATAATTATATCTGATTTTGTTACCTTAGTTGAGAGCTTAGTTTTATATAAATTTTCCACTTTCTTATAGATATTCTCTTCTTGATCTTCTTCCAACCCAAAAATTATAAGGTTGTTTTTCTTTACCTCTTTTTGGGTTTGGTCTCGATTTTTATTAAATATTTATTGGTGTGCTCCAGTTCCTTGATTTTCTTATTAGCCCCGTTTAATTTTGAGGCTAGGTCAGCTTGATATTTTTATAATTTTTGTATGATATCTTGAGATATCTCGGATAAAGATCGTTTCAATAGTTTACGGCAATTAGCAACACTTAAATGATCAGGTATACTTTCTTCAGACATATTTTATATACTAATTTCATAAATTTCTAGGGTAACAATATGTATGCGTACTGTATGCATGCTTATTTACCAATCATAAGCTACCCAGATTTGAGAAACTAGTTAGGAAGTCTCATTTTTGATAGTTCTTGGGTAGAGTCCAACTAGTCAGGAGGCTCATTTCTTAACGGTTATACATATTAGTTCATTATTGAGATGTGTCACTTCTGGCAGGTTGTAATTCTGATAGGTATCAAAATAGAGAGACATTTGGCATTTCTCCGTACTCATAAAAGTTTGACCTATCTGTGGAGAAATGTCATCAGAACTGCTTTCATTCGTGCCAATGATTCGTGAATAAAGTGATCATGATTCGTTTCAGTATTTCTGATAGTTCAATTACCTTGCATGTAAATATGTTCGAGTTTTCTGGAATAAAACAAGGAGCTAATGTAAAAATAATTCCTCATATCGATGCAAGGGCCATAAGACGGTCTGCGTACATGCCGTTCGGTCCCGATAGGTTGCACAATCCATAGGATTAGTGTTTTAACATAAAAGCTGTTCTCAGTAAGAAGCTTCGTTAATTGTTCGTGATCTAAAAACTTCTCCTTGCACGGAGGATCGTCAAACGAATTCTTAATTCGCCTGACAAAATTTATTTCTTTCTCACTGTAAACAAGAAATCTAAGAACAATAGATCCCTAGGGTTGGAATTCTGTATAGCTTGACAACTACTGGTGTCCAACAAATAAATACACCAGCAACAATAAAGAGATCTACAAAAGCAATAGTTTATTAATTTTGCCTCTAAAACAATAGGGGATGAATCAGATCTGCCAATTACGACTCAATAACCATTCATTGAGGGCCATGGCCATATTGACCTGTCTCTATGTCATTCCGAAAATGGGTGGAGGTCCATGTACTGGCAACAAGAACTTAATTATAGTCATAATTTGCATGAAAATCGAATAGTTAATAAAAGTCTATGCTTTGGATGCAAAATTTAATAGAAATTAATCATAATATGCAGATAAAGATAAATACTCGTAGGATTCTAATGCTAAAATAAAAAATAGTTAGTTTGGATATTAGAAAAAGTGTTGGTATGTTTGGAATTGGGGATTTTTATAATAGTTAATCCCCAAGTCCAGTTTGGGTTTGATCAAATAATATATAGAGTGAGGATAATTTACTACCCAGAGTTGGGGGACATATTCTACGAGAAAAAATAAAGTTAGAGTAAAGGATACTATAAAGTGTCAGTTTTAATTTCTGACACAGCTAATCATTTCCTACAAATATTTTCGACTTCCAGGTGATTTTCATCTTATAACTTACAAATGGAAACGATAAACGATTCTAAAAAAATCAACTCTCGTCACATATTCTTTGAAAGAAAAATACACTTAAATAGAGCGTGCAGCCATCGTCTAGCAACTAATAGTTTACAAGTAATGCATTTTATTTTTGCTGCTAATAAGCATTTGTGCATGTAACGTGAAGTTTGCAGCTACAAGTTTCTAACTTGTAATACAAATCTACATCCCAGATACACTAACATGGATGTAATTTTAATGTAATCTCCTTATTTATTTTAAGTAATTAGAACGTGGTATATTTGCCAGCCTTCTATGATTAATTAATGGGTGGTTTTCAAATATTTGCAATAATTTCACACCGCACTTTGCAGTCTACATGCGAATTTGCATTCATATTAACTAAGAAACTAACTAATAGTTAAATTGGTAACTCGAGCTTCTGCTTGCAGGATTAATTATAACTTTGGTGCAACATGAAATTTGTTGGGAAATAGTTATTAAATGTTTAGATAGTTAAGTGGCGAAAAAATACACTTAATTAATATTGCCGGAAGATAATACTCGAAAAATTTATTGCTTTAAAGCTTGTATCTCTTACAGTTTATTGTATTTTTTAAAAGCTCTTCTTAGTGAATAATTCAGTTCTAATATATGCTTTAGTATTAAAAAAAGTAATAACTGCCAGTAGAGCCTCTTGTTTTAAATCACAGCGTTCTATAATTTTTAATTTCCCCGTGAGTATAAATCAACTGAACAATGCCAATGTACAGAGTGAACCAAATTCGACGATATTAAGCTCTTAAAGGTAAAAGATAATATATCAATTACCTACTTTTTCAAGACTTTAATGGCCAATCATATCTTTAGCTATAACTTGTAACAAAGTAATTTTTCTGTTATTAATTTTCCGTTATTTTAATACCTAATCTGGACCGTTCTTCACTTTGGTACAACCTGCATACAACAATTTGTATTTAATGTTTATTTTAATACCAATTTTTGAACAAAAGTTCAAGTTAATTTAAAGTTACAATCTTGATATAACAATTATTTCTCAATAGTTTCAAACCGGTTTCTTTTTCAGGGTAATCTTAAGTTATTTTGTTATCGTAATTATTTAATTTACATTATGTACCGCTCTCATAAAATCAAGCAAAAGGAATCTTTTATTATTAGTAAATATATTTCTATTATATTTAAATAATTTGCAATATTATGAAAGATTAAGTAATTTAGTTCAAATTATATCCTCGGCCGTTTTAATTATTTTGTTCTTGGAAACATAGTTTTAAATTATAAGGAAGTGATTCCCTGCCTCATAATATTTTATTACCATTTGTTTATATTAAATAATGCAGGGATTTTGTTTAAACGAATTGCGCTAAGCTTGCTTAAAGAATATTGCCCTTCCACATCCGCCGAAGTTCCGCTCCTCGCTCAGAGTCACATGACTTTATCGCGACCAGTTGAAAACAAAACCACTCGCGTCGGCGAAAAGAGTCAGTTCATCGATCCGCCAGCTAAAGGAAATCACGCGACAACTCCCCTGTGCTCCGCAAACAACAATGGTATGAATTATTTCTGTATTTAACTGCTTTTAATCGACTGTATCCGCTAATCCATGCGGTCAAACATATTCCGCTAATTTCGCGAATCAGTAATTAAAATAGGGTTATCTCTTCGGAAACCTTCGGGACAATTCCGTTGTCATTTGATGTTTTTTTTTGTACACCGACTGGATTCTAGCGTCACTCGGTTGAGGATAGAATCTGACAAAGTGGTCCGGAAATTAATATTCGATTCCATAGGCTAGCTCATGTTCGATGCGATAACCCATGGCTTGAACCTATAGACTGCTACCAACTAAATATTTCGAAATATATTTGAATCACCGCGAATATCTCAGACTGGATCACTTTAGAGACATTTTTATTTTTTGATTTATTTTAGTATGTGAAGTATAATCTGACAAAACCAAAATATCCTTATAACTTATAACACCCCCCGTCCAATGGCTGGCATAAAATAATTAGCTGGCGGTTGTACTTATTGACCGGTAGCTCAGTTAGCAGGTCATGAATAAGGGCTTAGATTGATTTGAGTTCTCACCAAAATCTAGGCTGGGCGCCAGGACTTTTGCAAGTACCAAATAATTAAAAGATTACTTTAAAAGGTAAAGATAACGTTAATACTAGAATTCTGTTGGGAGGAAGTTGAATAAAAAGATATTATTTAATAAAAGTATAATAAACTTGTAAGAATATGTACAAAAATGTACATAGGCTAAGATGGTCTCTTTTAGTTAAAAAAACCTAGTTTTGGTTGAAGACCAAGAAATAAACAAAAAAAAGGTGACTGATTTCTTACAAAAAATTCTTCTGACCAAATATAAACGTTCACTGGGGACGAAGATCTTACGTAACTTCAAATGGGTTAGTCCAGCGAAGAATTCACCAACGGCTAAGCTCTTAATGGGTTCGGTGTCAGTTTGAATCACCACTGTCAGTACTGCAATTACCCTTGAGACGAAATGCCAATTGTATAAAAATCGTTTTCTTGCTCCACCCAGTATATAATGATCAGTTCGATCCACCAGTTATCCTCTTCTCTTGGTCCAGATATTTACATAAAAAGGGGAGGAGAGTTTTATGAGATCAGTAGTATAGGCAAAACAAAGTTAAAAGCTGTGACGTTTGAATTGTCCAGCTACGTAAACAAAATATGAGAGTTAATACCGATTTACAGACTAAATTGCAAATTAAACAAACTAGGATCGGTATCCCACAATGTTTTGAGAAGCTGAAGACTTCAACTAACTTAAATATCAATAAAAGTTACGTTAAACAGAAAAAATACTAGTCTAACAAATAAACTAGGTGCAGCTATAATAATATGCAAAGTGAAATAGGTATTTACTATATGTTAAGATATTTTTTACTAAAAGAAGGTAATCTTCAAGAAAATAGAACTTAGAATATCTGCATACAGACAGACAACCAGAAAGACAACGTAAATAAATATTTGCTAAATATAAAACAATATGATAATTTTCAAATTAGAAGTAACGTTAAATTAAATTATTTATTAGTTCCTCGTAAAGCGGTAATAATGAATTCCAGATAAAAATAAATAAAGATATATAGCTGGACTATATGTTTACTGCAGATAATCAAAAGTTAATCAATTGCCAGATAACTAGGCAGATATCTTTGCCAGAGAACTAGGCAAGGTTCCACTAGAGCAGTGTTCCTAACTAAAAAAATATTAAGTAAACGAAGTAAGCACTCGATATTTTAAATTTAGAAAAACCTTACGTTACTGAGGTCTGGTTGGTAAATATATGCACTGATATAAAATGATCCACCACAAAACAAGTTCACCACATTAGATAATTCTCACAAAGGTTATAAACAAATAGGTTTAGTCCAAAAAGGGGTACCAATCTGCAAATATCACCGGTCACCACTTTTCACAGAGCTACCAACGTAGCCAAGTGACCTAAAACATCAACAGACAAAGACAGAAAACAACTATCTACGATACAAAATGGCGACATCCCTTGTCGGGTAAATCTAAAATTTACAATAACCGAAAGTTAGTTTAAATTAGCACACGAAATTATGAAAATATCAGAGGGATATTAGATAAATTGGCAACAAGGCACGATAAATCGATACTAATCAATATTAATGATGGCTGTTCCAAAGAACAACCAAGGTGAACTGATCACCGAAAAGCAAATTCGTTCAAGGCGTAAATTAAGATAAATACGGTACAATATTATCATGAAAATTACCTCAACGGTACGTTAAATCAATATAGCAACTTTTTAAATAATGATGATCATAAAATTACACGATAATAACAGAAAACATATAAATTTTACCAGACCGCTGAACTACAGGTGTTGTCTTTAGAACGCTACACTAGTAAGAAGGAAGTAGCACCGTTGTGTTCTGCTACCTAAACTCGGTTATAGTTTGGAAAGAAACAAACATTTGAGAGTACAGTATGAGCAATAAAGACAAATAGATATTTAATCATTTTTTATAAGGGCAAAAATTTATCAAACCAGTGGTTCCAGTAGAAATCAGTGGCGCCATCTGGACTAGATGGACAGAAACAATTTTTCATGGAAAACAACAAACTGGAATGAAATGGCTGGCAATTTCATTACAATGGGTTGTACATACCGATAATATAAATAAAAAAAAACACTCGTTTTGAAAATAGAATAGATTTTTATTGGCTGACCACAGGCGCTTTAATTTCTTTATGCTTCTGCTGTAAAGACAGTTGATTGGTTTGTCGTTAAATGGTATTCAGTGGTAGAGGTTTCAACCCCGTACCTAATGCCCTTCTGGTTTCTAAATTTTTGTTTATAAATAGAATACCTCCAGTCCTCTTCGACAAGTGTTTACAATAATTTAATTTTATTAATTTTGGATATTACGGAATTCGCTAAAAAAAATTACAAGGTAAGATATATTGTGTCATATAAGCATGAACATATGTATTTGTGCATTCACGTCATCAATATCTAAATTCCGAGCTTTAGTCATAACACTGCTATTTGTACAAAATTGTCGTGGTTATTACTTATAGGATTTAAAATATTAACCATGGAACACCCAGTATATTCACATTAGAGAATATTAAATTATATGTTTTTTAAATGGCCAGCTTCAAGTATGAATTTTCCCAATAAGATTTTATCAACGTTTTTTGTTGCAATTTCACAAAATCTCATAATTGCTCTTATATTTAAGCATCTCAAAGCCCTAAACGAAACATAAAGCAATTTTAAGAGTAAAATCCGTCTCTCATGTACTAGATAATATTTAATCTCCACTATAATTTACTTTACTTAAGATGACAAGAAATATACGAGTTTCTGCATTTAAGAGATAAACTCCATTTATCTTTTTCCCCTTATGTTGGCCTTAATACCCCAAAAGGGACCAAGAAGTAACAAAAATTCGCCACACTGCGAAACCGTAATAATAAAACATGCAATAACACTGAATATTACAGAACATTTCGTAAATCTTGGCCACCTTAAATTTTTACTTCCTCTCTTAAACTGAATTTAGGATAGGGACATATGAGATATATGCGTAAAATGTTAACGTAGCTAAAACACAAAATGATTTTTAATAGATACGTTGCATCATTTGCACTTGCATCATGAGAATAAATTTCGGTTACCCTAATTTTTATTTTTCTAATGAAATCGGAAATTTGCTAAGAATAGGTATACCTCGCCGGGCCTTGGGGGAATTATTAATACTGTAAAATAAAGATCAAAAAAGTTTATTTGCAACTTTTCCGTTTGTCCCTAATTTTGGGCAAATTATACGTTTTTTTGGAAAACAAAACTACCACTATAAAGACAAACTATAAAGGCAGGTTTGTATCGTATTTTGTTATCATCTTATGTTTTTCAAAATTTTTTGATAAATCACAATAGGTAATGATAAAAATTTGTTAATTGCTGCAGAATTTGACAGTGTTTTAATTTTTTTTTTTTAATTTTTCAAACAAATACGTTAGAGGTCTGCTTTTATTATTTGTCTTATTGGTGGTATTTTTATTTTTCCACAATACGGTTTTTTTGATGTTTACGCATATTTCATTGTACTAAAAGTGACAAACAATACCCACTCTTAGGACTCAAAAATTCGATAGTTAGGGACATATTATGCCAATCGTAATGTTTTTTTTTCAAGGTCAAAGTTTAAATCATAAAATAATTGAAAACTACCCACCATGATATGGTGAAGTACCTTTTAATTTAGGTTGTTTGTAATGAAGTATATTTTTAACAGTCCCCATAGACGTTCTTATCTATTTTGGATACCGTAATTCCTATTATAAACTAAGGAGTAAGCAGGCGTCAGCAATGCTAGCTTTTACTGTATCGTGGATAAAACTAAATACGCACACCTAGAATTGATATACCGTGGCGTCGACAGAAGCTGGACGTATAGACCAGTCAAATTAAGGGTTTTTCAAAACGATAATTTCCAACCATTCCCGACCAATACCATTCGATTCAGTATGTTTTTTTAAATTCTCATGGTCAATTTTGCCGTACGTTATATGAGCAAGAATTTAATTTATAAACAATTAAAGTTGTGAAAATGATGAAAATCGATGTTTCTGAATATTCAACTTCAAACGCTGCGAAAACGGCACCAGATAGAGAAAAATTGCTCAGAACATATTTTATAGAGCGTTAAATTCCCTTCAAAAAAGTCCGCGACGGCATATCTCTACGATGAATAGTTAAGGCGTTACAATGAGTTAAATATTTATTATTTTTCTGCTGTATATCAGTCAGCTGTACAAGTAACGCGCATGCGCGATCTACAGACTCGTATGCCGCGTAATGGCCACCTGCGCAGAACATTTTAAAGTAGACTGTTTTTATTAAAAAAATATATACCTATCCATAATTTAAACTGTTGAAAGTAAAAAAAATTGAATGATTAGAAGCAAGTCCACTTTGAAATGGTCTGCGCAGGCAGCCATTACGTGAGAAATGGGCCCGTTAGTCGCGCATGCGCGTTGCGTATACAGCTGACCAGTACGCAGTAGAAAAAATAATAAACATTTAACTCATTGTAACGCCTTAACTATCCATTGTAGAGATATGCCGTCGTGGACTTTTTTGAAGGGAATTTACCGCTCTATAAAAAATGTTCTGAGCAATTTTTCTCTATCTGTTGCCATTTTCGTAAAATAATATGTTCATTAGATTAAGAAATTATGCAAAATATATTTTTTTGTTTTCCTTTATTATTATAAGCATATTGATAACGTACTTTTTCAAAATATAGGTAACTTCAGTAATAATTAGCAGGTAGGCAAATAAAATCATGTGATAGGATAGGTTATGTATATATGTACGATGCAAAACGATTAAATCGTCACATAGGTATAAGGTGTTCCAAATAAGAAAATTAAGACAATGTTTTTCAATTGATCATAAATCTAATTTTATGCGATGTTTAATGGTACGAAATTCTTACACATTATAATAATAATTGGCCTTTTATAAACTTAGCTAGATAACCGAACTATTACAGAATATTAGACTGTTATTAGGTTGTGATATAATTTTTTAAAGTACAGTTATTAAGTAAAAATTAAAATATTGTGAATTTATGTTTAACGTTTCTTACTCTTCAGTTGTCAGCAATAGTAATTGAAGATAACTGAAAACTGAAACCTGATTTCTATGAAATAGAGCACATTAAACCAGTCTAATTAGATGTTTACTTATTTTATTAGACATTCAAAATTGGTTCCGTTAGAAAAATATTGATTTTGACGAGTCCATGTTGAAGTTGCAACTTTTTTGCTATTGTAAAACAGCATAAGGCGAAGTATGAAAAATACAGAATTGGTGAAAAGGCTAAAAATCAAAATAAAACAATACTCATTTGTCTCCTTACCACTGCCAGCTCAATCCCATTGAGTTCATATGGGCTGATGCAAAGAATTTTATAGCTAAACACAACACAATTTATTTTCCAATGTTAAAGAACATTTTAATAATACATTAAAAAAATATTACACCAGAAAAGTAGCAGAAATATGTTCAGCATATTCAAGAAAAAGTGGAGGTTAAAATGTGGGAGCTGGAGAACATCATCGAAGCACAAATCGAACCTCTTATTATTAATTTAAACGATGATGAGAGCACATTAAGCTCATCAGAAAAGTTTTATACTTATTGTGCAACTTTTGGGTTTTTTTCTTTCGCTTAATGTAAAATTATCTTGTAACGGTATCTGTTCGGACGCCTAAAATATATAAGAAAGTATATTTAGGCGTCGGAATATGTAACGGTGTTTGATTTCGGATAGCTGGTTTGGAGAATAATTTCAGGATTCCTATTAGCTTTAAAGAAAGCCCAAAGTATACATAACAGAGTTTTCCATTAAAGCAATATTTATTCAAAACATGAAGTTAAATAAACATAACATTAGATTCTCTAACAATTAAACCAAGTAAATTATAAAGTTAATAAATCCTTTTTTACATATATACATTGGTGAAATTAGTTTACGGGGGAGAAGTGTAATTTCGGTGATTAAATGGTACGACGCGCGACGGTAGGCTTCAGCTCCACGTGCTGAAGAAAACATCCAGGACTCGATGCGACGGTAAATTCGATAATTATTTAACGGTGGCGGGTCCAAGTCAACGCGCTGTAGGCCCACGGCCATAAATAATCACAGGACTAGTGACGGCGCGACGGTTCGTTTAGCAATTATTTACTAACGGCGGGTCCTACTCAACGCGCTCAAGGCCCATGGCGATGCAGGACGGTAAAATGGCTACCAATGTCTAAAAAATCCGAAGATGTTACCAGACATTCGGCCGAGTAGTGTCGTCGTCGGATTCTGAAATCTAACCAATTGGAGTCAAGCTCAACGCGCTTAAGATTCCTCAATTAACCAGCTTAACGTGCTGAAGGTAATTTTCAGTAGAAAACTAAATTGATTTTCTTGGCTACGGCAATTCTATTTATACCAAAATTATGGCCTTGGTGACGTCTCCTATTTCATGGCGGCAGGAAGTGCGTGGCAGCACATGCCAAACGATAATTGCAGAAACTTCTAGAAATGAACATCTGCATGATTGAACATATGGCGGCAGGAAGTGCGCGGTAGCACAAGACTAACGAAGATTTCCGAAACTGTAGTAATGAACATATGTATGATTCATTACAATATGTATGATGAATTTTGAATTTTGATTATAAAATAAATGGTTTAATGTTATTGTAGTTTTAAATCAGTCGTGTTCAGTTCTGTCGTTTACGGCGATCACGTGCAAGCTGCATGCATTTGTTTATATTCAGTCTATCTTGGAAATAAATGGACTTTAGTATAGAATAAAAGTAGTATTGGATTTTGGTATTTCTATTTTCTTTAGCCGTATTGCATGAGTTATAATTTCTCGACCCCTGGATTACCGTTTCTTCATTATAGTTATCCGGTCTCTATTGTCCCGACGTCACAAGAAAAGACAGCTATCCATTACCACGAATTGATGACACACTAAGTACGCTGGCAGGTTCACAGTGGTTTTCCACTCTAGATCTTCGAAGTGGATATTGGCAAGTGGGACTTCATCCAGATGACAAAGACAAGACAGCCTTTTTGACAGGAAATGGCCTTTATCAATTTACTGTGATGCCTTTCGGCCTGTGCAATGCGCCAGCGACTTTTGAAAGACTGATGGAACTGGTACTACGAGGACTAACTTGGAAGACATGTCTAGTTTATCTTGATGATGTGATGGTTATGGGACGGTATTTTAAGGAGCATTTGAAGAATCTTCAAATGCTCCCCAAAATCCCATCCCACTTCTGACACCAAATTGTTACGTGTTTGCTATCACCACAAACACCTACACTCGTAGATTCGTTGATTGAAAGTCCAGGTAACACTTACTCACTACTTTATTTACTAATTAACAATTAACAACAATAGATTAATTACTGTCTTAACTATAATCACACTTGAACACTTATAAGTCTCTTTCTTATTTCTTCTTTGCTCGTTCACGTTCAACTTAAGATTAAGATTCGGCCCACCGTGTGTCTTATTTGTACATCCGTTTACACAATCTAGGGCATTCCAGCCTAATCTAACGAGTCTGCACAGTCCAGTGGCGTAACAATATGTTTTTGTTTTTAAATTAAGGTAGGCTGTGGGAAATTTGAATTTACTTACCAAGAATGACACAGTTTTACTTACTGAGGTTATGTTGATAAATAAAAAACATAACCGCAAATTACTTTTACATTGTTATCAGAAAATATCTGAAAATTCTCTTAAAAAAAAATATTTTATACTTAAAAAATACTAGTCAATATAAGATCATTTAAAGTTTTTTGTTTCCTTAAATAACAGGCATTTTTTTAATGTTAAGATATTATAGGAATTCTTTAAATTAATAAATATGGAATTGGTTTCATGATAGGTAAAAAAGACAGTCATTGGTAAATAATAAGAAAAAGTGTGTAACGTTTAAATTTCCTACTAATTCTATTTAGGAGGGCACAGCTTTTAAAATGACCTAAAATAGTGTGTATATTTCGTTGGTTTTGATTCCTGGGACAGGATTTTTACTTGTAGCCTGCACCTGGAACAGAATTTGTTGTTTAGATTAGATTTGTAGAAATTGTAGATATAAAATTTATTTATGTGTAGTTTAAGGTACCTTTGCAGGGGGCTATTAATTTATTAAGTTTCCGATCTGAACATTCGTGTGACAAAATCCCTCGAAAATTGGTTTCTCTATTTTTCATTTTTACATAACAGACATATTTAGTGGCTATAACTGCATGTAGTGGTTCTGATTAAAACCTAAAATAATTATGGATTACATTCCTTTAAAATAATGTTTAAATTCATATATTTTACCATTTCATAGTTGAACTTAATTCTGAATTTTCGTAAATAAAATCTTTCTATTTTTCTGTATTACTCAAATTCCAGTGTTTTGTAGAATAATTGCATCTATTGAAATTCATTTTACTATCCACTGAGGATAAAACTTTGGCATACCTAAAAGAATAAATAAATTGTTTAGTAGCTGTATATTTCTAGTAAATTATTTTGAAGAAAGTCTATATTTTACTTACCTTTAGCCATAAAACCAACCTCTGAGAACAAATAAAAGTCATTCCTTTTTAGTTTCTACAATTATTTATAACAAATTTATATAACTTCATACTTTTTACTTTTTTATGCAATTTGACAGACGTCAAATATTTCTCAGGTTGACCAACACTATTTCCACTATTTAGGTAAAAGGTAAATCAATAAATAATCAATTAATGAACAATTATTTTTATACAAACACTTTATTTAATCCTATAGGTAATAATAGATCACATTTTTATATTTTGTAAAGTAAATATTTAGAGAAGTAATTTTACGTGTGGAGCCATCTTTTGAGAGTAGCTGAAACATTAGCTTGATTTATATAGATTTTTAGGCTATTGGGTTTTTATCAATGCTAGGGCGGTTTTTCAATATAGGATTTTAAATTTCAAGGGTGTTCTGGTAGAATTTTGACACTCTCTTTTCTAACGTGCTAGTGGCAGTATCTACTCAAAGTTTTTGAATATTTTAATTCATCCGTTTCGGGAGCAATCTTTGTGTAGATTTTACTTGTGATTTTATTGTAAAAGGAATCAAGGTATTTGGGTTGATTCATAGTTTATTAAAATCACACTCGTTAAGAGGATTAATTTGCCACTTTGCACCATCAACGTGTGAACACGTTTTCATAAATTTTATTTGTCGAATACGTTTTGTATTTTGAGAAAAACCCTTTGGAAAAGGTACGTAACTGTTTATTAGATATAGGTACTATAATAATTTGGATTTTCTATATATTTATTATAGGGTTTTTTTTTGGGAGTCATTTTTCAACCGGCTATTTGATAACGATAGCTGTTTTGTTTATCAGCTGCTTTGGGACCTGTCATGGTGTGGCATTGAGCCGTTTCTCGATTGTTGCTGTCGACGAGCTATCTAGACCATATCGACAGCTCTCTTTTGGTGATCCAGGGATAAGGGACCAGGAGTTACGCAAGTTTTTTTATTAATTTAGTTTTATTTCCATTATTATTTTATCTAAAATTATTGGGACATACAACTATTAGAAAATAACAATAAAATAAATAGGGGTAGTTATGAGTTACTTTTTTTGTGTTACCATACTTTGGCACTGGTACTGGTATGTAATTTGGTCATAATATATACATATTTTTTTTATTATTTATATACAGGGGGAACTTAAGCTTAAGCGACGCCATATAAATTTGATTTTCTGCTTTATGGTATATTTACTACTAGTACTGCGTGCCTTGTTTTCTTATTTATTTAATATTATTTTTTTTATATATATATTGTCAATCTACTACTCAGTGGAATAAATTTGTGATATTTAGCTTGTCGTTTCTTTGGTAAGTTGTTTGGTAGGTTTGATAGTTACCTTACTTATTTTTTTTGGGTATTGCTAATAATCTAAAATTTACCTGGCGCCCAGATATATCTGCAACGAGTGCAGATATATATATGTATATATATAGTTGAAGTATTAAGCGAATAAGGAACTCCGCCCGTCTCCACTGTTGCCTGGCCGGAGCATACCCAACTGTCATCAGGACAGCTGGTTTCATGTAACGCTTCTCACAGGGAGTTGAACGTTGCAAGTGAAAAAAAGAGTTTTGCGTTTTAACTGAAATACTTCTCCCAAATACCAACACCATTCCGTTGATTGTTATCTGCATCTGCTTTATTACAATTTAGTTTTCAGATTAATATTTTTTTTTGTGTAAGATGCATTTTGGAGAGGCAAAAACGTTCTTTCAACAACTAATCTCTGACCAATCCTTTTGGCGCAGCGGTTCATTTAACAAATTGTTCTAATAATTAATAGGACAATGGCTTAATATCTAAAGAAAGTACAGATTATTGCAAACTTACTTGCAACATAAAAAACGTTAGATTCTTTGATTCCCTTGCTGTCGACAAAGAAGCCGACGTTTTTTATGTCTCAAATAAGTTTTAAATAAACTGTATAAGGAACGTTTCAATGTTTCAATTCCTCTAGCGGCCTAATAGCTGACCGCCAATGTTGGTCTCAATGCTCAGTGATCGGAAATACTTACGTTATGACATATAAAAATTCAGCAACTTCTGATGGAGGGCCACATAATCCTATAAAAGTTTATTTATTAGTTCCTATATTAAACAACTGGCTATTTCTACAATTTTGTTTTATTTGTTATAATTATAATGGCTCCATATTTAACGACTTTTATACGAAATGTACCTCCTTGTAGCATTGTAAATAAAGAACGGAATTATTAAGAATTTTGTTAATGGTCCATCTGGCAGATTCTTTCACAGGGGTTTTTATGATCTTAGCCCTTGTACTCTACTCCATAAATTTTCCTTTATTATTAAACATATTTCTCCGAACCCACCACAAAACATCCGAAAACAATTTAACTCAATCCTTAGTTCGGCAAATCTTTGACATTTGGCTAAAATTTCTATTTCCTCTCTACATAACTCACATATACGACAAAAATAAAGAAGGATTTTCTTATTCACAATAACGTGATATATCGTACTATAAACCATTTACACTATATTTTAGAAACGTGTCTATTGAAAACCACAATATATGTACGTATCAGGAGAGTGAATATCTATTTATTTGAGGGTGTAAGTCGTAAACTATGCAATGAGTTATGTGTGGATTTACGTCTATCGGAGGAAAGGCAGTATCGAACGAATCAGGTGATAGCTATAATATGGAGAGATTGAAAGAAGCCAGAGCCTTCCTTTCAATAAAAAAGGGAAATACGACATTTATTGTACCCTAAAGGGAACGCGGAAGATTAGATTGTCTTTGTCTAAGTAATTTATAACAGTTAAAGTAAACGTCCTTAAATTGCGTTATGGAAATATATGTATTAACCGTCACGTGATAGGATCCCTGCAATCCGAGACCCATAAAACTAGTTAGTCCCATATGTTACATCGATATGGGTAACTAAAAACGAATAGTACCCTTTTATGTTTAGTGTTCTAAGAATATTAAAAATCGGTTGAAATTATTGTAGTTTAAATAACTGATCAACAATAATTATTGAACTGCTACACCCTGTAATTTGGTAAAATATTAAAGTACCTTTACGTATACGTGATTTGATCAATTTTATATTGTATTGTAGTTTAAAGAACTGATCAACAATAATTAATGAACTGCTACACCCTGTAATTTGGTAAAATATTAAAGTACCTTTACGTATACGTGATTTGATCAATTTTATATTGTTTAGCACTAATAAATCATGAATTTCAACCCTTAAAAAACACAAGTATCAATTCTACACTGTTGAACGAATCTGTTGCTAAATTCTTCGTATTTCTTTTCTGGAAATTTCTATATTACTCGTAAAAAAGTAGCCACACATATAGCTACTACTTTTGTAGTAATTTAGTAAAGTGAGAGGATTATTACTTTGTACCTTTTAGGTGTAACTGTTGGTAATCATTATTATATGTTAATATATTTCACCTCTCTATTGGAATACCATAGTATAGCATATAATTAGCGAATTCCAATGATAATTTATCTTTTCCTATTTCTTTTTGTTAAAAATCAAAGTTCATATGATTTCCACTAAAATATTTAAGGTCAACTATATGTTTAAATTTAATAAAGATAGTAATCCAATTCCTTGAGTTGTTTAACGCACCCGTTAAATATTATTTATGACTTAATTAAACACATTAATGTGCATACGACATTCTAAGAGGTAGCTCGAAACGAAAAAGTATAAAGCCGGTTCTCCATCCTTTCTCGATATATGTTTCCTAATACCACGGCAAGTGTCGGCCATTCGTAATTTCCAGGTAACACACTGGCTTAACCCTTCATGGCCCAAAATTATGTTTTTTTTTTGATTTCTCACTGGAATTTTGTACTATGGTCTTCAAGTGGATTTAGTATGGGATGACAATGATTGAACTCAAAAAAAATAAATTTTTTATTACAGAAAAAAAAGGTGGTTTCTGTGGGTAACCACAGGAACATAAAACATTTATATACCACTATTGAAATTTTTAAAATTCCTTCTAAAATTTGTTCCATGGTCTTAATAACAATGATTAAACACAAAAATAAAAAAAAATTATTACAAAAAAAAAATAAGTTGTTTCTATGAATAACTTCCGGGACATAAAACATTTCAATTGTTACACTGTGAGTGGTAATTTAGGAAACAGTTTTTTTTGTCATTAAGACAAAGTGCAACTTTACACACGGTACAACTCCACTTAATGCGATGTGGGCTCTCCGTATTCGTCTTGTATGGACTTGAAGATTTAATTTAACTCATATTAAATATATGTAAAAACTTTATTTACAGCAATAAGGTGGGGGGAAGAGGGAGTATTTGGAACTAAAGATTCTCTTTATGAACATTGAACAAATCTATTGGTAACGTAACGCCTGTAATTGTATGAAACGTCATTTATGGAAAATTATTAGATATATTTTCACAATATATTTGTGGAGCCTAGTCAATAGGATATTTCAAGCCATTTTAAATGATTCGAAGCAGAAAAATAGACCCTGTGCTCTGATATACCATCTTACGTCGTGGAGTAAAGTAGCATTTTTTTTGCCCTTTAACCTTTTGCTTTGTAATGAGAAATTTACAAAAATATCTTTATTGCTTTAAAGCGAACCATATAAATATAGTTTAAAAAAACTAAAAAAACACACTTTTAAAGCACGTCAAACTAAAAAGTGAAAAATAATTATTAATATAAACTGAAAATAATAATGAACGAAAAATACTAGTATTATTGTGAAAAAAGCGTGGGGCGCTTTGTGCCATATTTTTCGTATATCGAGCAACCCACGCTTTTTTCACAATAATACTAGTATTTTTCGTCAACTATATTTATTTTTCACTTTTTAGTTTGATGTGCTATGAAAGCGTGTTTTGTAGTTTTTTTAAACTATATTTATATTGCATATTGATGCTGATATTATAACATATTACGATCCAACAGATATTTCTGAAAAAGAAAATATTTTTTTATTTCAGGCATGGGATTTGAACTCACGCCCTAGGAGTCCGTCGTTTCGCGTCGACTAAGATTTGCCCGCTCGGCCAACGACCGAACTGAGAATCATGGAATATACTTACAATATTAAGTCTCTTGCTCTCATGCAGAGGATACGTGAGGAAAGAACTGGCGATCCTGATCAGGATAATGATATAAATTTATCAAATTATTGTATTGTTACCGGTTCTTCGTAAGTGTACAAAGTTTCAATTAAATCTGTCCGTTTAAAGTGGGTCAAAATCGAGTCCAAAGAGTCGGTTACAAACAAACAAACATACAAGTGAAGCTAATAAAAGCGTGTTAAAAATTATTAAGAGACACTTGATTTCAACATATGATATATTGTAAATAAAATATTAATTCTCTATTTTGTAAACTCTTGCTGTAAAGGTTTTTTCTGTAATTTTAATATATTATGTGTGATAAATTATGAGGTGGCGTAGAAACAAGATGATATGTGATGTCCACGTGGTAAAATGCAATTTTTTTAATATGTTGTTTTAGAATAGTGTCAAGTAAGACAAGTAAAGGTAGTTTAGTGTTTTTTGAGTAAAGCTGCCTTTTGCCTTACTATCAGTGAATTGTCTTTGACTATTATATTTTTAGTGTAAATACCTTTTGTTGTAACTGTCGATACGGTTACGTATTGTTTTTCGAGTAAAGTTGCCTTTCGCCTTTATTCTCGATTTTAAGTTTGATACACTTTCAAATTACGCTGTATATTGTGATATAAAAATCACGGTGAAATTATCTTTTTGATTTTAACGCATCTGTATATTAGATAAATTTATTCATAGTGCAAGTATATCTCTGACCTTACTCTAATAGTAGCATAAATGGTGCTAATAATATAGTAAATTATCTTAAAGTCATACTAACCCATTTGTAAAAACTTATTATTCACTATCCTACAAAAACCATAACATCAGCAAATCAATTAACCTAAAAAAATACGAAAAATAGTAGTAATAATGCATAATATAGCAATGTACGTGAAAAACACCATCAGAACAGGTAACAACATCGATACAAAACAGAAAATCACCCCGCCACTGATAAGAAAAGGCACAAAATGCACTAATGTCCGCATTTAGGGCTGTGCTTCTTCACTCAAATCCTCGTATCGTAGCGTAGCGTATCGTAGCACCAAAGAATAAAGATTTGTGCAAGTACAGTATTGATATTACATTAATCAATAATTAATCGCATTTAAGGTACAATATAAAACAACATACAGGTGTTTAAGTCACAACATGTACCACCTACGTGCAACTGGATTTTCTTCTCCACTTCCGTGATTTTGCTTATTTTCGCGGATTTTTTTCTCTGCAATATCAAATGTAAAATTATCAAGTTAAACAACCTACTACTTAATTGAGCAAGTTAGAAATTGCCTAACTAACAGAGTCATAAAAAATTTTTAATACTCTCTTATGTCAACTACGAGGCAATCAAAGAGTGGAGCGTTACATTACTAGGTTCGTAACCATTATTTCTTTCTGTACGACTCTGTTAAGACTGTATACGCATAATATGGCTGATTAAAGAATTGAGGATCTGTCGAAAACTTACAAAAAATAAATAGTTCGATTTAAAAAAACCTCACACAAAATGCGATGACTTCATTTTTATATTATCTATTTCAAACGATGCGCAATTAAAATTAGAGGTTTTTTTTCAAGAATCCTTTGAAGAAAATTATTTTTATCCATTTTATTGTTACACACTATATAACCAGGTGCATTAGACAATCGTGATACTGTCACAAATATTATATTCGAAAATTTAAAAAAAGATAAATTACTTTGGTCTGCGCAATATTTTAAGAGCATGATATTTAATAACCCTTGCCCGACGTACGATATCAAAAAATTATAAAATATTATTCCTGTAAATAACTGGAAATTATGGCATGACGCGAAACTGGGATACGGGATAAAAAATGACGATAATTTATAGCCTATATGGGAATGCTGATGGAATTCTGAGGAAAACATGTACAGCCGTTCCTTCTTTGATAAATACTGGAAACAGAGCACTTAAATTTACGTGGTAAAGGAAAGAACAAATATTTAATTGAACTAAATGCGTATATACTTCAACTTTGATATTCATTTTATCTAAAATTACGTAGAAACTACTAAAACTATTATTTGTACCAAAAATTATTCTGTTACATTATTTTTTATTAGGTATATAATAAACCGGAAAAGATAAATATAACTTTTTTTAACAGTTTAAGAATATTATAAAGCAATAAATCGGATATAAATTTGTAATTTATATCCGATTTATTGCTCACATTCATTCAAAATTCATTATTTGTGCATATTTGTGATCATGTGGCGTAACAGCAACAAAATCATAATTTCAAAAATGTTATGCATTTTTAACAGCAGAATCGATTGGTGTTAACATTTTTTATCACACAAATCCAATAAAAAATATGTGTCAGAAGAGTAACGAAATTATGAACAATTTAATCCTACAAAAATTATAAATTAAAAATTTCAATAATAACCTGCATAAAAATGAAGTATGGTGTTATTCTTCTCATTTGAGACAGCGCTGCTCAGAGTATTTCAATATCACAACAAACAACAACAATACCTGTCGAAAAACAAATAGGTAGTTAGCCATGACAAAATTGTTTTAATTAAATTCATGTCAAACCTTTGACAGATGTCAAAAGTGTTGCTGCTTGTGTTGCGACCGCCATCTCGTCGCTAGTCCATTCTCGTCTTTAGGCAACAACTAATAGTACGAGATCCGGCTGCAGAATTAGTGTACTCATCGAGTATTTGCTAAAAACCAAATTTTTACCCATATTTATGATTAGGAGAATATATATCTACCACGCTGCCTATCAAAATGTGGCCGCAAGTATTTTTCATTAAATTATTATTAATTGACTTTTCGGAAAAAATTTTTACACCAGTGATTATATTTTCTTGAATAAAAAACTCATTAAAAGTATTTTCTTTGCACTTTTAATATATTTGCCCCATACAGTTAGTTATGCATTTGACGAGAGATGGTAAAGCTTTATCACATTTGCCCCAAACACCGGGGTAATTGTGATATAGTGACATCAATTTAAAAAAAGGTATATATTTCCTTCCAGAAATAAACACTAATAACGCCCGACCATGGCCATTATAGAAAATATTTTATAGTATTTAATTTTTTTTGGTATTTTTAACCCTAAAAATTTTAGGCGTAATGAGCATTTGAATTTGAACTATTCATATTTTATATCACATTTACCCCACTTCACCTTACCGTGATAAAATGCGGTCAAACATGGACGTTCTCAGTAGATGAAGCGTCCATGATCACACTGGAGGGACTGAATTTCAGGCCCTTCTGCGGATTTGGACAAGTCCAATTCCGCCCAAAAGTCAGAGGAGGTAAAGACCCCTCTGATAAGAAATCGGTGGCAGGAACGCCCTCAAGGAAAAGCGAACTACAATCGCTTCCCAAGAGGAGCGAACAGCCCCGACAAGGAACCTCTGGGAAAGGAAAATCCCTCCCTAACAAACTCCATCTTAAGAAGAGTGGAATTAAACCACCTTCGAAGAAGGGAAAGGCGGGGGAACCTAACCCAGACAAAACCACCTCCAGGAAGCGTGAGAAACATTCACCTTCCGTAGAGGAGGAGAAAAATCCCACCCCCCTTAACTTACCTTTAAACTCACAAACCTAACCCTACCTAACCCAACCGTATCTCAACACCCCACAACTAGTACCCTTATCCTTAATCCTTATCCTCAAATCAACTACCCAATGACATCTTATATTAGGTGTCTGTAGGCGAATCTACAAAAAGCCAGGACGGCCACATACGTCCTCGGCAAAAGATTTAAGGAAGAGCAAATCGACATTGCTCTTCTCCAGGAACCCTGGACAAGTAACACAGGCCGAGTAAGCGGCCTGGGAAATACTTCTGGCAAGGTAATAGAAATCGGCTCTGATGAAAGACCCAGGGCATGTATCTTGATCAGAAATAACATTAACCACTTTGTTCTTACAGGTTACTGCACCCAGGACGTTGTAACCGTCCAGGTATCGATCTCGGAGGGGGGGAAGCAAGATGGATATAATCGTCTGCTCAGCCTACTTCCCGGGTGATAGAAATGCAGACCAACCTCCTCCAGGATTTAATCGCCTACAGCAAGAGGAACAATATCCACCTGGTTATTGGATGTGACGCGAATTCCCACCATACAGCGTGGGGAAGCACGAACATTAACCAAAGAGGTGAGTCACTTTTTGAATATTTATTAGGTGAAGGACTAACTGTGAATAACATTGGTTCCGAACCAACCTTTGTCACCAGAAATAGGAAGGAGGTATTAGATATTACAATCAGCTCAAACTACTTGAGCAACAAGATATCCGATTAGAAAGTATCTTCTGAACCCTCGTGTTCAGATCATAAACATATTCTATTCAATATAGAAGCTGGTCCAAGACCTGTGGTGACATATCGGGATCCGAAGTGCACGGACTGGGAAGGGTATAAATATTCCCTCCAGTCTCACCTTCAATCCGCTATCACCACAATCAGGAATCGTGATGAGACTGAAATTGCGGCGGAACAGATCCGCAACGCGATGGTCTCAGCATATAACGAAAACTGTCCACTGAAGACAAAAAGGGATAATAGAGGCACGTCTTGGTGGAACAAAAATTTGGATAAAATGAGAAAGGAAGTTCGACGCCTCTTTAATCGAGCTAAAGCTTCGGGCGACTGGGACCAATATAGATCCGCTCTAACGGACTATAACAAAGAAATAAGGAAAGCAAAAAGGGGATCTTGGAGGAAATTCTGTGAGAGTATAACTGACGTACCTCACAGTACTAGAATCCACAAGATTCTTTTCCAGAGAGCCGACAAGGGAATTCGGTTCGTTAAGGCGGCCGGATGGCTCATATACGGACTCTGAAAGGAAACCTTACAGCTCCTAGCACAAAACCACTTCCCAGGGTGCTTGAATGCGGATGACCAACAGCCGTCACCGTCAGAAGGCCGATTAAAACGACCTGATAAAAATGATTGGCTGACGGCTAAAAAAGGTGATCACAATACCGGCAATTGAGTGGGCCATCGGATCATTCCAACCATTCAAATCGCCAGGAGAGGATGGAGTTTTTCCAGCTCTACTACAAAATGGACTGGAAATATTGCTCCCACTCCTCATTAAACTATTCAGAGCTAGTCTGGTATGGAACTATATCCCATCCAGTTGGTCGGCGGTCAAGGTAGTATATATACCAAAAATGGGTAGGAAAGAACCAAGCCCTAAATCGCTTAGACCAATTAGCCTGACATCTTTTCTGTTGAAAGGCCTGGAGAAGGTGCTGGACGGATATATCAGGGGGAACATCCTGAATCATCACCCCCTCAATATCCATCAGTACGCCTATCAGACAGGAAAATCAACAGAACTAGCACTCAATAACCTAGTCGAGAAGATTACCCAATCCCTTCAAATGAAGGAAATTGCGGTGGGAGCCTTTTCTCGACATTGAAGGAGCATTTAATAATGCACTGCCCGACTCCTTATATGCAGCAGTGGCTGCCAGAGGAATTGAGCCTACTATAGGCGACTGGATTCGTGCTATGCTATCAAACAGAACCATAACAACGTCTCTACAGGGAGAAACAGTTAGGTTTAGAGCCACGAGAGGGTGCCCGCAGGGTGGGGTTCTCTCCCCCTTTTGTGGTCACTTCTTGCGGACGACCTACTGGCTATTCTCACACTGTGGGAGGTTGAGGTTCTAGCATATGCAGATGATCTAGTCATACTAGTCAGAGGAAACTCTGAAGGAGTAATATCAAATACCCTTCAAGAGACTCTGGATGCAGTGAGTAACTGGTGCGACGGGGAACAGATGTCTGTAAACCCTCAAAAAACAGTAATAGTACCATTCACCCGGAAAAGGAAGCTGGAGGACTTAAGACCTCCCACTTTAATGGGTGAAACTGTTCCATTTGCGGAGGAGGTGAAATATCTAGGAATCACTCTGGATAAATCACTTAATTGGAACTCCCATCTGGAAAAGGTAATCCACAAAGCAAAGCTGTCCCTATGGACATGCCGTCGTATTTGTGGCAAATCCTGGGGCATGGGTCCCCAACAAATTTACTGGATCTATATCACGGTCATCAGACCAATGATAACATACGGATCCATTGTTTGGTGGCCGAAAGGATTACAACGGACGGCCAAATCCAAACTCTCTGGACTGCAGAGATTAGCATGCATGACCGTAACGGGAGCAATTAGCACCACACCGTCAGCTGCAATGGAAATCCTCCTGGATTTACCCCCTCTTCATATATATCTGGAGAGAGAGGCCAGGTGGGCAACCTACAGATTGCAACAAGCGGCCATTAATATGCCGCAGACTAGTATCATGGAGTGGAACAGGTTGTTGGATGACATAGAGAATCACAGCATCCTGGGAATGCCCTCGGATACTATGCCTACTATGACCAACTACGAGCTGACCTTCACCATCCTTTCTCCAGAAAGAGATGAGTGGGATCGAAATAAAGCCGACCTACTGAAGGCAGACAGTTGTTGGTTTACAGACGGCTCCAAAACTCCCGAGGGAACAGGAGCCGGAGTACACAGCTACAGACCAAGGGTGAGGATAATCTCAAACCTAGGTACTCATGCAACTGTTTTTCAGGCTGAGGTTCATGCCATTGAACTGTGTGTACGAAGGCTGGAATATATGCATCTTACACGCAGATCAATAAAAATTTTCTCAGATAGCCAAGCAGCTATAAAAGCTCTTGGCTCCTACCGGTGCAACTCCAAAACGGTATGGAATTGTCAGAAAGCTCTAAATCATTTGGGAAAGAACAACAAAGTGACTCTGGTCTGGATACCCGGCCACTCTGGTATGGAAGGTAACGAAATAGCGGACCCTTAGCCAGAGAAGGAGCGGGATCACGATTCATCGGACCAGAACCAATACTTGGCATATCTTCAAGTACGGCCAAGATGGCTATCTCAACCTGGGCTGAAAGGCAAACTCTCCAGTATTGGCAAGAGTTACCAGGATTAGTTCATTCGAAGGCGTTCATAAAATACCCTTTGAAATCGAGAACTAAGAAACTTTTAGAGTTAAACAGGATAAACCTGAAAACTCTAACAGGCCTATATACCGGGCACTGCCGACTAAACTATCATCCGCATAAACTCGGCCTAGCGGAAAACGCCGAGTGCCGTCTATGCCTGGAGGATGATGAGAAGGCAGACCACATCTTATGCACCTGTCCCGCTGTGGAGAGGATCCGATTCTCAATATTTGGCAAAGGGCAACTGCTGCCAGAGGATCTGGACACATTCTCACCCAATAAAGTTATCGGTTTCATTAAGAGACTGAACTTATTGGGTGAAATATAATTAGGCGTGAGCCACAATAGGCCTGCTGATGGACGCAGTGGAGGGTCTACCGAGACCCACTCACAACAAACCTAAATTGTTAAAAACGGTTAAATTCGAGAATTCCACCGCGCATGGGCGGCGCGTCAATTTACCGTTGATATTTAATTTAATTATAACTAATTATAAGTACTCTTTTTTTTGTCCATGGATGATTGTTTATGGTTGTCAGCATACATATGCATCATTAGTAAAGCTCTATAGTATCTTCTGATAAACTTCTGCCGAAATTTTGCTGAAAACGTCGACGTGTATTTTGAAATAAACGTTCTACATCCAAATATGTCGGTTTTTGTATAAATACTAGATGATATACAAAATTAACGTATAATTCTCTATACAAAAAAGGTAGTAGTATCCATGTATTTCGTAGAGGTAACATTGGATCAGTGAACAAAGCAGTTTTTAACGAATTTTTTCATTTTATTTTATTAAAATGAACATAAATATATAAAATTATTCTGATGGTAATTTCGTTTGTTGCCTTTTTTTAATGAAATATTCCTTTTTGAACTTATCTTTTATTTATGTTAACTTAATTCTAAGAATGAAATTGCATTTGGCACTCGTTATTTTTAATTGAAAATGTTTACCGTTATGACGTCGAATAATATTGTGTAGGAGAGAAGATATTATGAGGTGAATATACGGTATACTATGATTTTGTAGGGACGTCAGTAAATTATTATAGGCAGTGGCGGACTGGGTGGGGTGGCCATCGCCACCTGGGCCTTCATATGCCAAGAGCCCTCAATCTTTGGGCTTCATATTGACAGTTTTTACCAAACTAAAATTTTAATAGATGAATAATTAGTTACATACCTTTCAGAAATAATTATAATGTCTTTGTTCTATTATACAAGTGGTTTCAATACCGAACAGTATAATGGCAACACAGTGTGTTTTGGAGCTCAATTATTCGCATAAATGGTCATAATCAAATAGGTGCACCCGTGGTTTGAAATCAACTGAGATCTCTATTTCATTTCAGTATACCTAATATGGCCGCAAAACAAAAAACTTTGTCAACACTCGGAAGTTTCAATTGATTTGATTTGATCAAAGAGAACGGAAATTTATTAGTAATTGATAGTAGCTTGACCATAGCTGCGATTGGTTTTACACTGAAATTAATTAACATAATGAAATGTAGCTTGTGACATCCATAACTTTAGGGGTATATTTAAAACCCTCCATCCTTTTAAAATATCTTACTTTTATTTTATTCGTCGGATACAAAACAGTAAAATTAAATTAAATGTGCTATATACAAGGTAATTTTTAGGGCATGGTAAAAGAATTAACCATGTGTAGAGGAACGAAAATTAAAAATCCATATTTTTTCGTTTTGAATTTTTTTCCATTTTTAAGAGACCTCTTCCGAAACTATTTTTTGCAATAATTTTAAAAACATTTTACCACTTTCTTTTAAATCTAATAGGTGAACACAACATTACAAATGTCATTTTTATTTGATCTGATGGAATATTTAGTTGCTGTAGGGCGCCGCCCAATGTACTCTTTATAAACAAATTTGTCTATAGTTTCTTGTTTATTATTTTCAAAAAGTTTTGATACACTGCTTGCGCTAAACTTAGAAATATTTATAGATTTATGAACTTAGGTTTTGTAATCATTAAAATAATATACTTCTTCTTGACTCTCTGGTTATTGCGTACACACAAAAGTCTCCCCAAACCTAAAATCAATGACGGGCTATGACAAATATGCAGCTAGGATACTTTTGCAGTAGATTACATTCTTGTTTGTGCAGACGAATACAAAATATTATAATATTAATGCGCAATAATTAAACCGTAACCTAAGGCGGTCCTTTGACATTCGACGTACCGGCTTGCGTACTTACAATAGAACATCGCAAACGTAACGGCAGCTACCTTTAACTACGTAGTGCGTAAAGTGTAATTTGTTCTGATAGAAAGACAATAAAATAACCTAAGCTAAGAATTGAAGGAAAATGTGTATGGTATATTACTAACAAAAGTAAACATTACTGGATTAACAACCGTATCAAGGTGAGTCCCTAATAATTATTTTCTTAATGTTTTGTTTTTGTTCATAGGTTATAATTAATTTACTAAAGATCAATCTTTCCATTCTCTATTAAATTTATTTGTCAGATGTTTTTCTTGGATACAGTTGTATCAATAATTGTTTTCAGGACACTTATTAATCAAATAAATTTAATGGGAGATATAATTTATTTAATTTTAAGTACTGTTAATATCGACTGAGAATAACATACAATTAGAAGTGAAAATGCAAATTAAACCTATCAATATTAGTTATATCAACCCTAGACTGAAGTACGTGGCAGGCAACAATGACAAATAATTTCATACACGAGAACATGCTGGAGTGGACAAAATGGGTAAAAATATTGTTGAGCAACTATTCATATTATACTATAGTTATAGAGAAAAATTAAGATAATTATCCACGACTATTAAATAATGTATTCATTATGTATGTGTTTCTTCAAGAATAATCAATCCATATTGTAATTGGCCAATATATAAATGTACATAAAACTGAGCCAAATATAAACGATACCTAAACCTGAAAACTGGAAACGAAAATATTGATCAAAGAAAACCCCATTCATAAAGACTGAAGCAAACTAAACGAATAGTACTTATTACATAGGGAGATATATACCAAATTTTTACAAGTTGTTGCACCGAATCAGTAAGCCACTAGGCAGTATCTAATTTGGGATATTTTGCATGAAAGACCGCAGCGTCTTTATCGTCCAAATCCTTTAACTAATAGGTCCAGGAGAAACTATTTTACCTATAATCAAGGAACTAACGTAACGCGTGGCGAATTTATCAGTATAGTAATTAGATCTGTATGATGGGACTTAACTCTTCCGCCAAACATTCTAACCTACGTTAAAACGCTCGTCACGTCGCCGCAAATTTGTATGTTTTGGAACTTCTCCCCTGAGCCTTAATAATTCATGATCGTACATCTTTAAAATCATTGAGCGATGCATCAAGCCTGTTCCTGCTGAACAGCTGGAGCTGATTGGAGATCATTACTGATCGCAGTTAATATGTGATCAAAACCCATTAGGACAATTTCTGGACCGAAAATAATAAAGTACAAAGTCATACCTGTAGTTTCCGGTTCGCATAGCACAAGCAATTTTCTGCGGTAAGGTATCATAGGAGCAGTAGTTATCGTTGACGTATGAAGCCAATATAATTTTTAATATATTATGCTGAGCTTCGTAGAATTCCGCGCGTTTGCTGTTCTGTAATGTTTAACCTTGTACGTGCTCATCAGTCTTTCAAACTCCTTACTAATAAACTGTTTACCATTATCAGTTATTAGATTTCAAGAAACACTAGACTATAAGAATATTTACTCATCTACTAGGCGAGAAATTGCACTTGCCATTGCCAAATTCGTAAGGTAGGACAAGCATAATTTTGTGATATAGTCCTGTTTACGAGTATATACTTCTGATCGCTCGAACTTGTAGGTAATGAGCCTACACTTCGACAGATACAAATTTCCATGACCGTGAGACGTCCGTACGACAACAAATAGGTCCAGCCCGGTGGCTTCTCTATGGATTTAGTCGCCTGACAATCTTTAGCAGTAAAACTTACGTCTAACATGGTGATAAGTCTTGTCTTGATATCGACGAATCATGGTTACGTATAATCTCGGTGCGCTGATATTTAAGAGCGACTCTTCCTTCTAAACAAAAAAGGATCGTCCACATTTCAATATGTATTTCGCAATCTTTTAAAAAGGGTACCATTTTCAATGTCTCATTGAGGATAACGTAAAGTTTGTCTATGATCCTCTGGATCTTTCTCTCATACCAAGTATTTACATACTCCTCAAAGGTCGATAGGTTAGTAGAAAGCTCATCCATAATGGATACAGAGTGCGATATCAGGAACAACATGCTCTTCCGATGCACCACGTCGAAGTCGTACTACTGGAGACGAACGCTCAATTGGATCATGTATACCCTTTCAGTCAAAGTAATCGATAATGACAGTAAAGTGCATAGCCTCGACGTAAGGCAGGAAACGTTTTATAGCCTAGAGTAAAGCAAGGCATTCCTTTTCTGTGGTGCTGTATTTCCTCAAGAACCGACTGATAAAACAGATTTCCCATTCTCCTTTTTCATGACTAAAACAGTACTGCACCAAGTCTCAAGTCACTGACGTCAGTCTGTATAGTGAAAAGCCTGTTAAAGTCGAAAATTAAAAATAAGTTCTGTTTTTTTGATAAAAAGCTAAAAATATTCATACTTGTCAGTAAATCAAGTATCTGTTCCGCCGTCCTAAGGTAAACCCCCGTATTTGAAAAAAATATAGAAAATGAGTTATACTGGCCTAGCATATTAAGACATTTAATAGTACCCTTTTTTCTACGGAAAACCACCGTATTTGATCTAAAACATTAAAAATTTAATCATGTGTTAACCCGTATTTGCACATTTTTACTAGAATGCTAAGGATAAACAACGTATTCCTATTTTGCAAAGGCGCATCCCCGTATTTTTATTCAAATGCGTGGATAATGCTTAGTATTTTGCAAATACGACTTCTAAGCGTAGGATACGTACGTTAGACGTGCACGTTGAAACTCGATTACGCGGGTTCTTGTTTTGGAAGTTTTTCCTTTTGCTGTGTTATGGCACGAAGCTCTTAGTGGCCGAAATCAGGAAGATATAATAAGTGCTTTCAATGCTTTCTTCACTCACAATCGGGACATAAAGAATTTTATTTTATGGTTAGACAATTGCTCCAGCCAGAATAAAAATTGGGCCTTACTTTGTTTTTTAATACATATTGTCAATTTCCAAGGAATATCTGCAAAGATGATAAAGGTGAAATACTTTGAACCGGGACATACTTTTATGTCCGCAGATTCCTTTCATCAAGTTGAGGAGTCATTCGAACGACAGAAGAAAATTTACGATTTTGAAGATTTCGCGAAGGCAGTACAAATGAGTAACAAGGGGAAAGTGCAGATTAAAAAGAAGTCCTTGAGCAATTTTCAAGTATGGACAAATTTAACCTCTTCAACTAAAATTAAAAAACACACTCCAAAGTTTTATATTAGCAAAGTAATTGAAATATTGGTGAAAAGAAAGGAATATGTTGTTTATTATAAGCGCAGCAGTGACAAAGAATGGAGAAAATTATACTTCTTACAGAACAAATATATCGGCGATATGCCGATGCCTTCCATGAAAACAAATCCCAATGGGTTTGAAAAGCAAAAAGTCAATGATATTTTGAAAAATTTAGATGGTATCATTCCAGAAAACAGAAAGCAATTTTGGTTAAATCTCCCTGAAAAATTAGTTATTTAGTTATTGACAAAGGGAAATCTAATCAAAATTAACATATTGACTGCATAATGTCGTTGTTCGTTAAACTTATTAAATTATTTATATATACTATAAATATATGCATTATTATTACATATAAGTTTAGTAATTATTTAATCACATTCCCTGTTTACAAAATTGGTTTCATTTCATGATATTCCTATACTTTATTCCCGTATTTGTCAGATACGGGTTATTGTCTTGACATATGTTTGTATTTTGCTTAACCGTTTAACCCGTATGGGTTTTTATTCTATGTAAACAATTTTTAAACCTTATATTTTTGTGAAAAATCGATCTATTGAGAAATTTTTAGCTATATCTATGCATTTTAAAAAACATTTAGTTCTTAGTTTGATCTACAAAGAGAAGATAAGTTTAACTTCACTTTTTCGCCATTTTGTCCTTAAGTCAAATACGGGGGTTTACCATATGACGGCAGTGTTTCCTTCTTGAAAAGTCTGTAACAGAAGTTTCTTATATCATATTCATCTGACCCAGCAATTGTGAAAAAAAAACAATGTCACTTATTTTTTGGAATTATTAAATCAGAGAAAACTGCTGCAATGAGTATTTTATGCTTAATAAGAAGCTATAAAAAAAATACGCTAGTTTTAGTAAGTTGATGTTACTTTCGGTTCAACTAGAAATGATGTTTTCGTTAGTTGTTAGTGTAAAAATAAACCACTTATCTCGAATTTATGTGTCGCAAAACTAATTTTAAAGTTCAAAAACAAAAAAATTAGGGGTGTCCATTGACTTCACTCGTTATAGGCAACCGACATTAAATAACTGAAAAAAAAATGTTTATATAGAATATCTGATGTGAACAGTTTATTTTGAACTTATTTACAACATAACTACCGTCGATTTCTTTGATCCCTGTACCGCCGTCAAAGATGCCGCCGAACATTATGCATTTTGTTGCAAATAAGTTTGAAATAAACTATGAATTACATTTATTTATTTTAACAGTCGTAATGACCAATTACTGGATGACAACTATTACAAAAATATTATATTATAATAAAAATTACAATATAAAAACATTAAGGCAACTAAATCAGTTAAAAGATATAAATAGAAATCAAGTGAGAAATATAAGATGAAAACATAATAACGATAGAAAATAATTACAACTTAATTTTTCTTTTTAGAGGTAACAAAACAATCTAAAATAGCTGTTCTTGCAGATAAATATTGCACATAAAATGTACAGGGGAGAATCTTAAAATATTTGTCCAAGGTGCAGCAAGATGAAAAGTTGTATGATGTGGTACATGGATAACAATTTTTCGGTTATTTTGGGACAAATTATTTTATTATTAATTAATTTATATAAGAATATTAAAACTTGTTTTTTTCTACAGGTATTTATATTATCCACTGTAAACCTATTTAACAGAATTTCTTGAGAGTATTCAATAGAAGGATATTTCCCATCAATCTCAAAAGCTGAAAACTTTAAGAAGCATCTCTAAATATTCTCAAGTAGTTTGGTATATGTGACATACTCCGGAAGTAATACTAACTTTCGCTATTTAAATAGAACACCATTCATATTATTGCATTTTTAAATTGTGCATAATTTTCTGAATCCAACGATACCAAATAAGTGATATTTTAAACATCAATATTTTTTATAGTATAATTTTTAGTTTTCCATTTAAGTGTGCCATGACGATTCTGATTTATTCTAAATGACCCGTGTAATGCAAAAAGAATCGAAATCCTGTCAAAAGCACTAAATTACGTGATTTATGAACAAATAAAGTTCATCAAAATGGTAAAAAACACAATTTTTTCAAACGGAACCATATTGATAGCGTGGTACCATTTATTAGTACCATTATTAAGGAATTTATTCATATATTGTATTAAAATGTGCGATAAGTACAAACAAAATGACAGCTAAAAGAGAATTAGAAAATACAATTTTGTTCTAATTACCTTGTTATACATAAGGTGGCTTTGGAATACAAAAAATGAACATAAGACATTACAACAGTTGTTCAAAATGCTGTGCATTAACGTCAATGCACTTCTAAACTCGCATTGTAGTATATGTTCCGTATGGAGTAGACTCGTTGCTGTTCTGTGCTGTGATTTTATGCAAAATCAGTTGGAAAAAAGTGAATGAAAATTCTGAAAAATTGCATAAGTGAAATAATTGTGTTGTTCATCCTGTTTTTTAAATTGCAAATTTGTAAGTCTATTGCAAATAGAAGTAAGCCAACTTAATTTTCTTTATAATATGAGCACTCGCAATACTAAGAAAGGCGAAGACGAACTGCAGTCAGCAGTTAAAATGTTAGTTACTAAACTCTGTACATCGGATGATTTTATCACACAATTAAGTGCCTCAATAACAAGAACTATTAGTGAGAAATTTGATAATGAAATAGAATCACTCAAAGGGGAAAGTAAAAATATTATGGAAAGGATAGAAATACAAGATGAAATTATTAAAGGTTTGACTGTTAGACTAGAAAAATATGAAAATGTAGTAAAGAGAAAAAATATTAGAATATATGGACTGAAAGAAAATGACAATGAAAAGTGCTTGCAAGTCGCATTAGATGTTTTCAATAAAAAAGATGAAAGTTACTGTGAAAGAAGAGGATATTGAAAATTGCTATAGACCGGGGAAGATCCTTAAAGGTAAAAACAGGCCTCTCTTAGTAAAATTTTCAACTGCTTATTACAAAAACTTAGTTTATAATAACAAAAAATTGTTGAAAAACTCCGGAGTTGTCATTAGAGAAGATTTGACAGCAAATCAGTTTAATTTACTGAAGGAAGCTCTCAAAAAAGTAGGCCCAGATGGAAGAGTTTGGACAAATTTTGGTTCTATTTTTCTCAGATTTAAGGATAATAATACTATATTTAAAATAAATAGCTCAGATGATATTAATCAACTTTGATAAAATGTTATAAACTTTCTTTAACAAAATGTATTTCAAGACAGTTTAAATATCGTCAATTCACTTTTATATTCAATTAAAACCTAATGGACTAAAATACGCAGCATTAGTGCAGTTGAGTTGAATCCAAACAAACACTTTTTAAGTTTAATTTTTTTGCTATGCTATAGGTTTTTATATTACCTTGTGTTAGCAATCCTATCTTATTTAGAAATTAATACAATTATTTTTTGTTTATTCTGCTTTTTTGTTAAGGCAGGCATAGAGTTGTAATTTTGTAAAAAAATTTTCTTGTTTTTAGTTTATATGTATTATGCTTATTGGTTGTCTAAATGTTAGATTATTATTACCATCGTATCAGCATGTAAGGGAAATTATATTAAGTGGAAATTTTGATGCATTTGCGATTTGTGAAACGTGGTTACGAGAAAGCGTTAGCAATGAATTTTTAAACATTGCGGGTTTTAAAATATATAGAACTGATAGAAATACAAGAGGCGGGGGCTTATTGATTTTCATTAAGAATAATTTTAATAGCGAGGTAATTAATATTCAGAGTAATTTCTGTGAACAGTTATGGATTAAAATAAAAAATAAAAAAAAATATATTTCTTTAGGTATCGTCTATAAGCCTCCTAATCAAGATGTAAATAATTTTCTAGTGGAATTTGAAAATACCTTAAGTATTATATATCCAACAGTGGATGAAATTATATGTTGTGGGGATTTTAACATTAATTTATTGGATTTTTTGCAGTAATAATGTAGATAGATTTGTTTCAGTGTTAGAATCATATGAGCTTAGCCAAGTTATTGATACTCCAACTAGAATTACTACTAATAACTCCAGTCTTTTAGATTTAATTATTTGTCGTAGGGAAGCTGTATTAGAAAAGGGTGTTATTGAAGCAAATCATATATCTGATCATCAATTGGTGTATTGTAAGTTAAATATATTCAATGAAAAGAAAAGACCTAAAATGTGCACACATCGTAATTTTAAATATTTCAATGAAGACAGTTTTCGAATGGATTTATTAAACACTCCATTTTTTAGGATATTTGATCAGGAATCTGTAGATGAAAAAAATACATTTCTTGATAAATTGTCTAAATAATGTATTTGATAGGCATGCACCCATAACTACTTCTCGAATGACTAAGCCAAAAGCTCCTTGGCTCACACATACTATTAAAGAAATGATGTCACTCCGTGATAAGGCTCGGAAAAAATATGAGAATACAAAATCTGATGTTCATCTCCAGTTTTATAAAGAGATGAGAAATTATGTAAACAAGGCTATTCAACGAGAAAAGCGGGCATTCTTTACCTTCCAATTTAATAATTGTAAACCAAATGATGCATGGAAAATTTTGAAAAATAATTGTATGTTATCCGAAAAAATAAATGAAATACCTGCAAATATAAATAATGTAAATGAAATTAATAATTTTTTTCATAAATTCAATCCCTGCTATTGAGCCACCGGAACAGCTTTTAAATTTTTATAGAAGTAATTGTATTATAAACAGCGAATTCAAGTTTGTCGAAGTAAATGATATATTTGTATATGAAACTATATGTAGTATAAAAAGTAATGCAATGGGTTGTGATGGTCTAAATATTAAACTTATTAAATTATGTTGCCCGTTTATTGTACAATATGTAACTCACATAGTAAATTTTTGTTTACGGGAAAATGTTTACCCTGCAGTGTGGAAGAATGCTATAGTCAGAGTATTGCCAAAAAAATCAAACCCTTCCGAATACAAGGATCTTAGGGCTATTAGTGTATTACCTACCCTTTCCAAAATAATAGAACGAGCAATGGAAGTTCAGTTGAGGAATCATTTGTCACAATTTGATTTGTTACCATCAGTACAATCGGGCTTCAGAAAAAGGCACAGCTGCACAACTGCATTACTCCACGTTGTAGATGACATTATTAGGGCCACTGACCAGGGTGATTGTACAGTTTTAGTTTTGTTGGATTTCAGTCGAGCTTTTGATACGATTAATTATGATTTGTTACTAGCTATTCTTCATTATATGGGCATTTCTGAACATTCTGCTAATTTAATGGAAAATTATCTTAAAAATAGGCAACAGAAAGTCTGTATTGATGATGAAAGCTCCTGTTATCTAACTCTTAAATCTGGAGTACCACAAGGATCAATTTTGGGTCCTTTACTCTTTTCTATATACTCTTTCAACTTAATAAACAGTCTCCAGCACTGTAAGATTCATTTTTACGCAGATGACACTCAAATCTATTACAGCTTCCCTCCGTATATGTTTGATAATGCCTGTACATCAATTAATAGTGATCTCGAGTCATTTGTTAAAGCGGCCTCAGATCATTGCCTGATCATAAATCATATTAAATCAAATGTAGTAACTTTTGGAAATAGAACGAATCGTCAAATTTTGAATGATACAATTAGTATTAAAATTAATAATTCTTCACTTGAAACCGTTGATCATGCAAAAAATTTGGGGCTGTTAATGGATTATAACTTAAGGTTTGAAAAATATATTAACAGTATTATACAACGATCATATTTTGCCTTAAAGATAATTTACACTCACAGACAATATTTGACTGTGAAAATAAAATTGATGCTTTGTGAAACACTGGTGTTGTCAAATTTTAATTATGGGGATAGTGTGTATGGTCCTAACTTAACCAGTCAGTATAAACGTAAAATTCAAACCGTTCAAAATGCTTGTCTACGACTTATATTTGGAATACGAAGGCGACAACGAATATCTCATAAACTACAAGTTGCCGGCTGGTTAAATATGGAAAATCGTAGAATCATGCATGCTAATACCCTTTTTCATAACATTGTAATTAATAAAATGCCATCTTATTTACACAGAAAAATTACATATCGAACTGACGTCCACAACATCAATATTAGATTCAAGACATTATTAACTCCACCAAAATTTAAAACAGAATTTTTTAAGAGATCTTTCAGCTACCAAATCTGTAAACTTTATAATTTCATTCCACAGGATATAAAGTCTAAAAATATGCATCATTTCAAAATAAAATTAAAAAAATATCTTCTCGCTAACCACCAATAAAAACAATAATTTTAAAAGTATGAAAATAAAAATGCCTTACATTTAGTTTAATACACATATTTTATATCATCTACTATCAGTGCTCCAGTAAGTAATTTAAATTTTAGCAAAGCGCAACTAAGTTTAGGTCAAGTGGAAGAGCAACTCATTGGCGTTCGCGCTAAATGTGTTGAACTTCGCCTTTTATTTTCGATTACTCACATTGTATCTGTATTGTTTTTTGCTTTTTTTTACATTATGTTATAGTAATTGAGAATAATAAAGACGTTATGCTATTAATTGCGCGTCTTACTCGTAGCTCCAGTTCTTCACGGGTTGTAACGGCGGTTGCGCAGAAATTTTTTAAACCACCTCAAATAAAGAAATCAAGGGTTGTTAAATTAGGTGACCTTGGAGGCCCTCACAGGATCATTCGTCGAAATTACGTTTTCTCTGAATCTCCGTTGAAGGTAATCAATTAATATCCTTGAATTATGGGGAGGAGCGCCATCTTGTTAGAAATACATCCTCTGTCGTAAATGGAAAGGTAATTCAGCTAAACTGTCTTCAATTTCATTTTGTAAAAATCCCAAGTATCTGGCACCAGTCAGGGGTCCTTCAAATATTATTGGACCAATGATTCTAATACCGATTATTACAAATCAAACATTATAACCGAACCGCACTATCCCGTAATAAATTTTGATTTTCTTGTGACCAGTATTCAGTATTTTGTCGGTTAAATATTCCCAAATTTGTAAACCTAGACTCGTCTGAAAATAAAATTATTCCCAAAAAGGCTGCACGTTATTCATCAAAATCCAATTGCAATATTCCATCCTACGTTCGAAATCATTTTCGTACAAATGCTGGTGCAATTGGTATTTAAAAGATTTGTAGTAGTATTTGTGCAAAATTTGGCTTACTGTTTTGTGACTGATTTTCAATTCAAACCCAATTTGTCCTCATCAACTTCTACTCGAGCCAAAACATTAATTTCCGTTCCTTCGTCAAGAATGAAATTTTCTTCGAAATCACTGTTGAGGTCACTTCAGAATTGATTTTCAAGACAATTAAAATAACTTGTCGCTGGACATTGTCTATCAGGATATCATTGAGCATAAAGGTGTCTAGCCGCAATGGCATTTTTTCTACATTCCCCTTAAATAATTAACATGTCCACTTTCCGGTTTCGCTGGAAGTGACACTCGATTTTTAAACCCTGTACCCTGTATATTATTGCATTTTTGAATTCTTCATAATTTTCTCAATCCAACGATACCAAATAAGTAATATTTTCAACGTCAATATTTTTTATGATGTAATTTTTAGTTTTCCATTTAAGTGCTATGACTGTTCCGATTTATTCTAAATGACCCGTGTAATGCTAGAAAAATCGAAATCTCATCAAAAATATTAAATTATGTGATTTATGAGCAAATAAATTTCATCAAATGGTATTTGGGGACAAACTCAATTTTTTTCAAATGGAACCATATTGGTACCGTGGTATCGTTTATTAGTACTATTAATAAGGAATTTGTTTATATGTCGTATTAAAATGTGCGATAAATACAAACAAAATTACAGCTAAAAGAAAATAAGAAAATACAATTTTTATATACCGCTAACGGGGAACGCGAGTCGGGTCTAAAGTGCTCCGGGGGGCGCGACGAATTTTTTACGTAAAAGGGGTGCATTTGCACACGTTTTGCCCTTATAAACGTAGATGGTTCGTCCGCCCGTTTTCGCGGGGGTGGGTCGTGGGGGTGGGGGGTGAATTTTGAAATAACCGTTTTTTCGAAAGTGGTCGCCCCGACGTCCGCATGGGACGACTAGACGAGTACGACGCCGTCGAGATTGCCTCGATAGCTTTTCCCGTCGCCGAGATATAAGCCCCGGGGGGTTTCCGCGAAATAATTGGATGGGGTGGGGGGGGTCGAGGAGGGGGGTCTAATTCCGGAAATCGCTTTTTCGACAAAATCGCGTACGGAGTGACGTTCTACGTCGCGAATGGCGCAGAAAAGTCTAATGACCGAATTCGATCCGACGCATCGTAACGGCGAGGCGGTCTTCGACGCGCCAAAAATTTTCTATCGGGCAAAAAAAATACTTCGTCGTCAGATTAAGGACAGTGCTCCCGTGGGCGGGTATTATTCGAGGAGAGGTTTACGTCAAAAAATTGGCAGGGGGTTGGGGGTCGGGGAGGGGGGCTACTTCTACAAATCGCCTTTTCGGCAAAATCGCGTACGGAGTGTCGTTCTACGTCGCGACCGACGCAAAAAAGTCTTATGACCAAATTCGATCCGACGCGTCGTAACGGCGTGGCGGTCTTCGACGCTCCGAAAATTTTCTATCGGCCGAAAAAAATACTTCGTCGGCAGATTAAGGACAGTGCTCCCGTGGGCGGGTATTATTCGAGGAGAGGTTTACGAGAAAAAAGTGCAGGGGGTGGGGGTCGTGGAGGGGGGCTAATTCCAAAAATCGCTTTTTCGGCAATATTGTGGACGGCGTACCATTTTACATCGCGAAAGACGCAAAAAGTCTTATGACCGAATTCGATCCGACTACAGGCGAATCAAATCGATCGCTTTTTCGCGTTTTTTTTTAAACGGTCGGGAAAAATACCAAATATGCATATTAAGGAACGCGCTTCCGTGGGGGGCCGTTGTTGGGCTAGAGGTTTTCGGAAAGAAATCGAGGGGGTGTTGGGGGTCCAGGAGGGGGGCTAATTTTGGAAAACGCCTTTTCGGCAAATTTGCGGGCAGCGTGTCGTTCTACGTCGCAAACGACGCGAAAAAGTCTTATGACCGATTTCGATCCGACGCGTCGTTCCGGCGCGGCGGCCGTCGGCGCGCCGAAAATTTTCGATCGTCCGAAAAAAATAGTAAATATGCAGATGAAAGATGACCGAATTCGATCCGACGCACCGTAACGGCGTGGCGGCCAATAATACACAAATTTTTGTTGCAACAGAGGAGGATGCCTTGCGACGCGCCAAGTGTGCGCGTAGCGCACGCTTAACTAATGCACATATCAGAATTGGAGACGGGGGTTAGTCGTCCAGGTCCTCATACTGTTCACCCGCTTATACTGTTCACGCGTTCTCACTTGTTAAATGTTAAGAAGTAACTAACTAAGGTGGCTTTGAAAACAATGAAATATTTAGCTTGTAAAACATTTGAAAATGAAATGAGTTTTGCCCCAAAAATCATTTTGATGAACTTTATTTGTTCATAAATCACGTAATTTAGTATTATTGATGGGATTTCGATTTTTCTAGCATTATACAGGTCATTTAGAATAAATCGGAACCGTCATGGCACACTAAAAGTTATATTATAAAAAATATTGACGTTTGAAATGTTACTTATTTGGTATCGTTGGATTCAGAAAATTATGCAGAATTCAATAATGCAATAATATACAGGGTGTTCCATTTAAAAATCGAAAGTTAGTGTTACTTCCTGCGAAACCGGAAGTTAAAAAAAAATCATTTGTATGACAGAAAGTGCTGCTTATTATGTATATAGGATATCCCAAGTTTCAATCAATTATCTCTAAAACAAAATGAGAAAAGGGGTGTACCTTGATTCTGTTACACCCGATATTTAAAAACAAAGTTGCTTGTTACTCATATCAATGCTTATAAAATTGCACATGGCAGAGACAGCGGTAAACTAAAAAATTTTTAATTATAATAATCCACCCCCTGTTTAATTTGGTTCCCTGCCCCCTTTTTTCCTTTTTTTTTATAATTTTTTTACCCCTACCACCCGGTTTTTTTTTTTTTTTTTTTAACACCACAAAACCCCAAAAATTTTTTTATTTTTTTTTTTTTTTTTTTTTTTTTTTTCCTTTAAAAATAAAAAAAACAATTAACCCCATTAAAAAAAAAAAATAAAAAAATTTCTTAATAAATATAAAAAACAAAAAAACCAAAAATCACCAAAAAAAAAAAACCCTTATTTTTTAACATATGAATTTCCCGTTCCGACTAATTTTCCCATAAAATTCATCTCGTTTTAAAAGTAGTATCAAAATTGGTAGCCATAAATTGTGTTAAAACTGATTATGTCTAATTCCAAATGAAATTAGTTTCTTTACATCCAAACTGTTTTAAAAATTTTCATACCGAAGTTTTTTGTGACTAATTTCTAATTTTTATGTCTGCCGTATTAGATGTCACATGTACATTTCCCATAATAACGTATTATTACATTATTATATACTACCCAGAAGTATAGAAACTGGAACACCCCCGTGCAATTGTTGGCATAACACAATTAGCTGGGGGTTGTACTTATTGACCGGCAGCTCAGTTAGCTTGTCGTGAATCATGATACAAATAAACAAGATAAGACACCGCGCAGGTGGGAGTGGCTTAGTCATGCGTAACTGACGTAGTCTTGTGAGAATTTCCGCCATATTGGTCTATATTTGTGTGTTGTTTATAGTATTGATACCTGTAAAATAAATACTTTTATTAGTTTAAGGTGTAAAAGTTTGTAAAAAATGAGGTGTGCGGTGTATGGTTGTTCTGTTGACAATCAACGTAAGGATTTTACTGCCGGTATAAAGTTTTTTAGCTTTCCGAAAGACAAGGAAATGCAAGGTGTTTGGAAGCATCTGTGTAAACGCCAGGACAGTTTCAATGTTAAATTTGCTCGTGTTTGCTCCAAACATTTTATTGAGAACGATTATGAACGCAATTTAAAACACGAATTGCTGGGGTATACACCAGAAAAATATCGGCCTCTGAAAAAAAGACGCGGTACCATCGAGAAATTTACCCACAATATCTAAACAGAAATCAGATTATGGTAGGGCAAAACGCCAAGATAAAAGACAACAACAAAAACTTGTTAAAGATATTTTAAATAGGTAAGTGTTCATTTCAATTTTTTCATTATTATGCATTGTGGATGTGGTGAATACTTTTGGTGTGGTTTTTAGTATTATCCTATAATTAGTTTATGAATTTTGTTATATAGCGTGTTATAAAGTCTAAGTGTTGAAAGAAGAAATAATTTGAAGGTGGGCTAGATTCCTGGGTAGATCAATGTTAACTTAAGCAAAAATACAATTACCTCGATAATTATAACATGGGCAACAATATGTAATTATATTTAATAAATCATTATTATTGAAAAACAGATAATAATTGTTTTATAACTAAGTATTAACGTTTGTAGGGTGGATGTTTCTAATAATGGTAGTAGTAGAAATAGTAGTTATTGTGATGATGGTCCTAAAACTAGTTTATCTTATCACATCTCTGAGGATATTGTTTTGGGTGAATCCGCTACTCAAAGTGTTGGGTAAGTTTGTAGTTAGATGTTTGTATGTGTTTTTTGGCTAGAAGTAAATAGTTTTATATTAGTGATTTTATTTTAAAGATGAAAAATAAAATATTGGGTGTTTTTTTAAGGGTTAATACTGAATCAGATGATCGAGACCAAACAATACTGAAACTTCAACAAAGGATTGAATTTTTGGAAAAACGGGTTAATACTGAATCAGATGATCGAGACCAAACAATACTGAAACTTCAACAAAGGATTGAATTTTTGGAAAAACGCCAAGGATTTATTGAAAAGCTTTTTAGTGAAGAACAGCTAAAAAAATTAGAGCTTTCAAAAACTCGTCTTCGATGGACAGTTGAGGATATATCCAAGGCCATAGTTATCTATTCAGCTGGTCCAAGAGCATACAGGTTACTTTACTAATTAATAGTTATTTATTGTATAAGTATTTTAGATAGCGTTTTATTCACGGAAGAAAGTTTAAACTCGGAGAACGAAGTTCGAGAGTTTAAATTTCTTGAGTGGATAAAACGCGACTAAAACACGTATACAATACGTTTTATCCACAATCACGGTCATTTAGATTCAGATTTCATCAAAAAATGATTTGATATTTGGATCTGTCATCGGCTGTAACATCAAACATTATTGAAATTAATTAAAAAACACTTTGATGTTAAATGGTTGCTATTTATTTTTTTCGTTGTTGCACTAGTGGAATATAGTAATTTCATTATTTTACTAGTGGTTAAAGTGGTACTTTATATGCTTCATAAGTATGGATAAAACTCAAATTAGAATGTGATTGTTGATAAAGTATTTTATTACTATTTTATTATTTTCATTGATCTTTTAGGTTACTTTTAAAAAAAAAGTACCCATTTCCAGCAGTTTCTTGCCTTCGATCTTGGCTAAAAAAAATTAAAATTGTTCCTGGGATATTGAAAAATGTTTTCAACTTTCTGAAATTCTCTGACATGAGCTCATTGGACAAGGTTTGCGTGTTGTCATTTGATGAGATGAAAATTAAAAAAGCCTACCTATATGATAAGGCAAACGATGAAACATTGAGGCCATATTCTTATGTACAGGTAGTAATGTTGAGAGGACTTTTTAAGAGTTGGAAGCAACCTGTTTTTTACGACTATGACTTTCAGCTTTCCAAAGAGAAATTATTTGAAATCATACAGTTTGCTGAATCTTCAGGTATGATAATTATTATAAGCTTATATTTTTCTATAGTACTTAGTAGATGTGATTACATATTTAAATTTAACTGTGGAAATCTGGTATAATTATCCTCTATTTTTTTTAACAGGTTTTCAGGTGGTTGCTATGACGAGTGATTTAGGCGGTGGAAACAGAGCACTTCATAAAGAGCTTAATATTAGTCATACGAACACTTGCTTTAAAAACCCAGCAAATGATCAAAACATCTATGTATTTGCCGATGTACCCCATCTAATAAAACTGCTTAGAAACCACTTTGTTGATCATGGTTTTATTTTAAATGGGAAAGATGAGATATGTAAGTCAATTATTGAAGAACTTCTAGATGTAACAAGCACTTCAGATTTAAAAAATTACTCATAAGATATCCAAAGAGACTCTAAATGTGCAAGGGACTCAAAGGCAAAAAGTTAAATTAGCGGCTAAATTATTTTCCCACACAATTTCCATGGCAATTTCAAGATGTGGAACTATGGGATTATTAAAACAACAGAACTGGGTTGAATGTGCAGAGTTTTTCAAATTGGTACTTTACTTCATTGGTTTCTTTTTTTTTGTAATTTTTTATTTAAATACTGTTTATATTTCATCAAATAAATAACAAAAGTTAAAATTTTATTTTTGTAGGTAAATGATTGGTTTGATGTCATGAATGTCAGAGAGTATTCAAATGACACCAGGGATCGAACAAAAGCTTATGGATTAGCTTTGGATATTCAAGATTCAATTATTACCAAAATGACAAATACAATTCAAAACCTCAGGGTTAAAGGAAAAAAATGCTTACTTCCATTTCAAAAAGGTGAAATAAAAATATAAGGTTATTTTGAAAGTTTAATTTGTTAATATTCTAGGCATTATTATGACTAACACTTCATTAAGGCTTCTATATGACGACCTCAAAGCTAGATTTTCCACCAACTATCTGTTAACACACAGGTTAAATCAAGATCTGTTGGAAAACTTCTTTGGAGCTATACGAGCCAAAGGAGGACTTCATGATCATCCAGATGCACTTCAGTTTAAATATCGCCTACGATCCTACATTCTTGGGAGAAATGAGGGCTCTCTTTCTAGCTTTGGAAATGTAGAAGAAGATGATACTCCCAATATAGCTTTGGACGATATAAACTTGTGTGGAAAATATTTTTCTTTATTTGAAAATAGCACTATTTCAGATTCTACAGAACCTACAAATTTTGTTGAAAGTGAACTAAGTGATATTGAATATGATGGGTTAGAAAATTTGGCAGGTTATATTTGTCATAAGCTAAAGGAGCCAGATTCATCTGTTACTTCTTCTCATTCAAATGATTATACCTGGGTTTCTCATTTGACTGAAGGTGGCTTATCAAAGCCGTCTGCTGGATTTATGGAACATATTGAAAAACTAGAAAAAAATATTCAATTCTGTCAATTTAGATCACTTATGTATTTCTAAACAATATTTAAAAAAAATTAACAGATATGAGTACTTCAATAATATGTTCCGATAAGGCGAAAACATTATTTTTTAGATCTAGAATGTATTTCCGTATCAGACAATTAAATAGAGATCTATATAATGCTACTCTGTCCAGAAAAAGAAAATTTTCAAAAATTATCAACTAAAAATGTGACTGAACATATTTGATTAATTTCAATTTTATTTGTCATTTAGTTAAAATCTTGTTTGTAAATGTACATATTAACTATTTAGATTAAGAACTTTTAATTTGTTATTAAAACTTTCACAAAATGGTGAGTGTTCCTTTTAACACTTCTTGTAAACCCAGTTTTATAATTCCAACCAAATTAGTTACCTGCAAATTGATATTTTGTAATAGTTATTTATGCACCCGGAGGATAACAAAATGCAGTCCAAGGCACCTTGGCCCGAGGGATGCGTGTTGCCTGATGGGAGTTATAATCTAATAGCACTCGTGGTGTATACATAATTTAAATTTCGCGAAAACTATATGTCTAATGAAAAATTAATTTTTCATATTTTAAATATTTTTTTTAGTAGCCTGTTATGACATTTGTTGATACTTTGACGTTTATTAATTGTATCTATCAGTATGTCGTGTTCTTTCAAATTTAGTAACCTAGTTCAATGCTGCTAGTTTTTTTCTTTTTTACCTTTTTTTAAAGTTAGTCTATGACAGATATTTTGACATTTGTTGATTGTTTCGTTGCTTTGCTTTGTAAGTAAATACGTTTTACAAAATAAAAGCAAAAATAATATGGACATACCATAGAATATCCCAAATAATGCCGCAAAAGCCACAGAAAATGTATTGCCGGTCAAATCCAAACCATTATATGATAAGGGATATGAAACATTTATTCAATTGAAATTAAAAAATTAAATAAGTAGCATAAATGAGATCGTATTATTGGCTTATTTTCAGGAATTGGTATATTATATGGTTTTTTATTTTAGTTTAAGATTGTTAAAAAACATTTAGTGGTATTTCTCTTTAAAAATTGTTACAAATAAACGATTTCGTTCTATAACGTTTGCTTCTTTTTTTCTTATTTGTTTCTCATATAGCAGGGCGTTATGGCCATAATGCTCGCTCATTATGCCCGTGGTCACTATAAGCGTCTTTATGGTAACCGTATCCAAGGTATAATGAACAAATAATATGCAGGTGAAAAATAAACATTTTTATATCACCTACATTCTAAAAATGATATAATACATCGTTATTTATTTTTAGATACTGTGTATTGTTGCATTAATTCTCTATATCAAAAGTTGTCACCCCATTATCTTGAAATGGGTACAGGGGTCGCGTAATTTTTAGGTGAAAATTGATCCCCCTCTAAAATAAATCCGATGCGGGTCTCGGCGATTTTTAAAAGTTTTTCCGAATCTCAAGATAATGGGGGTGATAACTTTTAAAATGAACACCGTATATTCCTATTTCAATAAAAACTTCTAAACATTTTACGAAAATATTTTTTTTTATAATTTACTAGAAACCAAAAATAAATGTGGTCTTTGTTGTTAGTTAGGGGTTCAAATAATAACACTGTGCTTTACTTTTAATTCACTTTTATTTAGAATTTAATTAAGCACTTGGAAGGTGTACCTATCAGTTGAGATACTCTTACTATACTCTTTCATAAAAATACTTTTATTTTTTAAAGTCTACTTAGTATTCTTGCTACGTGCCTATCATAAATCTGCATCGTGCTCTTAGTCAGAAACTTGACAGTTATTATATAGAACTAAACCTTCACTAATGTTTATAAACACTTTGATTTTTGTTGAGTCAGCTGCACTCCAACATTTGTCCCCGAACTTGTCTCTTCCTTTTAGTATTTATTTGGTATCTTTTTATTTTACCTAAATACGTATTTATGTATCTTTTAATATTAAAACTACCTAGGTATAATAGAAGCAATAGGTAAAACACTAACATTAGTGTTTATTTGAATTTTGCCATATCCCAAACATAAACTTCGTATCCGTATTTCTATATGTTTACATGCATACATTTTTAAAAACAAGCACAAGATGACGTCATGCGCAAACGCGTACGAATTTAGGACGTGTCAATATCATATCTTCTTTTATTTGTATCATGGTCGTAAATAGGGGCTTAGACTGATTTGAGTTCTCACCAAAATCTAGGTTGGGCGCCAGGACTTTTGCAAGTACCAAATAATTAAAATTTTACTTGAAAAGGTAATGAGAACGTTAAAATTTGCATTCTATTGGGAAGGAAGTCGAATATAAAGATATTATTTAATAAATAGTATAATCAAGACTCGTATATGTACAATATTTACATTGCTCAGAAGGCCTCAGAAGGCCTCTTTTAATTAAAAAAAAAAAATCTACGTGGTTGAAGACCAACAAACTAACAAAACAAAAAAAAAATGATATGTTATTGAAAGAGAAAAAAAAAAGACTGATCTCTTACAAATTTCTTCTGACCAAATATAAATGTTCACTGGGGACGAAGATCTTACGTAACTTCCAATGGGTTAGTCCAGCGAAGAATCCACCAACGGTTGAGCTCTTAATGGGTTCGGTGTCAGTTTGAATCACCACTGTCAGTACTGCAGTTACCCTTGAGAAAAAATGCCAGTTGTATAAAATATCGTTTTCCTGCTCCACCCAGTATATAATGATCAGTTCGATCCACCAGTTATCCTCTTCTCTTTGTCCAGGTATTTACATAAAAAGGGGAGAATTTTATGAGATCACACAATATTTTAGGAAGATGAAGACTTCAACTAACTTAAGTATCAATAAAAGTTACGTTAAATAGAAAAAAATACTAGTCCAATAAATAAACTAGGTGTAGCTATGATAATAAACAAAGTGAAATAGGTATTCAATATATGTTAAAGATATTTTTTTACTTCAAGAAAATAGAATTTAGAATGACTGTATACCGACAGACAACTAGAAAGATAACGTAAATAAATAGTTAAAACCTATCTAACTCCTCTTGAAATTCTTCAAAAACGATTTCTTAAATTAATATTGTGCAAAGAGCAAACATACCCTTCAGATCTCCTGTATAAAGAAGCTAAAATATTCGACATGAGACAATTATACTACTATAACGTACTTATAAAGTACCACTATACTAAAAACCCAGCCTCGTTACCTTCTCATACTTACAACACCAGACAAAGAAATAGGTATATTGTTCCATTCATGTCAAAAACGGTGGGACAAAGATCGTACATATTCTTAGCTCCAAAGGTCTATAACACGCTCCCAGAAGAAATTCAAAACATACCCACAATTTACCGATTTAAAAATACACTAAGGGTATACATATCGAACAGCCCCAGAGAAATCATTCGCAATATTATTGATCTAAAAACTTGAACCATATTTAAAAAAAAGAAAAAGAAAGTTAATAATTGATCTATAACTGCGCAGTTCATAATTATTTATTTTGTTTTGTTTAATTACACTTTTACCTTGTCCTTACCATGATACTTATTATGCAATCATCGTTCATCATATCAAAATATCTACTTACATGTTGTCGTATATTGTTTACATATGTTTTATATGTATGTAAAATTAGATTAGATTAGAATATCATTCCTACTCATTTTTACTTATATCTATTATTTCTAAGACTATTTATATATTACTGTTTTATTTTATTTATTAGGATTAATATGAATGTCTTTATATCTCTATCTAGTTTTAGTTATCATATCATTTTCTCAAATGAGTATTATTATATCATTTTAAAATCAATTAATATTTTACGCAACCATTATACACTCCTCATTTTTTTATTTTCTCAAAACAAGCGTCTATTCGCTTATTGAGTATCGATTTATTTACAAGCACTCCATGTCTAATCCACTACTTATACAAATTATATTTTAAATCAATGTAATGTACCTTCTCCTGTAAATAAATATTATTATTATTATTATTATTATTATTATTATTTGCTAAATATAAAACAATATGATAATTTTCAACTTGAAGATAACGTTAAATTAAATTATTTATTAGTTCCTCGCAGAGAGGTAATAATGAATTCCAGATAAAGTTAAATAAAGATATATAACTTGACTATATGTTTACTGTAGATAATCAAAAGTTAATCAATTGCCAGATAACTAGGCAGGTATCTTTGCCAGAGAACTAGGCCAGGCTCCACTAGAGCAGCGTTCCTGACTAAATACTAAGTACACGTTCAAGTAAGCATTCGATATTTTAAATTTAGAAAAACCTTACGTTACTGAGGTCTGGTTGATAAATATATGCACTGGTATAAAATGATCCACCACGAAATAAATGCACCACATTAGATAATTTTCACAGAGGTTAAAAACAAATAGGTTTAGTCCAAAAAGGTGTACCAATCTCCAAATGTCATCAGTCACCGATGTTCACAGAGCGCTACCAACGTAGCCAAGTGACCTAAAACATCAACAGACAAAGACAGAAAACAACTAGCTACGATAAAAAATGGCGACATCCATTGCCGAGTAAATCTAAAATTTACAATAACCGAAAGTTAGTTTAAATTAGCACACGAAATTATTACAATATCACAGGTATATTACATACATTGCCAACAAGGCACGATAAATTGATACTAATCAATATTAATGATCGCTGTTCCAAAGAACAACCAAGGTGAACTGATCACCGAAAAGCAAATTCGCCCAAGGTTTAAATTAAGATAATTACGGTACGATATTATTATGAAAATTACCTCAAAGGTACTTTAAATCAATGTAGCAACTTTTTATATAATGATGATCATAAAATCACATGATAATACCAGAAAACATATAAATTTTACCAGACCACTGAACTAGAGATGTTTTCGTTCTGAACGCTACACTAGTAAGAAGGAAGAAGCACCGTAGCGTGCTGCTACCTAAACCCAATTATGGTTTGGAAAGAGACAAACATTTGAGAGTACAGCATGAGCAATAAAGATAGATATTTAGTGCAAAAATCTGCAAAACTAACTGTTCCGGTAGAAATCAGTGGCGCCTTCTGGACTAGACTCGCTGAAACTTCATTCTTCGTGGACAACAACAAACTGGAATGAAATGGCTTGCAATTTCGTTACAAAACACACCAGCGAACAATTGCATGAGTAACACAGTCTATATTTTTTACCGAAAAATTTTTCCTTCGTTAGGTAAATAAACATGTGTAAAGCGAAAATGACTTTAGAACATCTAACGAAGTAATATTTGCAAACTTGTAACTTTTCAAATCATTTTCAGGATGTTCTTTATTGAGATACCGATTAATACAACAACATTTCATATACCACATTTACTTTTAAAGTGTGTAACGAAATTTTGTTCAAATTGCGTTACATTGTTTAGTGTATTACTACTACTACCATGAAAAATACTATCTATCCATAATTTTCTCATATTTTGTTATTAATTGTCATTTTTTTTATATTTCTAATGATTCCGCGAAACTCGAGTGAACTGAGTGTACACTCTTTTACTCCGTTGTGAACCTACCCTCAGCGCGTAGAATAGACTTTAGTGAACAGACGCGGACAAGCGACCAAGAGTGAGGATTTGCCAAGGGTTCGATGGAACGGAAATCAATGAGGGCTACCGCGCTTGAATTCACCAAGAGAGGTGTTAGTGTACGAAAAGGTCAATGTCACTGAACGTTAATGTTTACTATGGCTTTTTAACGCTAGTTTTTAGTAATTTTTATAAAAATTAGCTGAAAAACATTTAACAAAATGATGGCAGAAAGAGAAAGTAGTAATTTACTTGCTCAGTAGAGAAATTATTGTACTTATCAGAGGTGTCTTATGTCATTAAAGTTAGGTTATATCAAGAATGAGCATGATGAAAACAACAAATGTACATGATTATTACTCACGATTTTCTGTAGTAGACTCCTTTGGTAACGCATAATCGTCAGGATTAAAATGTTTCTTACAAACACACGAAAGTTTGAAAGGAGTAAAGTTATCTCTATCAACCACTGTTTTAGGTGAGTTTTCTCTCTCGGAAGCATATGTCCGCCTTTTGTTTCCGAACAAAATGGAACTGCACAACACTGAGGCAAAATTAACAAGTTTTTTTTATTTACTGGTGTATAAAAATTATAATAAAACCCTATAAACCTTTCCGACGCCTAACAATAACTTTTAACATGACCTTACACCTTACTCGGCCAGTGCGCCAACTGGTAAGCCTAAAAACGTTAGCCTTCATTGGGAACAGATTGTCACGATAGGCTTCATTGAAGTAAGCAAAAGCAAAACTATAATCTTAGTTTTTCGCTGTAATCTTATGATAATTTGCTGATTTTTTATTAGATTTGATCTTTTGCTAAGATTGTAGTAGCTTATGTAGACGTATTTAAGCAGGATTTGCATGGATATCAATTAATTAAATTAATTAAAGTTTTGGACGACTCCACATGGTGGAAATCCATGATTATTTAAGTTTCTAGTGTTCTAACATTGATTTATATATCGAAATAAAGCACTAATAGCTTTATTAATTATCCGTATTTCCTGAAATTATTGTGCAATTGACAGGTTTTGATTAATATTTAACGACATGTGGTAATTGAGGTTACCTCTCAACTTAAATTTGTACCGAACTTTTTACTGTTGTACGTCTATGTTTTTAGAGAAGTTTGTCTTGTGCAAGGACAAGAGTATAGAAAGTTTTAAGGATTTACTAAGCAATTACTGGAGTAGAATCTGTTGGACATATTGCATGTGGCACTGCCAAAAATAAACGATTCTAAACCAGAGGACTGGATCTGCTGTGAATAGTACCAGGTAAGTGAACTTGTTTTTTCTTTTGTGTAATTTGAGACAATTCACATATCTGGGTACACAGTGGATTCACTCCATCAGCTGGTATCCCTTGGAACGTAAGCTGGTACCACGAACACCAGTTGTTTCAATTATTAAGAAACAAGTTTGGTTTTATGTTTTGCACCGATTATTAGTTGTTACAATTGTGTCGCGCTGCAGTAAACTTTTACTGAGCATTAGAACTATATACTCTCGTACTACAATCTATACAATTTGTTTCTGTAATGAATATACTGGGTGTTCGTAGTAATAAGATTAGTTTAAAGTAGTTTTTACCTTTGGCAAATTATTCAAGTTTTTGCTTTTCTGTATGCAACTCGGTTAGTTGCATGGTTCCTACTTTTGCTCACTAAGTTTAATTAATTTTTGTCTCGTCTGGACAGTTTATTTAATCACGAAATTACCCTGATAATCACTAATTATCGAAAGCTGAAGTTTTCCAGCTTTTAAAGTGTCTAGAATTCAGCTTACAGCTTATTTACCTTGATTATTAATTACAACTAGTTTTCTTAAAGTTCAATTTCTATATTAGTCATACGATTTTTCCCGTGTTTATATTTTAATAGTTACATGCTTAATTTTTTTTATCTAGCAGTGACCAGATTCTTTTTGGTGAATTTTACGACAATTTTGTATATTCAGTTTCAACATTAATTTTTAATAACAATTTGTTTTTGTTGGTTATATCAGTAAATCAAATTATTGATCTTGAGTGATTAGCTTAAGGAAATTAGGCATATTTTTTTGAGAGTATTATACTCTACTAATTATATTTGTTTTGTGGGCCTAATTTAAATTAACTTCTGTAATTTTTAGAAATCTTTAATTTTTCCTCGCTTTGCAATAGCTTCACTATTGTAGTAAATCATTAACAGTTAGTATGTTTTTGACTCAAAAACTTTTAGTCACATTTTGCAAATATCTTAAAATTGTACATTATTTCACTTAATGAATTTGTAAATTACCGACACTGGTCTCACATCTTTTTCCTCTTTTTATGTAAATACCCTGGACCAATTATCTGTACTGAAGATCACGGGGTACGCTGCATTTTTTTGGGACCAGATATACCTGTGGTCTCTGTAAATATTAATGGGACTCGATATACCTGATGGTTTCTGTAAATAAATAAAGATTAGGAGAGTGTAACATCGTTTGGGTCTGAGGAACCCTCAACAAGACCTCTAACCTAGAGGCAGAACATCATCTTCTCGATTACTCGAAAGTCCATCTTCCCAGGATAACTATTAAAGGGACATCACCCAATTCTAGCTACGTCCAATCACGTAAGCCCTTGTTTGTTGTAATTATCGTGGTCAGAAGACAAAATAATTGTAAATCAGTGCTCATTTTTTTTATTTTTTTTCCTTCACTCTTAAAGCTTTGCAAAATATTTCCGTTTTATATTATTTTTTTTATTGTAAAATATATAGTAATAATTTTTTTATATTGTAATAGTAAAATTTTAAAGTTATTACAGTTGTTGAATTTTAAGTGTTTGTTTGATTTTTTTGGCTTCTGTACAGTATATACAAAAATATTAATTTTTCCTCTATCTATTTAGACTTAACACATATTTTTTAAGTTAATTTTTGATATTTTTTATATAAAAAATATCTGGCGCCCCCAGTAAATTGTTGGTGACAACCTAACTGAATTTTATATAAGATTTCCATCTACGATTTCACGATCCGCTCTCCTGAGCTGCTGGAGCTACATATAACTGATATTTTTCACAAGATCAGTATTTGTGGAAGTGTCGTTATAAATGGCCATTACAGCGCTTACTCGCTCGCATACCATGGGCATATTTTAGAGTTTTTAATTTATTTTGTACATTATGATTATAGAGATCGGGAGATAGCGATAAATTGAGTAATTTCTAGGGTTGACGCCAGGTGATGTGTCACCGCGATAATATGTTAATGCACATATGACACAACACAACTTACCTTGTGGTTATTTTGGCGACTTCGGTAACATCCAAAGTTAAGACGAAAAGGAATCAAATTATTGGCAAATGTACCACTAACACACAAACGTGTATTTATAACTGGCGATCACAAAAGTGAAAGTATATTACGAATATTAAGTCACCCACTAAAATATTTGCCACCTTCCAGCAGTAAGCACTGATAGCTTCATCTACTTTAATAGTTGTCATTTAGTTCAGACATTTTCTTCCTTAATACTGTCGTATCTCTGTGATAAATGCACCTTTTACGACTGTTTTGGGAAATGTGACTCGTAATGTTTGCTTGATGTTGCACATTCTACAACTTGTGTAATATAATTAATTTTATGCATTACATTGCAATTCTGGGCAATTACTAAATCCACAAGTTTGCTTTATCTTCTGATAGAATTAATTTAACAAGAAATTTTTTTATTTGTTTATTTTACTTATTTTACTTATTTTATTTATTTTATTTATTTTATTTATTTCATTTATTTTATTTATTTTATTTATTTTATTTATCTTATTTATTTTATTTATTTTATTTATTTTATTTATTTTATTTATTTTATTTATTTTATTTATTTTATTTATTTTATTTATTTTATTTATTTTATTTATTTTACTTATTTTATTTATTTTTGGCAATTACTAAATCCACAAGTTTACTTTATCTTCTAATGGAATTAATTTAACAAAAAATTTTTTTATTTATTTATTTTACTTATTTTACTTATTTTATTTATTTTGATTATTTTATTTATTTTATATATTTTATTTATCTTATTTATTTTATTTATTTTATATATTTTATTTATTTAATTTTTTTATATATTTTATTTATTTAATTTTTTTATACATTTTATTTATTTTATCCATTTTATCTATTTTATTTGTTTTATTTATTTTATTTATTTTATTTATTTTATTTATTTTATTTATTTTATTTATTTTATTTATTTTATTTATTTTATTTATTTTATTTATTTTATTTATTTTATTTATTTTATTTATTTTATTTATTTTATTTATTTTATTTATTTTATTTATTTTATTTATTTTATTTATTTTATTTATTTTATTTATTTTATTTATTTTATTTATTTTATTTATTTTATTTATTTTATTTATTTTATTTGTTTTATTTATTTTTATTTTTTTATTTAACATACACTATTTCACAGTTTAACACCGATTATTGAATGGGCACAGCACTAAAAAAAAACCATAACATGAATTTCAATATACACAAATATATAATTCAAGTTTGAATACACTACAGTTTATTTTAAACTTTAGAGTTTATTTAAAACTCGTTTGCAACACAAGGAACGGGCGGCTTATTTGATATCTTTACCGCCGTCAATAAAGCCAGCATTTTTTTGCAAACAAGCTTGAAACAAGTTAGTTAGTAGTAGCTACTTATTTTACTAGGCAAGTAGGCCACAATGGGCCCTTTTTACCTAGAGACCTACAGTTTAGCGTGGACTCCGAACCACGGTCCTCGACTGTCAACTAACCTACCGCCTGGGCCTGCCCGCCTGCACCGCTAGCAGAGTGGCAAACCTCCTGGGTAGGTCTCTTCGACCCTCCACCCCGGCTTGCCTCTCCGCCTGCATCAGGCTAGCGGCCTTCCCGGGATTGTCTGTTGACAGCCTACCGACTACTAGACGAGCTATCGTTCATCCATCCAATTGCCGGACTCGATCAGTGCTGCTTAACTTCACTGATCGAATATCGGAAATTAAATGGATGTCCATACCTCATCCCCAAGCTTGAAACAAACTATATATGATGCTATTGGCAATAAACGATTAATAACTATTGAAATACACATATATTAAATGTCAGTACATTCTATAATTATAGGCTTTTAATTGAGGCTACATTGCAGTTAAATAGATCAAACATATTTTGCAGCGAGTTATAATTACTACACATCTGATATAGCGACGAAAATTTCATTACGTTAAGACGAGGTGTTGGGAGATAGAAAGTAAGAGATTGCTGTGATGATATACGAGGAGTTAAGAAATCCACTTAAAATATCATTATACTCTATATTACCGATTATTACTTTATGTAGAAAAACTAGTCGGTTAATGATACGACAATTTTCAAGTATGTGAAATAAATGTCTCGAAATACATTTTCAATTGGAATATATTTGTTTTATATTTGAAATTAATGTAACAACTTTGTGATAATTTCGTTGAATTTCTTCGGCTATCAAATGAAGTGTATGAATGATGCAGGTTTAGAGGTATACATTTTTCAGAAATTCTCCAACTTCAACCATATCTAATGCTGTATCAGTCACTAATATCAAGATATGTGAACTACCAACACCCATCATATCAAGCGTTTTTTAACTTAGTTCCTGTATAGTTACTGCATTACTGTTTTTAATCGTTTACTAGTAATTAAATACGGTGACATGGCCCCACCAGGGTATAAAACGCGTGCAAAAACATTTGTCACACGATTTTCTTTTGTACCCGTTGTCTTGTCCGCTGTTATTTCGTTATACACTTTTAATTTTGTTTGTTATTAAACTATTCATACGGATCAATTTGCGACTCGCCGTTTGTCTTGTCGGTAAATTCCAGTTTGGTACATAATGTTGCCAAAATACGTGAAACTGTTCTCTGTTGAATTAATTTAATGACATATTACAGACACAACAGTCACGAAATTTGTCTCTATGCTTACAAATGTAAGCTGCAAACTAAAGTTCATTATAAACCCGACATCGTTATACTTAATACATACTCAACGCGTACACAACCAGGTAACCCGTTCAACTTATTATCAATGTATTTTAATGGCATTATCTAACATATGTTTTTAAATCTAAATTTCAGATTTCATTATACGTAAAAGAAATTGAAAATTATTTACTTCATACTAAAAAGGAAAGTTCACTAATAATGCTTTGTAATTAAATGAATTTCCATAGCTTTAGTTAAATAAATGGTATAAAAAGTGTATCGGTTATTTCATTATATATTTTTCTGCTTAATGGGGTATAAAAACATGCATGAGAGAGAATTAAATCAGTTAAATTTTACCTATATAAACGTAATTTTCAGTTTTAAATTTTAATCGTAATTAAGAAGCTCTGAAGATGTAACAAACTTTGTCTCGTGAAGAAATATCTTTAATATTAATACATTGTAAAGTGGTGTGTTATTTTAATGTTTTAGTTAAAACGAAACATTCTCCACAACATAAACCGGGCTCGGCACGCAAAGGTTTAAATTTTATTGTTTTCAACACCGAATATCGCAATAAAGGGAAATAATTAAATTTTATATAATTTGGTAGGCGAAATATAAAATTCCCAAACACGGTTGTAATTTCGGGAATAAAATAAAATGAATACACAAACAAATGTTATAATTATATACAAATAAAATAAATTTATATTTAAATTTTAAATACACGAATAATTTCTGTTTCTGCTTTTAGCCTGACCCTCGCCGCATTGCAGCTTCTCTCGTCTCTCGTTTACAAAACGGATAGCCTGACAAACAGCGTTCCCTTTTTCCTCTTGAAACTCATTAGGCATTTACAGGGCAGGCTAGTTAATATCGTTAAAAGAAAAACGATGAAAGTGAAAATGAGTTTTCATACATCAGTTTTTTAATATTGCGTAGGCCTGTTATGAATATAATTAGAGCTATTTTTGTATTGTTTTACAAATTAAAAATATTGATTAATCCAGATCGAGAGCGACAGAGTTGAATATCGTTCGAGATTATTTGATTCTAAAAATGTTAATAGAAACAGGAAATAGGAAACTACTTCATATTTTTATTTGAATAGTATCCTACGATAATAAAATTTTCATATAAATGTTTATTTGAGTGTTTCTACTTGGGACTGAGAAATTTCCTAGATATTTGTACTTGATAAAACTTTCAAACTTTGTATCAAAATGTAGTGAGCACTTTTGTAATTAATTATCGCCACCGTTACGAGAGCTTAACTATTTTTTAAGTTATTTTCTGATAAATATAATCTTGAACACTAAATTTATAATTTATTATTATGAACCCCGCAACATAGCGCTTTCCTGGAAATGAAGGATACAAGGTACGATTGTTGCAAAAATTTAAAAATAATGCAATTATTTTTAATAATAATATTAATAATAATAGTAATAATAATAATAATTTATTTATCCACTGGATCATATACATGATATAGGATCAAAAATATATCTGGAATGTCAGACAATATAACAGTAATTTTAATTAAATTAAATTAATAAAATGTAAAATATACATACAACACATTAAATAAATGAAAAAATATATTAAACATGATAAAAAACAGAATATAAAACAGATTATAAAACAACATAAAACAGCGGCCACAAATTAAATCATAACTTAATAATTCTAAAATGTATAGCAAATCATTTAGGTACTCATCAACAGAATAATATGATTTACTTTTAAGTAAATTCTTAGTTTTTATTTTAAAATTTCTTTCGTCTAATATTTTGTATGATATGGGCAGTTTATTGTACACTTTAGTTGCTAAATATTTCGGACTACGTTCACATAATGTAAGTCTATGATAAGGAATTTCCAGGATATGGCTATTTCACTATTATACAAATGGTTCGAAGTAATGGTATTGTCATGTAATTCTGATCTGGCATATAACAATAAACTAAGGAAAAATAAGCAGGGCAGCGTAAGTATCTCTAGTTCTTTAAAGATATCTCTACAACTAGTTCGCCTTGTTACTTCTGCTATTATGCGCACAGCCCATTTCTGTAATTTAAAGACTCTCAACATGTCGGGTGAAGGGCCCCACGCAATTACGGCATAATTAATACTTGACTGAAAATGTAAATAATAGTAAGTAATTAATACTGCCTTGGTAATGGTAATGGTAATGGTGACGCCTGGCAAGTAGGCCACAGACGGGCCCTTTTTGCCAACCCCCAGCTGTCCCCTCAGCCATGTGCTTCTCTTGCTCCCTCATCGAATCTTTCCGACCTTCTGATGAAGGTCAGGATGTCACTCATTGCGAGGGAGCTCATCTCCTCCTTAGAAGCGCCTCAGAACCGAAGATACTGTGTCTCAGGCGCCCAAACGCTTCACATTGTCCCAGGAAGTGGTAAGATGTCTCTTCATCACTCCTGCATCTTGGACATGTAGGGTCTTCCTCAATACCTATCAATGATAGATGCCTCTTAAGTCTGCAGTGGCCTGTCAGAACACCGATTAAGAGATTCAGAGTTTTACGACTCCGTCCCAGCAACCAAGCCGATCTCGATTTGTTCGGCCCCGTCACAAAATCTCGGGTTTGCCTGCAGGCCCTGTTGGTCCTCCAGTGCGTCCTCAGTGTCTCGTGGGCCCACTCATCGAGGGCCGTTGTGACCTGCCTTCTTGAAATTCCTAACATAGGCTCAGGCCCGTGACAGGGTTCCTCGGCTCCGAGTCTAGCCAATTCATCGGCCTTCTCGTTGCCTGGAACTCCCATATGTCCCGGGACCCATACCAGTCTCACTTGTTTATGCCTGGGCAGTTCTTCTAGGGCATCCCCACACTCCTGGACGAGAGCTGATCTCGTCCTGGGGGAGCACACCGCCTTTAGAGCAGCCTGGCTGTCGGAGCAGATATATATTATCTGTTCCGCCCCATTCCTAACCTCAGCCCTACCTGCCACCGCTAGGATGGCGTAAACCTCTGCCTGGAAGACCGTGGTGTACGAGCCTAGAGCAAAGCTCTCCTGTACTTCTTTGCCTTCCAGATATATTCCCGCCCCGGAAGACGATCTAGTGGCCAGCCGAGATCCGTCTGTATAACACACCAGAGAGTCCGGGCGGAAGTCAATTCTTCCTTCACTCCACTCCTCCCTACTAGGAAGAGTGAGAGTGTAATTCCTTTCCAACCTTAGCTGATCTTTCGCTTCTCTCACCTTCAGGACAGAGAGGGATTTCCCCTCTCCGTCAGTCCAGCAATTGCTGCGTGACCTTCAGCTCTGCCTGAACACTGCCAGCTCCCAGAATCCCGCATTCTCAGATAGGCCGCCATAGCCTCCCTCTTTATCCACGAGGGGAAGCGTAGGCAGGCCTAGCAGAACCTCCAGAGCAACTGTCGGTGTCGTCCTCATTGCGCCAGTGATCCCTAGGCAGGCTAGTCTCTGGACTTTTGCCAGCTTTCGGGACGCCATCGCTCTGTCCACGCTCGGCCACCAGACCACTGATCCATATTGGAGCCTAGGCCTGATGACCGCCGTGTACAGCCAGTGTAGGATCCGTGGGTTGAGGCCCCAGTTCCTACCTACCGCTCGGCGCAATTGCCAGAAGGTCGCAGTCGACTTTTTGATGACGTTGTCGATATGCGGCCTCCATGACAGTTTGCTATCTAGAGTCACTCCCAGGTACCTAACCTCCTGCACAAGCGCAAGAGGTTTACCGTACATGGTTGGTGCCCTAAAATCCTCTATTTTCCTTCTCTTGGTGAATAGGATCATCTCAGTCTTAGATGGATTGACTGAGAGACCTGTTTCGCCGCACCATCTTTCTATTATTCTACAAGCTACCTGCGTTCTGTTGCAAACGACATTTAAGAAGCGGCCGGTCACTAGGACCAGCCCGTCGTCCGCATATGCCTGCGCATAAAATCCTTCCGAAGTTAGGCGCTCCAAGAGACCATCCATTATTAGACACCATAGATGGGGTGATAGGCAGCTGCCTTGTGGACAGCCGCCCCTCACCCCGACGTCCAATTGGCAGTCTCCTAAAGCAGCACTAACTCGTCTCTCTTCCAGCGCAGATTTCACCCATCTGACCAGTACTGGAGCAGTACCTCTAGTCCGAAGGGCATCGCAGATAGTAGTAGTCCTTGCTTTATCAAAGGCACCCTCTATATCAAAAAATATTGCTAGGGTGACCTCCTTATGCAGGAGGGCCCTTTCTACCTTATGCAAGACGGCGTGAAGGGCAGTCTCCGTGGACCTCCCTCGCCCATATGCGTGCTGATTCTTGTGGAATGGGTACCTGGCTAGGTCCCCTTCCAACAGATATCTGTCCACTATCCTTTCCAATGCTTTTAGCAGGAAGGACGTGAGACTGATCGCCCTAAACGATTTGGCAGCTGTGTAGTCCTTTTTCCCACTTTGGGGATAAAGACCACTTTAGCTGACCTCCAGGTCGGGGGAACATATCCCAGTGCCAGACTGGCCACAAATATTCCTCTCAAATGCGGTAGAAGAATATCCAGGCCCCTCTGAAGCAGAGCTGGGAAGATCCCGTCTGGCCCCGCTGCTTTAAAGGGCTCGAACTCATCACTGCCCAGACTACAGCTCCGTCCTTTACAATCTCCTCGGCAAGCCGCCAGTCAACTGGTGGCATCGGCCGCTCCAAGGGTACTGCAACGGCAGGGCGTTCGCCCGGGAAGTGAACCTCTAAGAGGTGTCTTAATGACTCCTCCCTAGAAGTAGTCCAAGTCCCATCTTGCCTTCGTAGTGATCCTATTGTCTCCCTTGTCTCGCAGCTGATTATTTTCATCAGTCTGGCGGTTTCCGGTAGGGAGTTCATTTCCCCACAATACTGCCGCCAGCTTTCTCTCTTGCTACGCCTTAGTTCCTTTTTAAAATTTCTCCTAGCCTCCTTGAAGTCGTCCCATGAGGAATCCGTCCCTCTCTTGACGGCTCGATTGTTAGCACGTCTGGCCGTCCGGTGCAGGTCATCAAGCGACCTACTCCACCATCGGGCCCTACGTACTCCCACGGCCTTGAGTGGGCAGGCTTCCTCATATGCTGAGACTATATGACTTTCTAGGCTTTCTACCTTTATGTCCAATTCCTCAGGGGAGATAATCCTCCCCCCCGGTTCGTCTTGAAGACTTGCCAGAGTAAGGAGATACCTCTCCCAGTCAGTTTTCCTTGGATTTCTTCGGAGGGTGTCCTCTGTCCTATCGAACCCAATCTTGAATCTAATCATCCTGTGATCGGACATCGAGATATCCTGAGTTACCCTCCAGTCAGAAATTTTTCCATCAAACTTTGAGAGACCAGCGTAATATCTATCACCTCCTGGCGGATACGGTTGATAAACGTTGGCTCTTTTCCTCTGTTCATAACCTGTAGGTTCGTCGACGCCAGGTACTCTAGTAGAGCTTCGCCCCGGGTGTTGACGTCGGAGCTGCCCCACACTATATGATGAGCATTGGCGTCGCGTCCAATTATTAATGGAAGACCTTCATTCCTTGCAAATGCGACTATATCTTCTAATTCCTGAGTAGGCGGTAGTCGCGCGTTATCATACGGAAGATAAATACTGCTAACCACTACCTTACATTTAATATTTCTTACCTTATATTCTAGGACGACTGTTGTAGCATCCTTGGTTCCAAGTTGGGGCAATGGCACCAACTGCAGATCCTTGGAGGCTACTATACAAGTTCTTGGTCGGTCGTCCCCTCCTTCCTTTCCGACTATCACCTGGTAGCCGGACATTCCTAATCCCCTAACTCGATTCCTAAAAACATAGGGTTCCTGAATTAGTACAATTTCTCCAGTTTTACCTGTCAAGTTGTTCACCAGTTCCCCAGTGGCATCCTGACTGTGCTAGAGATTTATTTGACTCACCCGCAATAGGTCCATGGGGGGATCTGCATGGTGCGGGTTTGGGTGACCTATTTCCCTTTCTCCTCGGTCGGCCTCGACATGTCGACCCCGGAAGGCCCCTGGCGAGTGGCTCCACCCCAAGCCGATAACCTGCGCACTGTCAGAGTTACCAGCTCATAGTAGAGCACCCACCCGGCGTCCTCCAGGTGTCTGATCGTGTCTTGGCCAACCATGAAGATCAGGTGCCACCCACCAGGACCTCCTGTTGCATCCAGATGCCGCCATGCCCCAATGTTGAGGGAGCGGTTCTGGAGAGCCAACACTCTAAGAACTCGGCTAAGGTCGACCTCTTGGCTTCTCAGCCAGAAGCCAACCCTCTCCAGCCATGGGGCATCAGCCGCTCGCAAAGCGCGGAAGCTGACATCTCCCTCGACCAGAGTTGCCCAGTCCTCTAGGAGCCAACGTCTGGAGGTTTCATCCTCGGCAGATATCAGGAACCAGCCCGGTTCTACCCGGCCCGAGTTCCTGAAATGAAGTTCCGGACCCTGGAGGACCCCCTTCGGGGCCCGCCATGGTCCGCAACATCTCCACCAGATGTCCTCTCAGACGTTTGCCTCTTCAGGTGTGATAATACCAGCCTCGCGGCTAGACATTATAACGACCTGATTTTCTCTCCTGGCAGCAGAACTAAAGCTGGCCAGTTGTGGCCTGGCCCCAGAGGCCCGCAGGTTTGCAGCCCCTGTGCTACCCCTAAGTAAGGGAGACACATGGACCGCATCACCTGCTGGTCTCAAGGGTGTCCGGACCGCCTTGGTCCGTGTTACACCTAACCACGTTGGTAGCCAAAAGTTACACCTTGTTACCACGTCGTCAAATGTAACCGGGGAACCCCCGTGGTACCGTGATTTTAGTTTCGCCCTGTATTAGGATGACTCTTAATACAAGAGGAAACCAAATCAGGTATTTATGGAAAAGCCTTCACTTTACCTGTCAATAAGAACTATTCTTATTGACAAGGAAAGCGAAGAAATTTCCTGTGCCTGCGGCTAGCTGATTTTTTTGGGAGGCAAGGGCCGTGCGTTTCTTGTTTCCTTGAGACCTTGGTTCACTATTATTCACTTCAAATAATTCTATCAACGAGTAGTAGGCGAGGATGAATAAGTAATATAAAAAATATATGTTTATATTAAGGGCGCCATCTGCAGTTTTACCAGTGATTACTTTTTCATCCCCCCAACTCAGAATCTACAGATTTCTGTCTAAGGTAGAGACAGAATAAAAAATTAATTAATAAAATTAAATATTTATTAAATCAACAGCAACACAAAATGGTAATTTAGAATTACCGACAAATATATATACAAAAATTTATTAAGAGTGGGTGAAACTCGTTCACCGAACACAATCTAAAATAAAATAACTTGCCACACTCCAGCGAAGGCTGACCTGTGATGGAAAGGTAGCGTGAGTCTTGAAGTTAACGTTTTCTCGTCTGGTATGGACACCTAGTTTCTTAATACATAGTCTACCGATGAAATGAAACGTTACTCAAAATTGTGGAGCGCATATCACGTTACAGATGAATTCTGGTCATCCAAGCAAAACATCCACGGAACTAATCCTCTGGATCCAAGAATCGTGACTTTTTAATTTGCTAATGTGCAAATATAAACATCCAAATGAAATTGGAAGAGTGCGAAATATAAATTCACTAAAGAAATTCCTGATGAATTTACTATTAACGATGAATAATAGATTAACGTTGAATTATATTAGACGATGAATAAATTTTAACGATGAATAAATTTTAGGAATTTTATTCAAAATTTCTGCGATGAGTTATATTAGCTTTAACAGATTAATATTAGCGATCAATAATATTAGCCTTAACAGATTAATATTAGATTTTTAATTAGCATTTAATTAGCATTTAATTATATTAGCCGGCTTCAGACTATGTATTTAAGAAAGGAATAAATAGAAACATATTATTAGAACATGTGTCACATCTTCACAAAAAAATTAGAAAAATTAATTATTAACTTTTCCTTAAAAATATACATCTTGAAGAGAATTTGCAAGAAAAATAAATCATTTAAAACTATTAGTATTACCTGATGGTTATTCACAACACTAGTAAATTAAGATAACATTTCAAAAGTTGATTGATGTTATCGATTGTCTGCCAAGAGGTGTTGCCTGTGCAAAGTTGATTATTAAAATGGCTTATCTTCCTGTCTCTATCAAGGAGGTAAACTAGTTTGATATAAAAAATCAAACTTTATAAAATAAGATACGAAAGTAACTAAAATAAATTCATAATATATCACAAATAATATTTAATGATTAAAATCCACTATAAGAATAGTCTAATGGTACTACATAACACATGTATTACACAATGAGATTTAAATTAATTATTTCCAAAAGTAGATCGTAACGCCATCTATGTGCGGTATGATAAGTTGTCTCCCTACTGGTAGGCAACTGGGAAGTTTATGAGACAGAAAACTTTAACAATAGTAGCTGAAGGTCAAACCAACCAAAGGCAGTCGCAACCCTTCTGAAAGGAAAACAATAAACAGCTGTTCCCAACTTTAATTAATATCGACGTAAATATTGAATATTTATCTAATAAAGTAATAAATGATTGCATATTTTATGTGACACATATTTCTAATCATATTTTCTTTCAGTGTGAAAGCGTTAACTTTGGGGACTGTTATTACAACAAAAGTACTTAAATAATAAACAACAATATTGGATAAAGTAAATATGTACAAGATAATTTTAACTTAGATCGTAAACATCATAATTCCTTACTAAATATGAGATCGACCAAAGGTTAGACAGAAATTCTTCACCTACTAATAATACTCTATTATAAACAATTGGGAACCAGATAGATATTTGGAGGTTATTATTTATTTATTATTATATTTCGGACAGTGACGTTTTTGAACGGAACACCCGCTTGTTCCGCCGCTCTGGAGGGGTGGTCTTCTCTGCAACCCTCTGCCGCTTGGAGCCCTTGGTCGGAGGCTGAGTAGTTGGAAGTCTTTGCCGACTTCCAGGTTCCTCTACCCCCCTCACCGAAGCAGGAGCAGAATGGAGTGAGACAGGTTGCCTTTTGGCTTCCCTTCTTTCCTCCCTTCTTGCCCACCTTGCCTTAGGGGCCCTCGTGTTAGAGGGTCGGTCTCTGTACGCCTGCCTACCAGTCCGGTGCTCCTGGCTTTCCTTGACGGTAAGCCTAGAACTCAGGGCCGGTTGGCTGGCGCTCGCCGAAGCAGAAGAGGCTAGAACAGAGCCCTCCAGCTCTACCGGTCGAAGTGAATCGCCCGGCATTGAACTTTTGGCCTTCTGCTCCTTCCTCCTGCTTCTGACTTTCTTCTTGTACTCCTCCCTCTTTTCCCTCTTTTTTCTGAGGGCATCCTCGGTGACTTCGTCCGTGGTAGAACCTTTCGGTCTCTCCTCAGACTCATCACTAGGAGACCTCAGAAGATCTTCCTCCTGGTGAGGTAGCGGCTCGGTGGCCACCACCTTCACTTCTGAGCTAGGGAGCTCTGCTTCAACGGGTACGTTGACTATTTCTTTCTTGTTTTTTTCTTCTTCCATTTTTGGGGGGGGTTTGTGTGTCTAGATGTCTCTGTGTGTAAGTGTAGGTGTGTGTGTGTATGTATAGTGTTGATGTATGTGTATGCTTAGGCTGTCCGACTCCTCGGATTATCCCTCCTCTCGGAGAAGCACAAGGCTAGGCTTTATCCCGGCGAGAAAGGTTGGCAGCCACTAATGAAGCCCCCCGAAGGAAGCAGCAGGGCCCTATTCCAGGCGCCACCTGGCACTACTACAAACTCCGAGATTATACACCGGGTGAAAGGGCAGCCCCCTACGCTGGCTATGCAAGGGTGGGCCCCTATACTATCCGGCGGCACTGGGTGTACCATCCCCAGCTTCTTTCACTGCTACCTCTCCAACACGATCCCAATCCAGGAGCTCCGCCTCGAATCTCCCCCTGGAAGAGGGCGAACCCAGGAGTCTTTCTGACCAAGCATTTGTGTGTAGGTGTAAGGTGTATATGTGTGTGTGAGTGGATTTCTCTTAGTCTGGCTCTTCCCCTCGGCCTGTCCGGCATGGGAGTCCCTGCCGGTAGCTAAGCTACTGCCTTACTAATTATATGTCGTAATTGACTCATACAATAACATATTGGGGCTATTTTTTTTGCAAATTTCATGGATATATTGTATTATCCAAGAAAAGTTATCACTAATATGTAAACCTAGAAATTTGGTGAATACAGCTTGTTGAATGGATCCATCATTTAATTTTATTAAGAGACTGTGGTCATTACTAATTTTACTTGTATTAAAATGAATAAATATTGATTTGTTGCTATCTAGAACAAGTTTGTTTTCAGTAAACCAAGTATGAGCAATACTTAATTGATCGGTAGCGTTTCTGACTACATCTATAGTTTTTTTGGCGGTGATAAGCAAAGAAGTATCATCAGCAAAAGGAATTGAATTTATACTCTTAAAATTGTTGACATAAATTATATAAAGAATTGGTCCCAGGACTGACCCTTATGGCACACCAACTGTGAGTTCCATTTGCCTAGATTTAATATCTATCTGTACATAGTGTTTCCTACCCTGCAAGTAACTTCTGAACCATTCTAGTGATATACATCGGATTCCATAGCCTTATAGTTTAAATAACAGTACGTTATACTCAACAAGGTCAAAGGCTTTACTGAGATCGAGAAATATCCCTAGGACATTTGTTTTTATTATCTAGGTTGTCATATAATTCTGTCAAAAATTTAATGACGCTGTTGTTGTTGAAAGACCTTTCCGAAAACCAAATTGTTTTTATTAAAAATATTGAATTTATCAAAAAAACTTACTATTCTATTCGATACACACTTTCTATAATACAGTTGTTGAAAGTTATTTCTTCTAAATTCGTTCAAACATCATCCCAACAGTTTTTAATCCTCGTGGGTTCTTTAAATAATGGATTAACATTATAAGAATTTAAAATATCCAGGAGATTATTTAAGTTGTTGGATGGTTTTAGAAAATTTATGTTGAAATCTCCACAGATTACAATATTATGATGTTTGTTATTCTTTATAAGTAAATTAATTGCCATATTAAATTTATTTAAAGATATATCAATATCTCCATCAGGGCTCCTATACAATACCAATATCAGAATGGATTTATTATTATCTAAAGCACATTTTACACCAACATATTCACAATGTTTTTCTGTTGATATGTTTTTATGTAACTAAGTTTACAGTATTGGATATCGTCAATCAAACGCTCTTCAATCTATAAGAAAAATGACTTAAAGATTTTTTTTATTGTCAAATTAACATATCAACTATTTTAATCCTTCAAGTCTGGGTGGCCCCTAAGGGGATCACAGCTAATAAGGGTCAGTATTGACATACCATTACAGCAAAAAACGTTCTAAATGACATCGCTCCCTGAAATATTTTTACCACTTTATAATTAGAGATCTCCGTAGAACACTTAAGTTATGTTATAACTGGTCAAATGTGTGACCACTTTCGTCACGACTGCCAGTATTTAAATCTAGTTAGATTGTAACTTAGCTAAATAAGTGATTTCTGTTTCTGTTTCCAATTTTCCTGGTGTATTTTATAATAAGGTTTCAAAACTTCTTCCGAAAATAAACGCAAAGTAAAACAACTAAGGTACTTTTACTGTCAATAATTCATCTGTTTTTCTATTGTTTCACAACTGATTTAATTTTTGACACATTAAGTATTTGTAACGATTTCTACTTTCATGATTTCTACTTTATTATGATTTCTTTAAATACCTAAGTGAATCAGTTAACTCCAAAACAACGAATTCAGGTGATTATTTCAATCAACGCAAAATAAACATTTTTTTCTACTTCTATACTTTGATTGATTTATTAGGCATTTACTACCTGTTCTTTAATGAAATTCATTATGATACATATTTTTCATTAAGACGCAAGTTTATAACCAATAGAATTGCAATATTATAGCAATATTCCATCAATATCAAATATTGTCATGAGCATGATGGATCTAAAATGTATCAATTTTGACAGTTCATATTTACTGTTTATTTGAAAATTCCTAAAATTTGTGATTTTTGCAAATAAAATCAATAAAAATGTGCGATAGTGCGAGTGAAATTGAGATTTTAACTCCAATAGAAATTGTGGAACAGTCCACAAGAATCACAAACAATTTATTACCCTTAAAGTCACCAAAAACATACGAAAAACTTATGTTTATGTTTCACTTAACGCCCGAAAAACCGGGCGTTAAAGTAAATTTTAACACCCGGTAATGCATAAAATTATACAGAGTGTGCGGCACGTACATGGATCAGCCCTTCAAATCTAAGATAATGGTACAAAAAATAAAATTTGGTGGTTGGTACATTTGTGCATATTTGTCATCATTTTGAAATTTGTATTTGTTATCCGAAGAGGTATGGGGTCAAGGTCATTATTTTTTAATTCTGTAAGTTTTGATATTTTCAACCTGGCATTTGCAAATGACCTAAGATAATACTCATTCACCTAGGTGCAAATTAATTTTCTTGCTGTCTACGTGGAGAAGTAACTACAAATGATGTCCACGCGCTATTATATCTGTCTTAATGGATAATTAGTTGATGCTGAGTTTGCTCAACTTTCAGCTCTTGCAAAAGAACATTTTAGTTTAAATCATGCTTTATGGAGTTCTGAATAGTTTCTGAATATAGTTTGATTACTGGCTACCACCACAAGAAGTGATGTAGAATCCTAGAATCCTAAGTTCCAGTCTAGTTTCTTATCATTTCAGTCATAAGATTCACATTAATAAGACCAGTATTCTACATTGGAGTGACTTAAGATTGGAAAAGTCATAGTAATATTATCCAGTTTCTTAAATAAATTATATGTCAGAAGAAATGAAATAATGTATAGTTTTTATTTTCTTTAAGATGGTGGAATGTTTCGGATAAAAGAAAAAATGAAACTATACAGTGTGGACGAAATTTCATCAGGCTTGACAATGGTGTCACTATATAATACGTAAAACATAGAGTTAGAAGGAGCCAGAACGTGATTTATTACACAGAAAATAAGAAATTCGGGATTGGATTTTTTTTATTAGTACAAATACTATCGTATGTAAGTATCTAGGACCTTTGTTACGAGCACTTGTTTATGATAATCATTGTCATATTTGGATAGGTAGTTACATTTCAAGAACGTTTAGAGAAGCCTTAAATTATGTCAAAAACTACATGGGTCAAACACTACGTCGATGATCAAATGAAAGATATTTTTCAAATTCAGGTTTTTAGATAAATAAATGCGATTACCGTCTTATATACAATAATGTGTTTTGCAATCACTTAATACCTGGATATGACTATGAATTTTTTTATAGTATCTGCATAATTAATTGGATCTATGTCATTTTTATTCGGCATTTACCACATATCTTTTTTTTATTTGATTGTTCGATAGTATTTATAAATATGAGCTCACAGATTTTTTCCAGATTTGTTTGAGCTCCGGAAAGGGGTTAAAAAAATAAGAAAGTTTTCAATTTTAGTCTTATGACTTCATCCAACTAGGTTTGGTGCCAAACACAAGCAGCCAGTGAAAGCGAAGACAGTACCGCAGTATTGTCAGTTTTACGCATTGTTTGAAAGCGTGATTGGTGATTACTTATTCAGTTGTAAATACAACTATAAATCCATTCACATAGAATTTGTTTTACCTTAGTACGAAAATAAAATTTTATTTGTACCTGTTTTCAAACGACATTTAAATATTTTAAAAAAATCAGATGAAATGGAATAAGTTATGTTATAGATTTATTCTCCTAAGACCTGAGGTTCCTCTCCTAAATTTCTTATTTGGTTTTCTTCTTTGTCGATTTGTTTTTTCAAGCTGATATATTATCTTTCCTATAAGTGTCATGGTCTTGGAGCGCATCATGACCCAGTATTTTAAGTCTCATATATTTTGGCTAATGTAATAGGATTGAGGTGTCCTATTACAATGTCTTTCAAACCTCTATGTATGTTGGAATATATATTCCTTGAAGTTTGGTATACTTAAATGTTTTATTTTGTTAACTTGACTATCAGGAATGTTTATAAATTTCCTTTAATTTTTTTCTCATTTCTATCGTGTTATGATTGTTTTTATGAAAAATTTGTAACTCCTCAAGTTAACAATTTTTTTTCCCGTAGGAGAGGTGGTGTGTAACGAAATTGCAAGCCATTTTATTTCAGTTTGTTGCTGTCCACGATGAATTAAGTTTCTGCTAGTCTAGTCCAGATGGCGCCACCGATTTCTACTGGAACCGTTGGTTTTGCAAATTCTTGCACTAAATATCTATCTATCTTTATTGCTCATACTCTACTCTCAAATGTTTGTCTCTTTCCAAACTATAGTCGACTATAGGTAGCAGAATACTATGGGCTACTTTCTTCTTATTATCGTTCTGAAGACAATATCTCCAGTTCAGCGGTCTGGTAAAATTTATTTATTTTCTAGTATTATCATGTAATTTTATGATCATCATTATTTAAAAAGTTGCTATATTGATTTAACGTACCTTTGAGGTAATTGTCATAATAATATCGTACCATATTTATCTTAATTTCCGCATTGGGCGAATTTGCTTTTCGGTGATCAGTTCACCTTGGTTGTTCTTTGAAACAGCCATCATTAATATTAATTAGTATCGATTTATCGTGCCTTGTGGGCAATTTATATAATATCCCTCTGATATTGTAATAATTGCGTGTGCTATTTTAAACTAACTTTCGGTTATTGTAAATTTTAGATTTACCCAGCAACGGATGTCGCCATTTTTTATCGTAGTTAGTTGTTTTCTGTCTTTGTTTGTTGTTGTTTTAGGTCACTTGGCTGCGTTGGTAGCTCTGAGAAGTGGTGACTGGCGACATTTGGAAATTGGTACACCTTTTTGGACTAAACCTATTTGTTTATAACCTTTGTGAAAATTATCTAATGTGGTGCATTTATTTTGTGGTGGATGATTTTATAGCAGTGCATATATTTACCAACCAGTCCTCAGTAACGTAAGGTTTTTCTAAATTTAAAATATCGAATGCTTACTTGAACGTTTACTTAGTATTTAGTCAAGAACGCTGATCTAGTGGAGCCTTGCCTAGTTATCTGGCAGAGATACCTGCCTAGTTATTTGGCAATTGATTAAAAATATCTTAACATGTAGTAAATACCTATTTCACTTTGTTTATTATCATAGCTACACCTAGTTTATTTATTGGACTAGTATTTTTCTATTTAACGTAACTTTGATTGATACTTAAGTTAGTTTAAGTCTCAAGTTCCTAAAATATTGTGGAATACCGATCCTAGTTTGCTTAGTTTGCAATTTACTCTGTAAATTTGTGTTAACTCTCATATTTTGTCTGCATAGCTGGACAATTCAAACGTCACAGCTTTTCCCTTTGTTTTGTCTATAATACTGATCTCATAAAACTAGCCCCTTTTTATGTTAAACAAGGACCAAGAGAAGAGGAATCGAATTGATCATTATATACTGGGTGGAGCAGGAAAACAATATTTTATACAACTGGCATTTCGTCTCAAGGGTAACTGCAGTACTGACTCTGGTGATTCAAACTGACGCCGAACCCATTAAGAGCTTAGCCGTTGGTGGATTCTTCGCTGGACTAACTCATTTGAAGTTACGTAAGATCTTCGTCCCCCAGTGAACGTATCAGAAAAATTTGTAAGAGATCAGTCTTTTTTTTTCTCTCTTTCAATAACGTCGTATCATTTTTTTTGTGTGGTTAGTTTGTTGGTCTTTAACCACACCTAGATTTTTTTGACTAAAAGAGGTCGTCTTAGCCAATGTAAATATTGTACATTTTTCATACCAATCTTTATTATACTTTTTTATTAAATAATATCTTTTTATTCGACTTCCTTCCCAACTCAATTGAAGTTTTAACTTTATCTTTACCTTTTAAAGTAAAATTTTAATTATTTGGTACTTGCAAAGTCTAGATTTTGGTGAGAACTCAAATCAATGCAAGCCCTTATTCACGACCTGCTAACGGAACTACCGGTCAATAAGTACAACCCCTAGCTAATTGTGTTATGCCAGCAATTAGTCGGGGGGTGTTGCATGTTACGGAATTGACGATAGAAAACAAATATTAATTAATTGTTCGAAAAAATTTTACCACTTTAAAAATAATTTAAATTACAAATAATTAATAGCAATAGTAAATCAATAATAAGATCATTTTCTTCGCTATTCATTCAATAAATATAAATGTTAATAAAAACGACCAAGAAATGCACAATTATTGAAATACGTATATGTATATAATATATATATTAAGTTCAAAAATACGTAAATACTTACCTTTTATTTTGTATCCAATTTTAAATGGTCTTGAAAATGTTTGATATAACACAAACATTATTGTACAAATTCACGAAATTGTTCAAAATCGCTAATATTTTTCAAAGAGTTTTTAGTTAACAAAACAATACTTAAATAAAGAAAATATGATAACATAGGTTCGTCTATATTACACAGCGCATTATTTCATTGTCTGATTAACTGGCGGCAATTTTAAATTAATCCACACTTTTATAATATTTTTTGTAGTTAATTTTTTTTTAATCCAACCACTTATGGATATTGATTACATAAATACTCAAATTTTCCCTTCTTTTAAAAAGCGTAGTACTGCTGTGTAAAAAGTAGCATTCTCTCTTTTCGTGGTCTCCTACAATTTTTGTTTGTTTTAACTTCTCCTTTCTTTTCAATTTTGGTATTACTTTTTATACTAACCTTGTGTTCACTTAAATAATATTATGGTTTCTTCTTTTCTATAATTTTCCTCATTATATTTCAAATGCTTTACCTAATGGTTATTCTGCCTTTAACTTTATTCCTAATTGCTGTGTTTTTGTAATCTGTGAAGGTTTTGTTATGCTGTGTTTCTTTTTGGATTATTGTTAATGCTTTGTATGCTTTTCTTGTGAATTATTCAGTACATTTTTCTGATTTCGATGGTCGATGCATTTTTCTTTCTAGCAAGAGAAACATGCTCTGAGATCTTGCAAGTACTATATCTTTTTCTTCTTCTGGCATTAGAGCAATTTGATTTCAGTTTTTTTATACTTCTATCATGCAAGGTGTACATATGCAATATGCATATAGTTCTTTTCATGTAGTCTGTCATCTGTTCCCTCTGATATCCATGAATAAATGAGCTGTTTATTTTATGTATCTTTCTTTCATCTTGACGAATAAGATATACAATTTCCATCCCCTTATATCGATGAACCGTAAATTTCGATGAACCAATAATTTCATCATTGTGGTATCTTTCATGTTCACTCCTTGTTTCTTTTGTTTTATGTCCTTTTATTGTTCTTTGTATTGTCATATGTTACCAGATAATAATTATTCCTCTCACACGTTTATAAACCGAATGTAGGAGAATCCAGAATATATGTAATGCAGTTAGTATATTTTATTCCTAAGATATACCAATGGCGTTACATGTTTCTTGAATTACAAAATTTAAAATAAAATTGACACACGTTCTGTTAGAGTCGATATTATAATTATGGATTAATATATCATCAGCAATTTCAAACAGACGTGTTTTAGACATTTTTCTGGAAGACATTTGACAGAATTGATCATGATATACTATTAAATAAGTTGATTCATTTTGGTTTCTGTCAAGACTTCTTGACTTTTTTAAAACCTTATTAGTAGGATCCAACATGTAATCGTGGTTGCTATTTTTTCGATACGTTTTGATTTTTCTACCGACAATAACATACTTTCAAGAACCGATATTTTCTGTGATAAGCGAATTATTTTTGTTAAAAAGTTGTCACAAAAATCACAAAGCTCTAGGATTTATTATCAGAAACAGCCGTAACTTTCAGAATATTGATGCACTGAAACCTTTGTCCACTGTAATTCAGAATATGCGTCAACCATGATATCCTTAATTACGCTACATATATTGGTAATTTGGAAGAAAGAAATTCAATATAGAATTTTTAAATACGCCTAGTTTAGAACAGATGGGGAATATCCTGCTATTAGTTTCCCTCAATACGATTCTCTCGTGAATTTTGGTTTCGATTCACTTGAGTACAGACGCATAAAAGTATATCTAATTTTTTGCACAAGATCATTCATAACAATATAAACTGTATCAAATTTTAGGTATTTATGTTAAATTATTTTTCATACTTCTAGAGCTGGGGTAAAACCGAGAAATTTGATTTATTTGTCAACTGCACGAAGGAATATAAAAAAGTGTGCTCCCCTGCACAATATGTGTAACAATTACAAGAATCTACATTGACATTATGTCCTGTATTATCCAGTTAATTAAAATTTTGCATTTATAGTTAACACAATTCTTCATTTCTTTTTGGTTAGTTTTATATTATGTTACTTTTCCTGATATTTTTCTTTAACTTTTGACATAACCTTTATTTTTTCTCTGTGTAAAACTTGTATTTAATATTTACCTTGTCAAATATCAATACCTACTTTATGGATTAAGTGTATACCTACCACTTTTTTTGTATTGGTTCTATTCTGTAATTAGGTCTTTCGACCTGTCATCAAAATGTGTTAATAGTTGATGCACACTTGTTTATGTTTGTAAGAAGTTCAGAAAAAAGACAAATCACTTCACGATTTAATCGTCCATCTAGGTACCTGAATTTCAGCATATTATATATAATTCGTGCAGCAGTTAAAAAATATGTTGAGTAACAATATATTCAAAGTTAATCTGTCACCTAGTTTTGTCATCAAGGACGAGGGGCCATTATTTTTTCGACCATTGATGTAAAGCGCCCCACACGTTCGTTGTTCGTTACGACTGAGACCCAGTGTCTAACTTCTTAACAAAGTTTTAACGATGTCCATAAAGTTTCATAACTTTGATTTCATCGAATGTTCCTGCCAATTTCTCTAATAAGGGAACGAAACTGAAGAATCAGGGAATTTAAAAAATTAAAATATCTAATCTATATTAACAAACAAATGTTAAAATAAATATTGACTACATTTACAGTAACTACTAAACCGTTTTAATAAATACCGTACTTATAAAAACTGGTGTTAAAATTCCTGTAAACACCTCATTACATCGGTTTTAATAAACCGTTTTTACTAATTCTGTTCCTCTTGGTTGGCTAGTGTAGACTTGTTAAACCCAGTTAACACCTAACTAAAATATATGTAAACACTCCAGATTTCTTAATCCCGGAATTGCTAACCCATTACTAATAAACTACACTAAATATGTTTGAAATTTATATTTCTGAATATTTGGAACAGTAACACGTGTATTCGGTGAGTTAGTACAAAAATGGAAAAGAAAAAGAAGATAAGGGAAGCGTGACAAATAGATGAGATGCATTGTTTCCTCAGACTTGTATTAAATGCAGTAGTTGGGTATTTCGGTGCTGTCGGTTGACAATTGAAAACCTACGCCATGAGTAGTTATTAACACTCTTTGGACATACAGAATTTACACAAGTGTAAACGATCACAGTGGAAGAGATTTATAAAGAAGGTTTACTAATTTCTGATTTATAATCATTGTGTGAACGTAGTCAATATTCGAACAGTACTTCTTGTTACCTTTGAAAATCCAGCAATTCGTTTTTATAACGGAAAATACTTACTCTTGACATAAGAGATTTGCGAATCTTTTTTTTTGTGGAAGTAGCAGTTTGTTATTTTATCAACCTGACTGAAATAATATTTTATTATATGGAAAGGAATCAAAATACAATAATACTAAAAATATTATTTTCTAACTTTTACAAAAACTAATATAACATATATCTTTTTAAACAATTATTTTTCCCGGCTATGTACCAAAACCTTCTTTTAACCACTTACTGAGTACTGTCAAACAAAAGGATTACTTGGTAAATTTTAGACGGATATATTTCTACAATCTTCTCTTTGTATTGTAGAGTAATCATTTCAGATTTCACCTAAATATAGGGGGTTATAGCATGCATGTTTTTTTCTGTAAAATTCAGAAGACTCTGTAGAGTGCATTAGTGAAAACAATAAATACAACTGAAGTCATATCATAGCCTTATCTTTTCTCAACAGTTTAATTGTTAAATCATTCTCTAGGAAAGTGCAATTTATTTTTATATTCTTGCTTTATAACTTTGCAGATATATTTAGTTTTACTAAATTAGTGATTAAAATACAGCATTACAAGGGTTTATAATAAAATAGAATACACTAACTAGCCTGGATCGTGCATATTTATAGTAAAATGCAGAATTGTGAAGAACATTTAACTTCCTTCATTAAAAGTTTTGATGATTATTCCGACTAAAGTTGAGTAATTCTAGCAGTCATATATATTAAACGAGCTAGGCGGAGATTTCTGCAGTATGTTTTTAAAATTTAATTTGGATGTTTTTAGAAGTATATTAGGTGGTTAAAGCAAATGTTAAGACTACATAAAAGAAGTCATTAAGAGCATCTCGGCATTTGGTTACATTGTTGACATTCCCTCGAGCCCTTCACTTTATTGAAGGTAACTTAGGGTGAAGTCAACCAGGGAATACAGCAACTTCAAGGCAGTAAAGCCGAAAGATTTTTTACTTTTGTTTATGTAGTGTGTGACAGCTTATTACAATGCACCAACTTGAATGTATGTTTTTCTCGGTACGAAATACTTTTTTTAAAAATCAACATTCATTATATGTTTAAGCTGACACTTCTAGATTATAAAATTTGATAAAAAAAAAATCAGTATTCAATAAATGTATAATCTGACACTCCTAGATCTATGAAACCTGAAAAAAAATTGTTTTTATTATTTTCTTTCTTGATTTTTAAAACGTCCTACTTGTTTAAACATTCTGAACAACATGTTGATTTTAAAACAAAATTTTACAAAAACATTTTTCAAGAAATTCTGTAGTTGGGGTCCGATGAGGACTACTGAGAATTGATTACTGATTACAAAATGGACTCTGATAGACCAATTTTAACCAAAATGCACTGGACTTTTAGGGTTAGTACCAAAAACCTATATATTTTATGCTGATATAATAAATCGCGATATCGCGATTGTAATCTGATTACAATCGCGAGTTGTAAAAAAATGAATTAATTGAATAAAAAGAATTATTTATATTAGATATTTCACCCATAAGAACATAACCAAATGTAGTATTTATTGCGGTAGGTAAAGTAGCATTTTGCGCGGAAATTTGACCATCAATTAAAATTCTATTGAAAATATCAGCTCCTAAAATTAAATCAATAGGACTATATAAATTAAAATTCGAATCAGCTAAGTTTATACTTTTAATATGGTTCCACTTACTAATATCAGAATCACAGACTGGCATATTCGAGCAGATTTTGTCCAGTACAATCGCGTGAATATCATACGTAGGAAACACTTTATTTAGATATAACCTCACCAATATTACTAATTGATTACTAATCAATTAGAAAATATATTAATCAATTTTGGAATTTAGAAAAAAATACCGCCACAAGAAGTTATGTCCCTTGAACATAAACAATGTGAAAAATATTATTCTGATACCACTTTCCGATTAGACTCGAGACGGTATGTTGTATCATTACGCTTTGTTAATAATTTACCTAAATTTGAAAACTCCAGATTGCCCGCACTGCGTAGATTCAATTCAAGATTATTTAGATAATCGACATATGCAATTAATTTCCACTCGTGATGATAACGCTTATTACTTACCGGACCATTGTGTTTTTAAACCAGACTCTACTTCGACACGCGTACGCATTGTCTTTGACGCTGCCTCAAAAGATTTTAATAATTTATCTTTAAATGGTACTGTAATGACTGGTCCAAAACCACAAAAGGATATTTCTTCAATATTATTAAACTTTAGATTACATCCGGTTGTTATGACTGCAGATATAAAGGGCATGGATCGTCAAATTTTAATAAACCCCTCTCATTATAATTTTTAAAGACTTTTATGGAGATTTTCACCCGATCAACCTCTTAAAGAAATCTCTTAAAAACTGTAACTTTTGATATCAATTGGTCGCCTTATTTAGCACTTCGAACAATTATGCAACTCGCTAATGATGAAAAACAAAATTTTAATTCGGTCGCGAACGTTCTTTTGTCAAATATTTATGTTGATGAAGTAGTGACCGGGTGTAACACTGTTGAAGAAGCGCTTAAATTACAAAATGACCCTACACTTTTACTTAACTCGGAGGTTTTGAACTCAGAAAATGGACTTCTAATAGCAAACGCCTTTTATGTGATTTGCCATCAGATGTAATACATAGTAACTCATTATGCTTTGATGAAGAAACTGAAAATACCGTAAAGGTTTTAGGTCTTAAATGGAATCCCTTAGAAGATACTTTTTCTTATTCAGTTCGACCTTTGGACAAACTATGTACTAAAAGAAATATTTTATCTGAACTTGCACGAATTTATGACCCGCTTGGGTTTTTAACGCCAGTCAGTTTAGTTTCTAAATTATTAATTCAACAATTATGGTCATTAAAATTAGAATGGGACGATCCACCCCCGCAAAACATTTTAGATCGATGGGAAAATTATAAATTTTATTTACCGCTTCTATCCTCTATACAAATACCGCGACATATTTTTGATTCCGACTACGACTATATCGATTTATGTGGATTTTCTGATGGCTCGCTTAAGGCAAATTCAGCGTGTGTCTATGCCCGATTTACCGCAAAAGAAGATGTTCATATTGTTTTACTTTGTGCGAAATCTAAAATCGCACCTTTGAAGCGCTTGTCTATTCCTCGAATTGAACTTTTACGGCGCTTATTTGCTTACAAAATTAATCAATTAATTGATATTTTTTACGAAATTTTGCTGTTGAAGATTTAACATGCCTAGAAAATTGCTTAGAGCTAATATCTTACCATCTGGTTGAGAGTTCTCTATTAGATAAGAAGCATATTTATGAACATTACAGTCGCCTAAACGTAATACATCATTATTAACAGGTAGGGGTACCCCTGCTCCACTTGTGAGACCTGCGGCAGTAAAATTTCTGTCGAGTCGCACAACACAAAATTTATTATTAGACAATTCATTATCATGCACTGAAAATCTAGCCAAGTCTCAGTGAGTGAGGGCAATATTATCAAAATTTGAGCAAGCAAGAAAATTATAAATATCAGATGTTACATTTTTTATGCTTGTTTGCTTCAAACGTTACATGTTGTTGTAGTTAATAAAATCGAATAATGGCGAAAATTAGAGTAAGTTTGATTTGAAGGAACTATTTTGTGATTAAATTGGGATTAAATTTAAATAATAATTTCCAAACGCTGAATCAGAATTTTGTTGTTTGCACAAAACAAAACTTTTGTGGAATTTTTTTAAATTTTTGAGAAATGGGGCGACACCGTTTTCTTTTTTGAAAGCGTTAAAATGTAGATTGTAGAAAGCAGTACAGTATTCTCCATCAGTTTTTTTATCTTGTTTCGTTCAGAATTTACAGGCTGTAGAAGGATAAATCAAACGTCCTGTATAACTTACAGTTACAAAAAAATATTCTACTTCATTGATTTACGGTAAAAATCCGGTACATGAATAGTTATTCAACTCTCTACATTTAAAAGGGGAACCTTTAAATTTATGCTGGTAAAGTGTAATGAATAAAATTGGCGAAACGTAGGGCGTATAAATTTTACCTGAACCGTCGCCCGTCGCGGCGGTGTCTTTTATAACTTTTAAAAGTGCTTATCTTTTCGTTATAGTCAAATTATAAACAGAGGATACAATTTCTCTTGATTAACTAAGATAAATTCCAAATACAATGGAACGCACGCAGGACATTAAGTGAAAATAATATAAATTGGAAAGGCAGTTTCCGTTTTCTTTGAATTTTTTCGCAATTTTTGCTGTGATTCATTCTCTTCACGCAAACTTCAAATACAGATTAATGGGTTTCTACAGCCTTCTGTCGCCGTCGTGCAGCAATTTACAGTTTACCCCCAAAGAAAGATGATGATGAACGCTCGTTTTCTTTTACATTTTTTACACCCACCTCCTTTACCGTACTTATAACTACGTAATAAATTATATCAGACTAAACTTTCAGAATTTTTGATGTTCATACAATTTATTAACTTTCTACTTTAATATTTACCTGTCACTCTTACAAGATTGAGTTAATTAATTTCAACGAAACTTTCTTTCTGTGTTTTAGGTGAAAATGCTTACGTGCGCAAATTACGGCCACATAAACCAAAGGAAATGTTACCTCTTAGAGAACAGATAGGTACTGGAAATTAAATTAAGTCATTCCCCAGCTACCTCGCAGCAGCAAGCATTTAGATAGATACTTTATGTACGTTGATATTTTTTTATCATCATTCGGTGAAAAATGTGTCCACAATAATAAATCTGAGGAATTGTAAGATTTTCCAGCTAGTGCTTATGTATTTTTTTTTGTCATTTTTGAAAACGGTTAGCTGAGAGGGTGTTACCACATTTTCTTTTTTGCTTTTCAGAATAACGCACACGTATATCTTATTTTTTGCTAAATCTGTTTTTTTAGGAGGAAAAAAAAATACTCCTTCTTTAATGACCAGAGGAAGGATTTACCAATCGGATATAACGTAAAACCAGGGTTGGCTTTAGGTTTTTATGTGTCAGATTTGCATGCATATATGAAACGATATCTTACATTGAAATTTTTTTTAGGGAATTCCGTATTATCCAAATTTGAAAAGACAATTTATTATAAACACTCACCCAAAGAAAACTGGAGGTATAGGGGGATGTACTTAACAGTAAACTAAACACACAAGTATTTTTCACTGCCGGTTATAAGAATAAAAATATATAATTAATATCTGTTCTAAATGTTTTGTAGTTAATTTTCGGCGACTTTCATTGAAAATTCATTTATATTATATTTTGTTTACTTAAACGCACTGTTTGTATTTTTGTCAGGAAAGTGTCGTGACCACACACCACAATACAGGGTGTGTCACCAAGGGCGCCTCGGTCGATATCTCCTTTAATATTTTTTATACAGAAAAAAAGTTTCAAATAAAAGTTGTAGGAGGCCAAGAGTACCATATTTTAAAATTATGTCTAATCACACAGGATGTTTGATGTTAGAGTGGTATATCAAAAGTATGTTTTTTTTTAACGAGACACCCTATATATTTTTACAAATTCTTATTCTTTCTTTAATTGCCTTTTCGAATATACCTTGTTTGTGAAATTCCGTTGCAGCGTTGTCGAATTATTCAACTTTTTAAAAAAAAATTGTCACTTGCAGACGTCACTAATAAATTCTGCACGAGCGGTATTTTCACAGATTAAGCAAACTTTTTTTGTTAAATGTTAAGCAATGCCATGGCCAAGCCTCCAGATATTTTAAAGTTGAAATTATTTGTACAGGGTGTTTATTACGATGATACAAAAATGGCTAACTTTAATCTATCATAACTTCATTTTCTTAAATAGAACACCCCGTATATTTTTACATATTTGGATAGAGGTTTTGTCGCTCTACAATTTTAGTTGTTATACCTAAAACTAACGATTTCCAGTGAAATGGCATTCTAATAAAAACATCAGGTAATTTCTAGAAATTCGGATATCATAGGAGGCATTGGCACGTGTTTTTTTTTTGTTTTTGCAAGAAGGAACTACGAACATGAAACAATTTATTTATAACAAAATGGTAAATACAATTTTTTTAGTTGTATCTATTTAGTTCATAAGATGTTCAATGTGTCCTCCATTTTCTTGCACGCACAATCTTAGATGACTCAAAAAAGACTGGCTAACATTTCTTAATTTCTGAACATTAATTTCTTGAAATGCAGTTCTAATTCTCTCCTTCATATCTTCAGCTATAGTTGGAGAAGTTTTATAAACGGTCTCTTTTACATAACCCCACATAAAATAATCTAATTTTGTTAGGTCTGGTGACCTAGGTGGCCAACAAATTCGCCCACCTCTACCAATCCACTTATCTGGATATTCGTTATTCAAATAATTGCGTATTTGCGCACTGTGGTGGGCTGGCACCCCGTCATGCTGCAGCCATAACCTTCGTATTGTAGCTAATGGTAAATTTTCCAACAAATCTGGTAGACTATTTCTTAAAAAGTGTAGATATGTTTCTCCATTTATTCTGCCTTCAAAAAGATATGGCCCAATTACATATCCTCCTATAATTCCACCCCAAACGTTTAATGACAACTTATGTTGATGGTCAATATTCCGTCTGAAATGGGAATTTTCTGTAGAATAATAGTGCAGATTGTGCCTATTAACATTTCCGTTTTTATGGAACGTAGCCTCGTCTGAAAATAACACGTATTCGAAAAATCTCGTTGTTCTCGCACTTTCTGATTTGCCCATTCACAAAATTCTCGTCTCTTAATAAAATCATTAGCTTCTAGTTTTTGCAATAACTGGATATGATAAGGGTGAAACTTATTTTCTTTTATAATCCTTGCAATACTGGACTGACTAATATCCAATTCCCTATTTAAAATTCTTGAACTTACATGTGGATTTTCTATGAGGCTTAGCACAACAGATAATGTGTTTTCTTCATTTACGACTGCTTTAATTCGCTTCGGCTTCTTTAAACATAACTTTTCCGCTTTCATCGAATTTAGTTTTAAATTTTGTAAAAGCGCGACAATTCTTATGTCTTTAGTCTGGATATTTTTGACCATACAATCTAGAGGCCAACAAACAATTACCATAACCGATACAGTAAATCATATTAATTCTTTCCTGCTTAGAAAAATTCACTTTAAATACTTATTTAAGTAGAAATTAACGTAACAATAAAGTCTGCAAATTAAAAGCGTTTCAAATTTGTTTCAAACAAATGTCAGTGATAAATGCCATTTAGATATTTGGAAAATTCACACAGTTCAAGTATTTAAATGTGGAATAATAAGACCACTTTCTTTTCATTTATAAAAGATGAAACTTACATTAATTGAAACAATAATGCTCATAATTGTTTCTTGCAAAAACAAAAAAAACATGTGCCAGTGCCCCCTATGATATCCGAATTTCTAGAAATTACCTGATGTTTTTATTAGAATGCAGTTTCACTGAAAACCGTTGGTTTTAGGTATAACTATAGGTTAATAAATTTGTAGAGCGACCAAAACTCTATCCAAATATGTAAAAATATACGGGGTGTTCCATTTAAGAAAATGAAGTTATGATAGATTAAAGTTAGCCATTTTTGTAGCATCGTAATAAATACCCTGTACAAATAATTTCAGCTTTAAAATATCTGGAGGCTAGGCCATGGCATTGCTTAAAAAGTTAACTATTTTACTCGAAAAGTAAGCGTTGTACGAAAATACTAAAAGATACCTTCTTTCTTCCAAATTGAACACTGAATCGAACAATCTCATAATCAACTGCACAAAACAGTGGCGTAAAATAGTTTCGGCGGAAAATTCAGCTCCCCCACATTCTGGCGGCGCCACTGGAGGCAGTACAAAGATAAGATTTTATGAAACAATAGAGACTTAAAAATCATTACCGCCCCTAAAACTTCAAGTCGATAGCTTTCGTAATTTTAGAGTTATTAAAAAAATTTTTTGTTTTTCACAAAACTTTAACATCCTGTATCTTTGTTAGCAATCCCCTAAGGATGTAAGTTGATAGGAACTTTTCGACTTATTTTAAGTCCCTCTATCACGTGTCGAAGTTTGTCAGGTAAACTTCGGACCACCATATATATATATATATATATATATATATATATATATATATATATATATATATATATATATATATATATATATATATATATATATATATATATATATATATATATATATATATATATATATATATATATATATATATATATATATATATATATATATATATATATATATATATATATATATATATATATATATATATATATATATATATATATATATATATATATATATATATATATATATATATATATATATATATATACATATATGTACATAAATTAGATAGAATTTTAAAGATACGGCTTCGGTCCGTAATGTTTTAGAAGGCTGATATTTTGAAAGATCGTTGTAGTTCATACAGTGACAATGTGCCCTAAATGTGGTTAACATATCTCTTCTACTTTCGGAGATATACAATTTTTCGTTTTTTTTTTTGGATACTTTAAAAACCTGTATCTCCAAGATACTATCTCGGAAACTAAGCCCTTGAGACCCCATGTTCACATGAAACTTTTTGCTTAAAATTTATTTTTCTATCATCTGCAAAGGGATACCATTATTTGATGAACACTCTGTATATAAAGGGTGATTCATAAGGAATGGGTAATATTTTACCTGTTGATTCTATAGCGGAAAACTTTAATTTTTTGCTTAATAACTGGTGGTAAAATATTAATACTTATTGAGATACAGGGTGTTAAAGTTATAAAAATCATTCAGTAATTTTGTTATATTTCAGCTATTTTTTTCATACATAAACATAAAAGTCGGTAAAATTAACTAACATTTTAGAAAATTCTGCGCACCCATAATTTTTTTTTTTACTTTTTTTGCAGTGATCCTGTCATATTATGGGTGCGCAGGATTTTCTAAAATGTAAATATCTCGATAAGTGTGAATTTTATGAAGATAAGACAAGTATCCCTTTTCTGCTTAAAAATAATGGTTAATAAAAAATTTGTAATGAGATTATAAATGAACGAAGTACAAAAAGTTATGACGGATTCTGTTAAACCAAGATAGCCTACGTAGCGCCCTCTATGCCATACACCAAAAATGATAGCTTATTCGATTTTCTCACGTCAAAAAACCTAATTGTATCGACTTTTATGTTTATGTGTGAAAAAAATAATTGAAATGTAACAATACTGAACTATTTTTATAACTTTAACACCCTGTATATCAGTAAATATTAAAATGTAACCACCAGTTATTAAGCAAAAAAATTAATGTTTTCCGCTATATAATTGGCAGGTAAAATAATTCCCATTCCTTATGAATCACCCTGTATAATAATTATCCTAAAATATTCTGAAGACGAGGTATTACACATAATTTATTATGTCAAAGTATAATGTCAATTTAACTAGGTTTTTTAATGCCACCATAGGGTGGCATTTAAATTTCGAGGTTGGGGTGGGTAACCTTGACAGAATGAACGCAACCAATTTGTATACACGACGTTTGATGTCCCTTTTCATACAAGCAATTATCATCAAGAGTGCCAAAAACATTTGAAGTCGGGCGGACATCCGGTATAACCGTTATATAGAAACTCCCCACATCCAATTATTGTTTTATGACGAGGCCAGTTATTATAATACTTAATTTAGATGAAAATATAAACCCTACAAAAAACATTACCTTGCAGGGTTAATATTAACTTGTATACTAAAATATTATAAATTCACATAAAGCGTTACCTGCTTTTATGATGCTTTTCATATAAACAATTATTACTTTATTTTAGATTTCTTAACGTTATAATAATAAACACCACACCGCACAGTGGACGGAAACGCCGAAAAGCTGGCCAAAATATAAAGGCATTGAGCTATTTTACTGAAATTGTGCATACAAAGGTTTTTTGTATCGCTGATCAAGAATCCGAAGTTGAATTTTGAAAAAAACAAAATGGTGGCCATGAAATCCCCCAAAACATACCAAAAATCGCCAATTATCGCTGCATTTTCTACAAAACTTTGTATACAGTTTTTTTGGGTCGCTGATGTAGAATCCCATATAGAATTTTTACGGTCAAAAATATATACATAGTTCAAAAATTATTATTGAATTCATGTGTTTCATTTGTTTCGGGAAAATTAGGATCTGGGGAATGGAATAAAAATGTGTAATGACTTTGAAAATTAATTTTATTCAATTACTATCTGAATTACATTCATCGTCGCATTCAAAAGGAGCCCACTTTATGGTGCACGAATGTGCATGCATCCGTGCATTCGCGCACAATTTGGTCAATATCTCGCAAAGATGCAAAAAGATGCAGCTAATTTTTTATACACTTTCGAAAAAATGTTCATTGAACACATTCCAATAAGTTTCAAGACCAACCATCACCAACCGCGTAACTTATGGCTTTTTTTGTGGAGTTTATGAATCGTTGCATGTACAAAAATGCACTCCACTTCGATAATTATTTACTAATTACCATATAAATAAACTGATCTGATACTGAGATATTTTAATTGTACTTACTTTCTGATGAAGAATCAATTTTTATGACATCGGAAACTGCACTTTGAGAATTTTTACGCTGCAGACAAAATTTATCGATTTTTGAAGCGTTGCGCGCTGCCGAAGTGACGCGCTGCACGGTCGCACATTAAGTAATTTCCTCGCTCAGGTAGTGAACCCGGACCGGTATTAACGGTAGTTTCTAATGCTAGGGGTATCACTACAACAATTTAAAACGTTTCCATTTCAAAAAAAAATCTACATTTTTTTAATTTTGGCCAGCTTTTTTGGCGTTTCCGTCCACTGTGCACCACAGAAATTAGACAACTCTCCAAAGTCGAAGCTGTATAAAAAGGGGTTAAACTTAGAAAAACGTGCATAAAATCATTCCCACCATTCACTAGTTCTGGTGGCGGGATTCAACCCTTAGCTACGGTAGGGAGATCTCTAGTCACACTTACAATGGGCGTTCTAGCCAACTATACCAACTAGCCCATAAGTACATTGTATAGTATGGTATAAATCAAATTAATTATGGCGTAACGAAGTGATTTTTCCGTAGATTGTTTTCTGTTATAATAAGCCCTAATTGGGTTCTTCTATCACTTTGGTACACCTATAATTTAAATTATTGTTTACTTTAAAAATGTTTTGAACAAAGGGTTAATTTATTTTGTCAATTACTTGAAATAACAATTATTTCTGAAAATAATTGTTTCAAACCGGTCTCCTTTTCAGGGTAACATTAGTTATTTTATTAAGATGATGTAAGCCAAGTAAAAGGAAAGAATTTGAGGATAATTTAATTCAGTTGAAAGCTAAGTTTCATATTAGAAATTTAGTTAATATTATAATTATCTGGATTATAGACAACCGTTGTCTTACATTTTAAGTGTCACCTGGTAAATTTGAAAATATGCAAGTTGGTAGAATCATAGTTCATACTAGGGTTAGCGCTAGGAAAGAAAGCATTTAATAATAACAAATTTATTTCTACTTTTAAAATAATTTACAGGATGAAATATTAGTTCATTTATTTTAAATATTAATCGATGATCATTTTAAATAATTTCTTTTTGGAAACATAGTTTTAAAATTATGAGAAAGCGATTCCCAGCATTAGAATATTTTATAAACATTTGTTTATGTGAATTAACGCAGAGAATTTGTTTAAGTGGTAGCTTAAATAACGTTTGCCAAGGACAGTAGCTGAAAGCTTTGCGCACAGATTCAACATTACTCTTTTCGCCATACTTTGGGTCTAAATCTAAACGCACCGATGAAAACATAGACAGTTCTTCAATCCGCCAGCAAGAAGCAACAGCTCCATATCCGCCGAAAACCAGTGGTAAGAATCATTTCTGTTAATAACCGATTTACTGTATTTGAATCGATTATCTGTTAACCATTATTTCCGTAAATCACCGATTGCACCCAACTACCTGCTAAGTATTAGTCTTTACGTAAATTGTCGTTTGTATCCGAATACATGCTAATTTGATCGGCTAGAGATATTCGGGAATCAACATTGGGACACGAGCATCGAGACTACTCGGTTGTTAATATTTATGGTTTATATTATGCACCGATGGGATTCTAATATCTAGCATATTTCAATTGAATCCGTTCACAGTGTCATAGTGAAACCGTCGATCCCTAGTATTTAGAGAGGGACTTCACCAGAAAAACGTGAAGAGACGCGAGTGAGATTCCAGTGTCTAGCATATTTGAGTGGAATCTGACTTCACCAGGAAACCGCGAAGAAACACGAATGAATATCTAGCATATTTGAGTGGATTCTGACAGTGTCTCGGGATGTAATGCATTAATCAATCCGTCCGACACTCGCTTTCAGTAAACATAATAAATAAAGTAAACTCGAAGTTGATGTGATAAACTATAACCGTCACTTATATTTAGCTACCGTCTGTTAACTGCATATATATTCACGTATATCTCTGGCTTAATCAATTTGAAGGATAGTTTACATTTCAATCCAAGTTAACAAACCTTAATCAGCATGCTATATAGATAGATACCTTTCGGGAATATTCAGTTATCATTATTTGATAGTTATATATTATGAGCTGATGGGATTCTAGTACCTAGCATATTTGAGTAGAATCCGGTCTCAGTGTCATAGGGAAGCCACTGATACCTAGTAATTTGGAGAGTTACTTCACCACAAAAACGTAAAAGGCACAAGTGAGATTCCAGTATCTAGCACATTTGAGTGGAAACTGATGAAGTGTACCTAATTAAAGTTAACATGCGATCCAATCGGCCATAAGAAGGTACAAAGTGGGTAAATCTAAAGATATAGTACACCCGCGACTAGTAAATGTTATCAACCACCTATCCCTGGGTTGATATCCTGCTATAGTATTACGCTTAAACACCGTAACCACTTGCACCTAGACATTACGGCACCGACCGTCTGCCGTAATACCGTCTTGGGCACTAATCAGTAATCACTATAAAGTCACAAACTGCTTGCCATAGATAACAGTAGTAATAGATTCGGTAACTTAGCTTATTTTAAATAATTCTTCTAACACTTCCTCCTTCTTTAGTGGTGAAAAGCAAAGCGAAGAATTAAAGGGTATTAAATGTCTGAGTTTGATGACTTATATGTAATACTTTGAAATGATTGTATTTAGTCTTCTTCTGGGAAAATAATTATATTTGGTCGACATTTGTAGTAGACTTCTTTGAATCTTCTTAAACAAACCATTCTTTGACATGTCTTGGTCGCAGGTTTCAATTAGGGCAGTTAAGTATATTAAACTGGAATGGCGTATTTGAACATGGCACAAATTTTTAACAAGTATCATATAAATTATACTTTTCAAAACTTTCCATTATCTGATAATTATAAGAATAAATTTATTTGACACAAATAGCTGTTTTAAGAACGTTTTGACACATCGAATAATTATTTGTTTATTTTTGCTAACAGCAGCGGCAAGCATGGCCTCCTATGTCCAAAACATAATATTCGTCTGTGCTATGCGAAAGCTTTATAAGTTCATTGAATTGGTAAAAATAGCTATTTCTACCACCTTTGGTAGCACAAAATTGTTAAAAATTAAAAGATGAGTTACTACCAACCAATTTTTTGAACTGTTTTCGGTAACTAAAGTTGGTAGTTTGTATTTTATTCAACGCAATGATTTGGGCACCAGTGTGATTTATAGATACTGCGAATTATTTACTAAATATAAATTTCTACGACCTTTAGTATAATGAAAGTTTCCGAAAACGATAGATTACTATAAAAATAGCTAATTTTTTATTACCTTGTGTAACTAAAGTTGGTAAATTGTGGTAATTGTGATTTATGTATATTTGAATGTATTTTATGCTTCTTTTTTGAACTATTTACTAGAAAACATATATTTATATTCCTACCACCTCTAGTAAAATGAAAATATCAGAAAATGAGAGTTTATACAAAAAAAAATTGGTCGAAAAAACAAATAATTTTACTACACTAATATAGAAAGAGAACGTTGCAAACATTTATTTAATTTTAATTGGTATTACCATAAAATTATTTTAAATAACATTTATTGACAACATTCAAAAATATATAAAAACATATAATTATATTTAATTCATAAAACAAAGCAATAGCTCAAAATTATCCACCTTGCAACATACATTGATATTTTTCACGAGTTGTGAACTCGGTAATGATTCACTCTGTCCTCTTCAGTATTTCTTTCGATGTTATAAATTTTTGATTTTAAACAGCCCCATAATTAAAAATCGAGCCGATTGAGGTCTGGCGAACGTGCAGGCTGCTATTGCAGCTGCTCCTCTACCAATCCATCTTTCTAGAAAATGAGTACCTATGCAACCACCTAGTTTTTCGTATATCGTACTATTCACGAGTAAAATTTAAAAAATCATCGGAATATCGTGAGCACCTACCAGAAATTTTCCTTTATGTGTGATTTGAGCTGTTTTTGTTGCTCACGTTGCTCGTCATTCCGATGATGTTTTAGTTTTTATTTGTGAATAGCATAATGTACGAACATAATGTACGAACAAAAACTGAAGGAGGGCAAACATTTTAGTTGAAAATAGTGTATCCAAATCAATAAAATAAGAATCCGTTCGGTTGCAAATAACTTTTTGACGTAAGATCTCTATTGCAAAGATATCAAGATTTTTAATTCTTGTAATTTCTATGTACTGTCGTCACCTTTAACAGGACACGAGAGATCTATTCAGAGAGCGCATATTGCGTCAGTGCCAGGAGGTATGTATGCGCATGTTGTTTGGACCCGTCTCAGCGCCGACAAAACACGTTACAATGAAAAGCGAGGATATCCAGGTGCAAGATACCATCAGATATTTGGAAGTAAACCATGGATTGACCCTAATATAGGAAGCGAACACTAGAGATGTACTCAAAAAGACAAAATTTTCACGAGCCAAGTTCATGCTTATCAGGACCATACTTCGGCTGCATATGATATACGCTTCCATAGTCTTGGAATACATCACACACCACATAAATTAGACAATCCCCAAGCTAAAGCCGAAGCTGCTCGGACAGGGGTTACACAGTTGAAAAAAAAAACGCAGACACACATAACCAAACCCTTCGATTTTGCCAGAATCGAAACTGGGATTTGAACCCGATTGTCGATAGATAGTAAACCAGCTACGTTTGTCACTTAACGCTCTGTATTTTATACGATATACGTATTTTCTATTTAATAAAGTGTTACTTAAAACTATGCTGAATATAGATGCAAATTAGTGCCTTTAAAAAATTAAAGTTCTGTTATTGTCAACCAATTTGACTTAATTAATACACCAGTACCTAGTTTTTACTTCAAAAATGAATCTCAGAAAGTTGAAAAAATATCACGAGTGACGTACAAGATTTGCATTCATCGCCAGCATCAGAAAAGGTAATAAAACTTGGCCTGGTCTTAGGCTAGGTGAACCTTGGTAGTAGCCCAATATTTTGCTATGATCGTATAATATCACATCCAATTTAAAATTAAGTAAATAAATATAAAGTTCAGATTTTCACGTTATATCGTGTTTGAGAAAATGTGTCACCCACAGAATCACTTACTCATACGTGCATGGACACAGAGGCACATAAACAGCATGCAGATTCAGAAATTTTTAAATCAGGTAACAAAAGTAACGGCACAAACTATAGGCCTATCTGAAATATCTCAACTATGGCGAAGTAATTTTAAAAAGTAGCAACTGTGTTTGTCATTCCCTCAATATTATGATACCCGAGTAAGACACATTGCTTCCTTTGAAGAAAATCTATAGTTACAAACTTATTGTCTCATTCCAACTTTATCACAAATGAATTTAAAATAGGACCTAGGGTTTATGTAAAAATGGACTTTTGAAAAAACCCCCAAATTTGGCTATCGTAAAAATATAACTTTTTGGTTCTTTGTGATACATTTTCCGATAAAACCAATTTATGTATTAGCATTTTAAAATGAAATAAGATTCACTTATCATGTTGTATAAATGTCTGTTATTCTGTTGTTGGGAATATTTCAGTATGTGTTTACAATATAATATTGTCTGCATAAAATCCGTCACTGGGAGCCGATACCTCTAAGCATAATAGAATGAGTTTGTGGATTTCATGTCAAACATTCACCTGACTTATGAAGATTAGTTTTAGAGTAAACTTTTACTACAATAAGCTTGTGCCTGAGCCGATTTTAAGTCAAAATGTTAAAGATTTTAATTAATTTTTATATATTAATCCTATTAGCCTTCTTAAATTTAAAAACCGATTTTCGAATTTTAAAAATTTGTCCAGAAAACCGGTTTTTAAAAACCGACAAACCCTAAATTAGCACCCAAGTAAATTCCATTTCTGCCTACTTTAAAAGGCTTTTGATCGGGTAGCATATAATTTATTGTTATTAAAACTAGAATTGTATAATGTAGAAGGCAGTTTACTTGTATCGTTTAAAAGTTATTTGCTAAATCTAAAGCAAAATGTTATAATTCAAGGACATAGATCTGAGGAATTAAGTGTAACATCAGGAATACATCAAGGCTCGCATTTGGAGCCTGTTGTATTTTTTACTATTTTCAATGACATGTTGAATGTGATACATTTTTTGTAATGTATTACTTTAGCCGATGAGCCTAAATTGTTTAAATTAGTTGTGACAATTTTATTAGATACTAAATTCTTCATTATCAACAGAAAAATATTTCGAATTATGGTAAATAGAATACTACTTTTTCCAAACCACCTCAGACTTAAAACCGCCACTTTCAATGGCAGACTGACACTTGTTGATGGTTCTAGCGATTTGTACCGAGTGGCAGCGAGGGCACATGTCCACAAAGTCCTTGTATATAGTGAGGGGAGGTAAAAATATCATAAAACACTATTCACAGAATCACAATTTATTTGCATCTGACAACCCTAGACCACATTACTGTATTCTGTATTAAAAACAAAATTAGAGACATTAGAGTATGACATATGCGGTAACTGCAATAGCGCAATACGCGATTTATTCGATGCATGAGATTTTTTACTATCTTTGAAATGTTTGTAAAAATTAGTAAAAATTATATGTTATTTAATTTTGAAATATTTAAACAGATTTTTTTATGCACCTGTAACGAAGTGATTATTTTATAGAATTAAATTATGTTACGAGGTGCTATTTGTCTGATTCAAAAGATATTTTAAACATTGTAGTACTGCGCCCTTAATAGTGGTATTGTCAGTTGCTCATTAATAATAGTATAATTGTTAATTATAAGATAGGTAGCATTGATCCGTTTGTATAAACATTCCAAGTATGCCGAGCTGCAGGCGGTACGTGAATCGCGAAATGCGAGTCGCGCATATTGCCCCCGGCACTCCTGTGCCCGCCCTACCGCGAAGGACCCCGAGACTGGAAACAATCAAATTAGTTCCCGTCTGGCCGCCAACCGAAGCACCACGCCGACTAGCATAGTAAGTAATCTCGTGAGTATAGAGGTATATAGGTATTTACATTTAATTCGGAATTAGTCCGTAAAAGGTGACGTAGTTGCAATATTCCGCGCATGACTACCGCGTCCTTCTACTTCTGCTTTTGGCAGTGTTTAGTAGCGTGAGGATTTTTCAGACAAGTTAGTTATCGCCTGACCGCTGCCTGAAGAACCACGCCGACCAGCACAAGCATCCAGGACAGTACGTTGCTGCCGCCAGTACCGACCAGACGTGCCGTCATCAACCACTCCAGAGAGGAAGCAGCCCAGGATACGGAAGTAGGTAGCAAGGTTTGATAAAGGTTTGGTAAATAAAAGGTATTATTTGGCTGGTGAGTATTTTCCGGACATTGTTTAGAGTTTGTAAAACGCGACCACCACGTCCGTGGGGTCCGCGAGCGCAAAGACGTATCCGCCTCATACCCTTCCATAGAACGGGAGAGCGGCTAAAGGTTGGAACCATAACCGCGTTTACCGCGTGTCCTCCAGGCCACCTGAGCACGTCATATTCTGCAGGGTGACTTAGAGGTACTCTCGTAATCGCGTGTCCTCCAGGCGACCTGAGCACGTCATATTCTGCAGGGTGACTTGGAGGTATCGTTCGTAACCGCGGGTCCACCAGGCTACCTGAGCACGTCATATTCTGCAGGGTAGCTTGGAGTTTGACCTTACCGTAGTCGCTTTAAATTTGCAACTGTTAGGCTTGCCACTCCTTCCCCCCCAAACGCAACCGCGTTATACTGCGGGTCCTCCAGGTCACCTGAGCACGTTATATTCTGCAGGGTGGCTTAGAGGTACTAGATTCGGCATATCATAAGTCCGGAACTATCCATCAGCCAAGCGATAGTAAATAACCGCCCTAGATAGTCATAGTGTGCTTGTATTGGCGCTTGCTTCCCCTCCTGGTATCCGTCCGCCGTCTGCTTATGGCCGATTAGTTATTGCTGGTTACCTTTTTCACTGCTTAATCACCGTGTCGCACCGCTTGTACGCCCGCTTACCGTCCCAGCTCGCCTGTAATTAAGACCATTTGTAGTATAAGTTGTAGTTACTAAGGTGTATATAAAGTGTAAATAATAATTAGTGTGTAGAATAAATGTAAATATATGGAATGAGAGTCGTTTCATTAGCTGTAGTGTGTAAGTTACCTTTTCCCGACCCCTGGTTTATCCGTTTCTTCACTGTAGTTGCCCGGCCTCTATCGTCCCGTCGATAGAGTGAAGTGGTGTTTCTGCACTCTAAACAGAAACTGGCGCCCGAGATATCCGTATCGTGAGCACCGCCGTAGTATTGGGCGTCAAAGTGACACTTCCGATCTTGGGTAGAACAGCGAAGTACGTCACACACCTAATCTTGGACTATTTTTTTCTTTAGCAAAAGACCACTTTTTGGGATCGAGTAGGGGCGGTTTGAACCGGGGGCGTTGTGGAGATCGCTACCACGCCACATGGTCATAACGCCACTGGCCACTTTTGAGAATGATTTATAACTGAACTACATTGATAATTGTAAAGGTTACGTCATTTATTCCTGACACATTTCAAAGTTCAATTACATGCTTGTTAATTAGAATAAATGAACAAAGTAATATGTCAATTTGTTGAAAAAATAATGCAGTTTTCACTTATATAATTAGTTAGGTAAATTTCCGCCTCGGATTCCTAGCCGCTCGTGAAAACTTCTCATTACTTAATTCAATAAATCTTGATTTATTGAATTAAGTAAACATTTGTTTTAACACATTCATTGCAGCAGCAGACGTATGGGGTGTTGGCCCATCCTGTTGCACTAGTCTTTACCAGGTAATAAATTTTGAAGCATGTTAACATACCGCTCTGAATGTATAATATTTGTCCTACTTCTTCAGTAAAGTAGGGGCTGAGAATTCCAAAAGCAGATACACCGCACCAAACTGTAACTTTTTCTGAGTAATGTGGATTTCCAAACATTTGTTGGGGTTGGGTGGAGGCCCAATATCTACAGTTTTGCTTGTGGACGTTTCGTGATAAATAAAAATGTGCTTCATTAGGCATAATGAAATTGTCTAGGATATCGGCATATTCATCAATCATGTTGCAAAATCGAGTACTAAACTCTAATCCCGTTTGAAAATCTGCTAGCAAGAGTTTTTGCACAATTTGAACTTTGCAAGGATACATTCCAAGATCTTTATAAAAATTCGTTTGAGACTGTATCGTCTGTTCGTGTTTGATTGCAGAGCGCTTTGGACTTCTTTATACAGTGTGGAAATTAAGTAACGCATAAATTCAGTAATTCCGTTGATATTAATTTTTTGGAAAAAATCTCGAAGGGGTATAGCGATTTTAACTTCAGCAAATATTTTCAGTCTATTTTCAGTTTCTTACGTCATTTATTTTTTAAGTTATGACGTCAACGACTTTTTTTAAATAACAACCTATATTTTTTATTATTGATTTTGGTAGTAGTTTTTATTTCGGTTCTGACCGTATAACATTTTCAATATGTTATATTTGAAAGAAATCGAGAAAAGCAGTCTTAAAGTTCAAATAACAAAAATTCATTAAATTGGGAAAATTTATCTAGTTGCCTAAGTTTGACGGAAATTTATCGACGGCACATTCGTTTTTATTTTGAAATTATACAAATAGTTGAAAAATCGAACTAATGTGATATACCGGCAACTAGATAAATTTTCCCAATTTAATGAATTTTTGTTATTTGAACTTTAAAACTGCTTTTCTCGATTTTTTTCAAATATAACATATTGAAAATTTTATACGGTCAGAACCGGAATAAAAACTACTACCAGAATCAATAATAAAAAATATAGGTTGTCATTTAAAAAAAAGTCGATGACGTCATAATTTAAAAAAATAAATGACATAAGAAACTGAAAATAGACTGAAAATATTTGCTGGAGTTAATATCGCTATACCCCTTCGAGATTTTTTCCAGAAAATTAATATCAACGGAATTACTGAATTTATGCGTTACTTAATTTCCACACTGTATAGTTAAGCGCGCCCTTTCAATAATTTCACGAATCCGAACTGTTCTTCTGCGAATCCTGGGATTCGATTTAACAGTACCATTGTTTTGTAAATACCCGTTCAAAATCGTATTTCTTGATGGAGTTCTTCCACGCCTAGGTACATTAAATTGGAGGCCAAATCGTCTCTGATCTTTCGTGATTAATTCGGTTTTAATGAATGCATCAACGCAAAACACATGCTATTGCGCCAGTGAAGTATGTTAACTTCTTTTTTCGTATTTTATAAACACCTTTATTATAAGGTTTAATTATATTACACAAAATGAAAAAAATAGATAAATTAAAATTAAATAATATACACATACAAAATTAGTGTTACCTAACCTTCCAAGTCTCAAATCATTACCTTTAAAATTTTCATTGATGAACATATGTTTTCACCGTGTTAGGTATTCGAAATTCGCAACTGAAACAAATATTTGTGTTTTGCAAGCCTCCAATACAAAACAGAAGTGTACTTCAAGTTGAATCCGAAATAAAACTTTATTATAAACAAATGCAGTTTGAAACTGATCAGCAGATTGTGTTTGCCACTGAATTGGTTATAAACATAACTCAATTTCCTTTAGTTTAGGTCGATTTCTTTAAATAATCGACTCCTCTGATTCTGAAAAATTCGGTTGTCATCTAAGTACAATTGTTTATTTTCGAAAATATATTGTAAGGAGTGAATTGAGAGGAAAACGTCAATATAGTTAAAATGTAACACAAAATTTTTATAACTGACTAGCCCATTGGCGTGCATAAAGGGTCGAAAATGGGGTATATTTTAAAGAATTGAGCTTGAAACTACTACATTAGATATTCACAGTTGCTCTGTGATTTAGAAAGTATTCTCCTGACAAAGTCAACCATATGTTAGACTGAACATTTTGTAGTGAAACTCTACAACATTGCTATAGTAAATGAAGTAAGGTGTATACTGTTTGGAAAGCTGAAGCTACTGCAAATATCTGAAAGTTTATATCTCCACTTAAAGAGAGTATGTTACTACTAAGCTTTCATCTTGCCAATATTTCCGAAATATTCATATCTCCGACGATTGGAAACTTGATAACGGTATCGTATTTTTTTTTAATGTATAAAAACTATTTACAAATTTTAAAGTTTTTTCAGGATTAACGTCAGTTCTCACCATATTCCCATCGGCAATCAGATTGTTTCTTGTTGGTGCAAAATTAGTCTCCAACAGACTATGCAAATATCGCAAATGAGAGTTGAAATATTCGAGTATGTGTTGATGTTCGCCTCATTGCTTGAAATAGATAAGTTAAATCAACTAGATGAACATTGTGATGAAGGAAGTGATTAATAGACATCGGACAATTTCCGTGCGTGCAGGGCCGGCATATGAGTTAAGAGAAAATATTAATCATTTGTACTGAACAATTAAAATACATACCCCGAGTGTCTTAAATTTCATGAAATCTCCCGTACGGTGTTCAAGGCATTAGTATAGATTAGTATTATCAGAACTTGTTCTTCTACTATGAAGGACTTTTGATGCAAGATGCCGTTTGGCGCCATTAGTATGATGAAAGCTAAATTTTTTATTACACACGGTACAGTGCACTGCAGATCCATCGGCCCGAAAATCATCAAACCGAGAAATAATTTTCTGTAATTCAACTGTCGAGAACCACGACGAAATGCGACATAATTGTTACCATTTATTTTTATCCTTGCGTTGGCAGGTGAACTGGTTAGTGAATAAACACGGGCTAGATTTTGCCATGCATGCTTACTCAATGTGCTTTCCTATGGGAGCTCAAGCATGCCGATTGGCAAGCCATGACTCACGGAAAATATCCGGGTTATAGTAATTAATGTATCACAACCCAACAAATTTCTATATAGCATAGGATATCCATACGGTGTCCATTTTTGGTCCATTTCATGTCTGTATGTCCATGGACATGTGATGGATATCCACTGGACATACTTTTACGTATATCTGCACATTGTCCATACAGGGATGTCCACTGGTAGTCCGTTTTGTGATAGTACACTAAAGTACAAGAGATGGATATCCACTGAACATCCATATAATATATAAATTATATTGTTTGTTTTAGTTCTTCCACTTAGGTCTTTATCATGCACGCATCGCAGAACGATGTGTCGGCGTTGTCCATAAAACATTAAAGACTGACTCTAATCTATACGTTGAAAATTCGGTCTTATGACAATGTTTCAGCAACGTCAATAATAAACCTAAGATACCAACATTCACACTCCATATATTGTAGTCGGCTGTTAAAACGTGTCTCTTTTACTTTGGTCACAACAACTAATATACGACGTCGTGTCGGAGATCGTGGATGAGATGATGACAATTTACACTCTACACCTAATATACAATGTTAATTTCTGTGCAAATGTGGTTGCAAGTCGCAAAATTGCTGCTTGGATTACTCCTAATATCACCCCTGAATATGCCACTGTTGCGTCCCCCTTGGACAAATCCTAAATCCACCACTGCATAACCCGTGCTTTACACGCGACTGATCGGGGTTCTCATCCAACTCTAGGATTTTTTTTTGTTTCTTTTTTTAATTTTTATTAATTTATATATTTCTTGTAATATTTTCTATTATTAACAATTTATAATTAAATTTAATATACAAATTTCTATACAGTGTGAATAAGTATCAAGAATTAACTATTTGATCTGCAAAATAATATTCTGATCGGCAAAATTGAACAGAAAATTATAAATTATAATTTTTGCTGGTGAATTCCAGAATTTGCTCAACCAAATTTTTTTGCTGTTAAATTTCTAAATTTCCTGGAAAATATTTTAGAGATCAAAGAATTGCTTGTAATCGAATAGTTCATTAATCGGCTGATAAATTACCTATATTAGAATTATTGTTTTAATACTGCAATTTTTTATACGAATTTATTGCCTATGTAACCAATTATTGTAAGAATCTCAATGGCTCGGTGGTTAAGCGTCAGGCTACAATTGCAGAGATCTCCATTGGAATTGGAAATTGGATCTCCGGTTCAACACACAGGCAAGGTGAGTTTTTTAAATTAATACAACGCAATAATACTAGTCTCTATAGCTTAAAACTGAACCGATAGATATCGTGATCCGATCACCAGAAGCTTTCATGTCCCTATGTGTATACAGTGCGTTAATGTAGGTAAAAACAATAATCTATTTTTGGGGTTATAGACGTCCGTGAAAGGATATCCACAGGATGTACAATTTTGTGATAAACTGCTATCCACTGGATGTCCCGTGAATTACTCTTGGTATCCAGATGAATATCCGTCGTACGTCCATCAGGTCCATGATGTACATCCAGTGGATTTTCACTGGACGTCCTTGTGCTGTATGGGTTTATTGAAATATTTAACTAAAATGTGAAATTTGTGTCCCAGATTAAATTAAATATTTAACATTAAAAAATATTATTTTGTTTCTTCTAATAATGCAAGCAGAATTGTATTTTATGGTTAGTAAATAATTGAATATCAATATAATAAAACACCCTGTAAGTTATACCACTGATTTGGTCGCGACCTTTAACTTTGCAGCGAAACTGTTTAAATCATTGAGGTCAAATTACGTTTAAACATTAGGTTGTTAAAAACTGGTCATGAAATAATTTGTGATAGGTGAAACAATATACTTTTAGGTGTGGTTTTGAGGTGATTAATCCCTGAATATGAGACGACAACTGACATTTCAACGGGGACAAACTACTCTGAAAATTTTGGTTGTGAAAAAGTGATTGTGTCTAGACTATCTCGTGCAATAACGGATTATAACGTTTACCGCCCAGTAATGTTTGATTTTGAATCTTATTTTCATTAAAATACATACTTAATTAAGTAACTTTTAAATATTCCACGGGAAATCGTCTGTTACTAATTCATGATTTATGTTTCGAACGGTTCTGTAGAAATTTGCAGAATTTTAAAAGTGTAATATTAAGTAAGTGGAGCATCTGTTCCTTGGCAAACTATGCTTGTTAAATTGACTAGAACTAATTTGCCGGTTGTTTACAAAAAAATGGGACCCGAATAAATACATTTTCTTGCTTAATTTTTAATATACAAATATTTTTTTAATTGAACTTTAGATGGAAAATTCATTTAGATTTAAATTATAAGAACATTCAAGTTGTTATAAAAATTGTTTTTATTTTCTGGCCAAACCGAAACGTTACTTTCATATCAGCTGGGTTACTAATCTTACTAACGTCGAAATATCGCCCTTATTGATTACCTGTAACAGACTTCTTAATATTTACAATTTTACACATATTTGTTTGTAATTTCAGCATTCTGAAGACATCTAAAATAATAAATACAGAGTCGATGAATTAAAGTATTGATTTTTACTCTAAAAACCATTGTTCTCAATACATACTAAACCAACGAACAGTAAAAACTGTATAGTTTGCCTAGCTTGTCGGTTGGCATCAATTTTATCCTCCTTGCTCTGTCCGCTAGTGGATGGAGACAGTCTACCATGAGAAATGTCTTTTAAAATTAGTACAGTTTTAATTGGAAGTACAATATTTTTTCTGTGAATTACAATAATTATTTTTATAAAATCAACTTCTCAATGTAGAGGATGTTAGTGCCTGCTTACTTTTATTACAAGTTATTTAATGCCTTTGAAATGTATGTACCTAAAATTGTTTCTAACTATGGGAATCATATCATTCATAGTTTACCTATGAGATAATCAAGATTAAAGCCAAACTGTGATCCAATTACCCATGATGAATATAAAATACTTAAAGCTAGCATAATACACCATGGGTCATGTAGAAGTTTCCGATATATACTTTTTTTTTTGCTCGTGCCAATACGTGAGTCATTTGCCTTTTATCAATTTCAGCATACCCTGAAAAATCCTGGAGAAAAAGGAAAACTGAGGTTTATGGCATTACTTTGTAACTCTCTCGGCTCTTACCATACCAGATTCAATTTTCTTTCTTCATATTTTGTGTCGATATCTTTTTACATATTTTTTAAGATTTTCCTTGAAAACTTTATTCTTAACTCTCACCAGATACATTATTAACAGGCTTAGAGTAGTTCACATTTTGCTTGTACAGTAAGCAGGAATACATAGATATAAATAAGATACGGTACGATTTGTTTACGCTGAAGTACACTCCAGCAAGATAATGTACATTGTCGAATACACAAGGTATTAATCTGAGACTCCTACCATCTTGCAAAGTTTCTCTTGAAAACCATATCAGTCGTAAAAGCTACCAGTGCTATGTATGAAATAATGTACATATCGCTAAACCTATGATACCAACACCAGTAGGACAAAGCTGGTAGTTTAGTAGGCTGTGTTTTAAAACAAATAATAAGCTTTACTGTTAGTTGATAGTGGTTCACTAAATAGTAGTGACATTATTGTTAATTGTTCAAGAATATTTATTATTACTGTTCAAGAGTGTGACTATTGCAATATAGCGCACAAATTCTCAAATGAAGAAAAATTTTATATATTAGAATGTTATTTAAAAATAAATAGAGATTCGCAAAATGCAATGGCTTCCTTTCTAGAAACATTTCCGGAGAGAATGCAACCACACAGAACAGTTTTTGGAAGAGTTGTAAGCAATTTGTTAAATTACAGAAGTTTTGATAATAAAAGAGACCGGTATGATATTGATAATGCTGACCGCACAAATAATATTATCGAAGCTGTTAACAATAATCCCCGCATATCAGTGCGACAAATTTCAGGCGAAACAAATATTCCTAAGACAACTGTACACAAGACACTAAAACAAAGGAAATATCATCCGTATAAACCTACAATTGTCCAGGCTTTAAACAATAATGATTTTGGGAGAAGACTTGAATTTTGTCGTTGGTATAATCCGAAATGAGAAGAACAATATGATTTTCAATCGAGAGTTATATGGACCGATGAAAGTCGATTTACAAATTGTGGAGTCTTTAATAGGCACAATTATTATCATCACTGGTCCACAGAAAATCTGCACGTAACTACGTAAAGAAGATTTCAAACTAGGTTTGGAATCAATGTTTGGTGCGGCATGAGAGTAATCTTAATATTACTTTTATTTTTTATTATGGTTGGTATTAGGTACAGGGTAAGCCACGGTGGGTGGATTATTAAAAGTATAGGGGGAATGGATCAACCGATTGCTTTGAAATTTTGCTTACCAAGGTAATCGAGTTTGATCTCTCCAATTAAAATATTTTTGAAATTGCGGTGTTGCCACTTATACAAAAACTGGCAACATCTTCGTTATTTTAAATAGAACATCCTGAATATTTTTTGCATTTTTTGGATCGCCGTCTCTTTTCTGAGTAACTTTTTGTTAATATTTCCCTATACCTATCTCAAGTCGTTTTCGAGACAATAATTCCTTTCTGAATTTATTGCCAAAAATTTGACTTTCAGTAAATCGTGTTTTCTCCTACCTAATTAGCAATTAAAAGATCATTTTTTAGTTGCGGCTAGGCAAGACCTGGGGACAACTCCTCCATTAATCAAATGTTTTGAATGACATACAGGGTGAATTAGAGAACGCTTTCTATAAGTGACTTAGATAAATGCACGAAAGTCAATTTTTTTAAATAGAATGCCCTGTATATTATTACAGATTCGGAAAGGCGATACATTTATCTATTTAAAAAGGTATATACTCTATACCTAATGCGCACCGTTTTTGATTTATGGGCACTTTTCGGTAACCTTACCAAGAATATTAGTCTTCTGGTATATCATAATGGGTGGGCCATGAAATTTTTGTTTTGTCATTTTGTAATGACAACAGATGTTATTATATACAAACAAAAATAATTATACAAACACGGTTTTAATGGATTTGTTTATTATCCATGGACAGTGCAATAAGATTATCAGCAGAACTTGTAGAAGATTTAATGAGAAATATCCGAATTTGCCGCAGATGAACAACAGAAAGTTTTTACGAATTCAGAGGAATTTCATAAATTTTGGTTCATCATTAAGAGAACAATAACAGTGTCAGTATTAGGAAAAAATAATAACTAAGCAGCAATAACAGTAACAAAGTCTAAGTCTCAATAACAAATAATACCAATAACAGTAATAAATATAAAAATCTTAAAAATATTGTTATAATTGTTCGAAATGTAGACCGTTAACTTCCAGACACTTTTGTATACATTATCTCGAAAACGGCTTAAGATAGGTATAGGGAAATATTAAAAAAAAGTTATTCAGAAAGAGACGACGACCCAAAAAAATGCAAAAATATATAGGATATTCTATTTAAAATAACGAAGATGTTGCCAGTTTTACATATAAGTGGCAACACCACACTTTCGAAAATATTTTAGTTGGAGAGATCATACTCGATTATCTTGGTAACCAAAATGTTAAAGCAATCGGTTGTTCCGTTCTCCATATACTTTTAATACTCCACCCACCGTGGCTCACCCTGTATACTTTTTGATTTTCCATGGCCTACAACTTTGTTTTGTTACGTAATGGATAACTTTCCTTAAATTAGTCTCTTGAGAAACAATTTTTCCTCGGCATGTGATGTATCACATTTGAAAACTCTTTTTAAGCACAATCTGAAAAATGAAAATCTAATAAGGCTGCCATAAGAGAAACCAAAGTTGCTTCGGATATCTCGAAAACAAAAGAATATCGAACATTCCTTTCTACACCAAAATATTAGTCTCCAAAAATGTTCCAATAATGTAAAAGTCTACAGCCAAAAAAGAGAAATCACAAAATGTTCGGTTTTTTTTTTGGAAAATCCCAAAAACAGTTTCAGTTAGCCGTGATCTCTTAACGGATTTGGAATCAGCATAAAATTTGATAAAACTTATCCCATTTAGCCGATCTTGTAGCTCTGATGGCTTCCGAGATCGCAATGGTGAGCATCGAAATTGGGACACACGTTATTTGATTACTCAAATATATTCGATCATATTTGAATTAGAATTAATTCGAATTTGAATACCCAAATATTCGAATATTCGATTTATTCGTATTCGATATCCAGCCCTAGACTGTAGGAAAATGTGTAAATATATAACTGTACAGTTTAGTTTTGTTATTTAAAAACACTTTATGTTACTTTTACTGCAACATATTCAATACTACCGTTCTAGTTATTATTTATATACCATCTGTGTCCTTTGATACATTTTCTAAGTGACAATGTGTGATATAATTTAATTAAGTTTAAGGAAAATTACACATCTCAAATATTGCATGTGCATAGTGTTGAAATTCAACTACCGCTTGTCATATGAGACATATAGCTTTGGGAGCTGCTCTAGGGTCGTATATTCAAGCAGTCCTCATGCATATTCATGTTCCCTGACGAATTTTCAATACGCCAAGACTTTGAGGGATGACTGTGTAGTGGCGCGATAAATCTCTGGGGAAGCAAGTAATAAGAAAATTAGGGTTAGTGTGTTAATAACTTGCAGACATTGACATTACGTCTTTTGAGCAACCTCAATCTTGTAACGAGTGAGCAATTTAATTCCTTTAGTATACACTAGAAGTTAAGGTGGCAGCTTTTGAATTTTCAAAAAAAAAACATCAGTAATGAAAAGTTGTCTTTTTGCAATTCAGTTTTCCATTATTGAATAAATTTGTAATGTAAAATGTAACAACAATTATGCAGATACTATTTAATTATACTGGGTTGCAAATGAGTGGGCATAATGCTTGTGACTGAAGATATTGAATGGTCAAAGGTCGTTTTTCCAACTTTTCGTTGATTTCGTTTTGGTTTTTATATTTCATAGCTTCGTTGCATAAAAACAATAGGAAATTTGGTATTATTTTAATTAAAAAAAAAACGTTTTATTAATAATAATTATCTCATTAATACCACATAGGAACATTTTTCAGAAAAAAATTATATGGGAACTAAAAAATCTAAAAATTTTACTGTTCTACAGTGTGAATTTGAAATGGATACTTATATTTCAATCGTGAACATATTTCGCCGAGTACAATTATTTATTGCCACTGTTTAATTTCTTTTTTAAAAGAAACATTTGGATCTCGATTCATTTTTTCAGTTCGGAACTACAAACAATTTGGTGATCACTGGTTAACTTTAAAAATCATTTCACAGAAATGCGTAAAATAAATATGTTGCTTACTAATCGAAGTAACGTTGCCAACATTCATACAATTATTAGATTTTTATTAGTTTTTAAGTACAACAAACAAAGTATTGAAATAAAATTATATGGTTTAAGGGGCCTAGTCGGGAAAAAGCTTCAGATAGCTGTGTCACTCTCTAGAAAGTTTTTATACATGCGCCGCTGAATAATTTTTCTCTTGACTATACCTTCACTGAACGTTTTATTCACCGACTTCATTGAGGTGCGATTCCCGATAGAGGTAACACTTCCTTGCACCATTTGTAGTGACAAAGATACTTATTTAGAAAATTCATTTTAATCACATAATACGGAATAAAAGTTTGAAACTTGCTGATCATAATTATGAAGATTCATTCTAGAAGACATGTATGAATTTTACCTCGAGTTTTACCGATTGACATCATAATTCAGGAGCTAATCACGTTCAAATTTCACTTATATTTACAGTATAAATTTTCCCTGCATAAAGTGAAAATTAATTAAAATAGATATACATGTACCCTCTAGTACACTTTCAACTACTGATCTTCCAAATTTGGTGTAATTTGACCAAACCGTATGGAAGAAATAAATTTTGAAAAATTACCTTACAAATGCTGTTTCGATTAGCCCTCTAAAAACGGAGGTGAATATGAATCATTTTACAAAGTGGTACTTATGTGCTGTGTTTCATGAGTGTCGTCTAGAGTAAATGTTTGAACTGGCGCACAGTGGACGGAAACGCCGAAAAGCTGGCCAAAATATAAAGGCATTGAGCTATTTAACTGAAATTGTGCATACAGGGGTTTTTTGTGTCGCTGATCAAGAATCTGAAGTTTAATTTTGAAAAAAACAAAATGGCGGCCATGAAATCCCCCAAAACATACCAAAAATCGAAAATTATCGCTGCATTTTTACAAAACTTTGTATACAGTTTTTTTTTTTTTTTTGGTCGCTGATGAAGAATCCCATATAGAATTTCAAAAAAAATTACGGTCAAAAATACATACATAGTTCAAAAATTATTATTGAATTGAAGCGAATTCATGTGTTTCGGGAAAATTAGGATCTGGGGAATGGAATAAAAATGTGTAATGACTTTGAACACATGATTTGAGAACGCATGACGTTCTCATTTCATGAGAACGCATTCAAAAGGAGCCCACTTTATGGTGCACGAATGTGCATGCATCCGTGCATTTGCGCACAATTTAGTCAATATCTCGCAAAGATGCAAAAAGATGCAGCTAATTTTTTTATACACTTTCGAAAAAACGTTCATTGAATACATTCCAATAAGTTTCAAGACCAACCATCACCAACTGCGTAACTTATGGCTTTTTTTTGTGGAGTTTATGAATCGTTGCATGTACAAAAATGCACTCCACTTCGATAATTATTTACTAATTACCATATAAATAAACTGATCTGATACTGAGATATTTTAATTGTACTTACTTTCTGATGCAGAATCCATTTTTATGACACAGAAAACTGAACTTTGAGATATTTTACGCTGCAGACAAAATTTATCGATTTTTGAATCGTTGCGAGCTGCCGAAGTGACGCGCTGCACGGTCGCACAATAAGTAATTTCCTCGCTCAGGTAGTGAACCCGGACCGGATTAACGGTCGTTTCTAATGCTAGGAGTATCACTACAACGATTTAAAACGCTTCCAATTCAAAAAAGAAATCTTCATTTTTTTTATTTTGGCCAGCTTTTTGGCGTTTCCGTCCACTGTGTGGCGTCCTGTGCTATTTATTTACAATTTTTATGTAATCGTCAAACCTTGCTGGATGTTGTCGAATTGTTTTCGCTACATTTCCGTTACGAACACGCAAATCTTCCAATGTAATCACAGGAGTAGCATACTCTTTCAGTATTTGAATAATTAGCCACAACACAGTAATTAAATAGCCACTAAGAAGTACAATTCACAAGAGTAATCACAAAATGGAAAATTATAAATAACGCAATAAAACTTGATAGAAATAGCACACGCAACATATACACGCAAAATGTCACAATTATTAAACTAATTCGCATTGGTACTAGGTAAGTCAAAAATAAGATATGAATTTATGCAGATTAGGTGAACGCATTTGTCTAATGTGAAGTTTTAAATCTCTTAAATTTTTTAGCTGTTTTTAAAGAAAAATGAAAATCAGACTCATTATTACCCATTAGTTCTAACTAATTCTAACTACTGGGTGAGTGACCCAAATATTCATTAAGATGCAGATAGTAGGAGTTTACACAAACATTTTTTTCATGTTACCATTGACTTCGAGCCACAATAGCGTGTAAGACATATTTTTTGCTTGAATTACATCCAATATTTTTTTACTACTATAAAATTTATACTAAATAAATAAAAATTAAATATTTAGCATTTCCTCTTTCCTTTGCATTTATTCAATGAACACTGAATACCTATAAATAAAATACCACTCTAGTAATTACTGTTATCTGGGAAATGAACAAAAATAAGCTCCGATTATTTACAAATAAAGTTAAGGGGGATATGCCGTTGCGACGTGTCGTGCGATTGTGTTTATAATTTGGTCATTGCAATTAAGAGATTCAAACAAAAACGAATTAAACAGAAAACATCAATTTAGGTTTTTAACGTCTTCATTTTTTGGAAAGGTGGCCTACGGTAATTAGCTGTCATTAGCAGGGGCGGTTCTAGATCTCAATAAACGGAGAGGCCCGAAAAATAAAACTGAATTTTTAAATATTCCGTTAGTAACCTAAATAAATTTACGATTTTCAGTGATTATTTCTATTTATTATTTTTTCATAATAATGTTGTTATGCCATTGACAGAGCTGAAGTTCATAATTTCATTTGAATTAATTTTTTTGATTCAAAGTTAATGTTTCAGTAATTATTATTTTCACAGAATTATGATACACATTTATGATCACACTTATGTTAGATATATTTTGGTAAACAGAAAAACAGGGGTACCAATTGCCATTAAAAAAAATAATTACCTTGACCCCATATTTTTTATATATAAGAGTGATACAAGTTTCAAAATGACAAAAACCAGTCGATACACTTCCGGACACTGTATATAAAATCGTTGCGTCCGTGTATTCTAGCTCATGGCCATTTTCTGTTGCTAACACAATTTTTTTATTTAATTAAATGCAACTCATGAAGTTGGGAGAATCTACTCTCTCTGTAGAACGCCCCTGGGCATAAGTGTAACTTTTAATTTTTTAAAACGTGATTTACAAAACGTTATTTCAAAAGTAAGACGTTACAAACCTAATTTTTTGTTTCTCCAAAAAATAAAATAGTTTACTCAAAGACACAGGGTCGTTCGGAACTTTGTAAATATAAATTTTGAGACAAAAAATATTGTGCCGATATTAGCTCCCTCTTGGCCTCTTGTTTTACTCAACTTTATCTTTCATTCATAAAATGATTCATGAATGAGTTAAATGAGGGCCATTTGCACCGTACTGTTTAACTAAGGATTAACATTAATCTTCACATAAACAATGTTAGAACCTTTGCACCGCCCTCTAATCCTTCGTTAAATTGAATTAATCTATGTTTAAGTTAAAACCCAAAAGTTGGTCCGTTAAAATTTAAACGCGTATGAGCCGAATTATCGTAAGCACACGGTTTACTTTATAACCTTTCACGAAACAAGAATTTTGTCTTGAACCAATCAGCATTAATTTTTAGTAAACATGTTTGAAGGCATTCCAAGCGCACAAATGCGCCTTTGGTCATACGCACCATTATGTATCTTAACCTTAATTTTTCATAAATAAATTGATTAAAGCCCTAGCGAAAGTAGACGTTATTTATTACATTGCAAGTTTTTTGGAAACTTTGGTGTTAAAATGAATATTAACACCTAAATTAATATAAAAAAAATAAAACTAAACAAAAATTACTGATCTTATGACTATCTTTTGCTTATTATATTCCTACCGCTATTTTCCTTGCTTTTTTCTTCTCATTGTCGTATAATCGTTTTAAGCAATCTACGCTTCTATAATATCTGTTTTGGGCACATGAATTAAATTGCACTGAAATTTTCTGCCACGTCTTGTCTTGTCTTCTGATGTTACATGATCAGTCTTCTTGTTTTCCAATATGTCTTTATATTTTACAGCCGTGTTCAGCAGCAACATTTTTTTCTTGAAATGAAAAGTTCGGAGTTCTTTGTATTTTTTTCGCATCCAATCCGTTATTTTCAAAAACTTCCTTTTCAAACTAATTAATTTTATACTTAATAAAGTTAAAACCGTCAAAACTGAAGTATACATATTTACGCAGTGAAACATGTAGGCAGAGACAACCTCGAGACGCGCAAGTATGTGCTAAAATTTAATCCGCAGTATAAAATTGGTCGATTGTAATGGAAGGTGAAAGTAGATGGCGCAACAAGCAAACGCCCGCGAAAACTCAAAACCCCCCTTTTTATTATTTTATTGATATTATTTATAAGCTTTATTTCTGTAGCAGTTAGTGATCGTTTGTGGACCAGAAGTAGTTGATTAGTTGTTTTTAAATACTTCTATTCGCTGGAAGTTAAAAACTAACCGAGTGACTATCTCTGATGATCCACGCAGAACAAAGCTATTTTAAAGTTAGAATACAAAACTAGAGGTCAATAAATTTTTATGTTAAACTAATCAAAAGGTTAATTGTAACCTTGTTGAACCGCTTAACATAAGATTTAAAAGAAATATGTTTTTGTATTGGATAATTAACATAACACTCAAAACACAAGTAGGTAGGTAATAATATTTTGTACAAAATTTATTAAAATCAGAAAAATACAAAAAAGCTAATTTAGGACATTTGGCAATATAGTTATTTATGTAACAAGACCGGAAAGTGATTCTTAACAGGGCGAGCTGGCAATTTCCATTGCAAAAGCCATGGCGAGTCCAGTAAAGTCACTTTCTGGGTGTGTTGTGTACAATGTTTTTTCTGCAATGGTTCCTGCTAGTCTCAAAAAACTTTTTAACTTTAATAAAATATAAAATCAACTGACAGACATCAGACACTTACTTTCAAGGGAGACTGGAATAATCATTTTTAATTGTTATCGGATACTTTTTGTCAACAGAAAATGACATAAGGAATCGGTAAAGACTTTACAAATTCTTATGTCACTTTGCCGTGCTAGACCTGTAAATATGTATTTTCCACTCAAAAAATTGATCACAGTTAAATTTCTAGAAGGTTGCAGAAAAAGAATATTATTTAATGATTATAATTAAATTTAAAATATTTATTAGGCTTGACTTGCAGAGACTACCTTAAAACGTTATTAAGTGCTAGATAAAAAAATCATGTATTGTGTGGCACGCAACGAGGCTCTATAAAAATTAAAGTTCTAATTATGCGAAAGAATCTTCAGTTTTCTCTTTGTCTCACGAGCACCATTTTTTTATGATTCTTTTATTCATTTTGCCTTACGAGTATCTTTTTTATTTTGCTTCTGTGCCTCATTGTGCCCCTTACACCACCAAGAAATCCCAATTCTAATAATTCCTCGGTCGTTTTCGAACGGTGGCATTCTGATCTGATACAGAACTGCTGAGAATTCACTAGCTGCCTTCACTATGCTAGGAAATTCCTCCGCCAACTCATAAGGTATATTCTTTGAAGTTGAGGCCTCGCTTGAGGCTAGATCTGAAGTAAAATGAGATAGATATTAGCGACCATGTTTATTGGTTCAAATCTATATTTCTTTATTTTGAATAAATTAAATAATAGTAAAAAGTCTGCGATAATTCTACCAAGCCAATTAGTAACAACTATGGATTGATATCTAAGGACCCCTCACCACTAACATTTTGTAAAACACATATTACCTGCTTGCACTTGGTATGTTGCCAACTGACGACATGGAAAATGTGTGGGGACTGCATTGCGGGTCAACCTATGACTACTTAGGTCGACATAACTCTCAACAGTAAAATGACGGGAGCATATCCTATAATTTTGAAGAGTTTCTTCAGTGTAATGTATACCCATATTTTCTTGCCAAATTTTTGACCTGTAAAACATAAAAAATTGTGCTGTTAGAAGTGTTGTTAATTTAGTGCAGGCCTTAATTTACCTTTCCAACCTTGAAGGAAAATAATGAAGTTTTGCCACATCGCCCTCCAAAGAACCACACACATAACACAATCTAATTCGTGACTCTGTGGCCATCTCAAACAAAAAATAACCTACAACCAATTTCAAAGTTTATTATGAGGAATGAAATAAGTAAGGGATACAGTTAGTACATTTTCTAATACTGTTTATCTTTTCTGATTAATATATAGGTTAGATATAGCGGATAAAATTATTTATAATTTTATAACTTACCAGTTATATGAAATTGGTAGTCTTTAAGAAGAGAAATAGTCTTTAACACACAAATATCACAGAATACAACGAGAAATAATCAAAATCACGACAAAATAACAAACACTTCTTTCGTCAGTTCAAGTTGACAGATAAATACCACAGAAAAAGCGCGGGATAGAACAGAAATGACTGCAGTGCAAGTGCTACCCTCTGCTTTCACCTTCCATTTTATCGGACTAGGACAGCTATATTTGACTATTCTTATATTAAATAGAGATAGCGAATAAATGTTAAAATCGGACAAAATTTTCTATCCACTTGCACGTCTCGGGTTGTCTCTGATATAGGTTAGAAAGCACATTTGAAAAGTTAGCCATGCCAAATATTTCCTACATCCGACTTTAAAAACTTGAATTACCAAACTACAAACAACAGCCGTGTATTGCAACGAGATGAAGATTAAACTTAAAAGTTTAATATTTAATTCAAGTTAGTTTATCTTGGTTAAATTAAAAAACAGTGCAAACGGCTTTAAGAAGTTTAAAACAAACCATTTTTCATAATAGTACGGGAAGCACAATAAAATATTAATACCTATTGCATTATTTTGTTTATAATTAAAACAATTTTTTATGAGTTACTTATAACAAATAGAACTTGTTTGATTATAAAAATGGTAAAAATGACTAATGGGGACGATAAGTTAATTAAATTAAATTTAATAAGAAAAAATAAATAGAATGTTATTTAAATGTTTATTGCTACTTGTAATCTCAATATAATGATAAGAGTATTAAATAGGATTATGTATTGTAGTGTAATAGTATACAGGGTGAGTCACTTTTAACTCCGAAAAATAACAGTCGGTAGATAAAGAAAAAAAATTTTGCAGTTTCTTTTCAACTAAACCATGTGATATTTATTTCATGATTTGCTACCAGGTATGGGTATGTTGGGTTGCATTTATTTTATAAAAAACAGCTGAAATGGTTTAACCAGAGGCGTCCGAAAGAAGCATATTGAAATGTACCGTACCTAGGGCATTTCATCTATTTTAAATTTTACCTATTTATTACCAAAATTAATTACTTTATTATTTCTAAATTAAGATCATTAAAAGTTAATTATTATTTCATTAAAAAGAACCAGAATATAAATCTTATTATATTAAAAATCTCAGGGTTAAATAACATTTCATTTTAGGAGCAAAAGTGCGCGTTTGAACGCACAATTTTAGTCAGTTATCAATATGTTAATGTAAACATAGAAATTCCAATGCACTACACATACGTGACTGCAGTCCTGTGTGTGGGAATCTGTTAGAAACGCATCAACATTTCAAGGGAAAATCGACTTTAAAGGTCGTGACGTCAGGGGATACAATTTGTATAAAACGCGGGTCCCGGCAGGACTCGAGGTGATTGCTAGTCGATCATCCAGCTTGGAATTAATTCCGAGTTAGCCTTTACGGTTTTTATCAGCTCAAGATTAATTTCTCTGAGTTAGCTGGAGGATTTATCCTTACAGTTTACAACAAGGTGATTGCTAGTCGATCATCCAGCTTGGAAGTAATTCCGAGTTAGCCTTTACGGTTTTTATCAGCTCAAGGTTAATTTCTTTGAGTTAGCTGGAGGATTTATCCTTACAGTTTACAACGAGGGAAGACACGGTGCATTTATTTTTCAAAGTCCATGAAGTGCAACTATTCCGGTATGCACAACCCGGAGCGACGGATTGAAGAACTAGGAGGAGATGATGTGAACGAATCACTAGGTAAAGGTTAGGCTATCTAACATGGTTTTAGTATATTACTTTATTCCAAATTCTAAATGATTAAAGTAATTTTTCATAAGTTTAAATATCGTAAAATAATATGTTTAGTTGAATCTCTGAAAATTAGAGTTCTATAAGATTAAATACGACTTTATGTTTTGGTTCTCTGGCAAAGGTAAATAAACTTACGTATTGTGGTACCAAGAAAACATTTTAGTGGATAGGAAAGTTAATTAGGGTCACTTTTCAGTTTTAATTATTTTATACATTTTAACTTAACTCTCGCTGATTGTGGCATTTCAATTCACTGGGTCGGGTTTGCTAAATAAAATATGTGCAATCGGTTATTCGGTCAATAACCTGTACTTTAAAATAGGTCAGCTGTCTATTATCGACACCATACTTTGAGTCCGTCCCCGACCACCCTTCGGCGTTGTTTGTTGTAGTCATTTTGTGTCAACGCACACTTGGACCGATGCAGGCCACACCGTAGGGGGGCCGGCTGCTTTAATTTACGAGGATTTCGGCCGTCAGTTCATAACTGCGCTGTACTTGTTATTACGTATAATCAGTTGATTAAGGTTTTTGGGGTTGCCTGTTTCTTGACTGTTAAATTACGCCGATTGGTGGAGAGCACTTCGCCTGATTTAGGTGATGTTCTAGAAAAAAACTTCGAAACAGTTGGGTTACATGTGTGATTTTAAGAATAATCAATTAATTAAGGTATTACTCTAGATTTGTTGGGGTTGCCTGTTTCTTGACTGTTTAATTACGCCGATTGGTGGAAAGCACTTCGCCTGATTTGGGTGATGTTCTAGAAAAAATTTCGAAACAGTTGGGTTACATGTGTGATTCTAAGAAACCTCGAGGCTGCCATGTTCGCGAGTCATGCAGGGAAATTTCCCGTACAGCAGGTATGAATTTACGCTGACTCCAGACTCCGACAGTCAAATATAGACGGACATTTCTGTCACTTAACATTGTTTGTTTTGCACATGTTTTATATTGGCGAGTCCGGCACAGGTATTGATGTAATTACATCACAGCATTGCTTTGTGTCTCTTCAGGACCTAAACAAGTTTTCAGGCTATTTGCCACATCAATTATTATATTCGACGATAAAACAGTGGTTATTTTTCCACTAGCTTTGTATTTTCATTATCAGGCGATTGCCACATCAATTATTATATTCGACGATAAAACAGTGGTTATTTTTCCACCAGCTTTGTATTTCATTATCAGGCGATTGCCACGACAATTGTTAATTACTGCAACATATCAGAGAATTTCTCGCAACAATAAATGTATAAAACATATATTTGTTTTCTTCTTACATATTTTCAAAACGTTACCTAACATATACAGGGTGAGATTAGCCTCACTCGACTTAACAGACTCAGTGCTATAAAATAAACAGCAAAACCATAAAATCAATAATAAAAACAGTTTTCTCCACAAGGCAATAGTGGCTTGGTCTCACAAACAATAGTGCATAAAAGATTCCTCCTAAGATGGAATAATTACTAGGAAACTATGAGAGTTTTCTAAAGGTATAAGTATCAAGTATTAAATTTAATTCACAAGGTAACCAATAGCTAGTATTATCAAACTTTATATAAAAGAACCTGGGTAAACCATAAATTGTGTAGAACATAAATTGGGGAAATAATAATTTGAGGTTACTACACACCCAACGTAATTTGGGTCCTAATTTATAGAAAACTAGACGATCACGTAAATAGCCAAAAGTATTGTTTGTCTTTCCCTAAAAAGAAGGATAAATAATACATAATACAATAAAAACACAGAGGGGTTGGGGTGATTCAATATGGAACACTTTTTTTATCAGAATTCTTACACCACTGGATATTTAAAAAAAATTCTTTTTTTTCAGGGTATTCTAAAGGAAACAGGTTACTTGGAAGTGTTTAAAGGAGGAACCAATTTTGAGAATAACCGCATTTAAAGTTCAATACATGAATATTTGTCGTGAGACATAATAGCAATTATTAACAACTATTGAAACGAGTCCAAAAAAATTCATGGACGTTCTACATATTGTGTAGACATTTTGCGCTATGAGAAAAATTTGTTTGACTAATAATTCAAATTTTGACAGCTCCGCAAAAATAATTTTTTTCTCAATTTCATCAGCCGAATTAAAGTTAAAATATTTTGGAGGTTATTTATCGTAAACCCAAAACATTTTTGTGCAAAATGAGAGTCATTTAATAACTGAAAAATCTGAATCTTTGTTATTTTATTGTAAAATCTATAGTTTCGTCGATCAATTATTAAAAGACCCTCATTTTGCACATGCATTTTGTTGGTTTGCCATAAATAATTTCCAAGATATCTTAACTTTAATTCTGCTAAAATCCCGATGAAACTGAGAAACTATTTTTTTTCTCGGAGTTGTCAAAATTTAAATTTTTGGTTAAAATTTTTTTTTCATAGCGGACAATTTCTCCACGAGAAGTAGAATATCCATGAATTTTTTGATTTGGTTTCAATAGTTACAAAATATACATGATGAATTAAACAATTAATAGTGTCAATATAGCCGCTCTCGCGCGCAGCGGGTTTTGATTACACAACTTTGAGCGCGACTCACGGCCGTGGACTTTTTTTTGGAGAATATCTTGTCCTCTACAACTTTAATGCTATTAAATTTTGATGAATCTGTTACGATCCTCTCAGCGTTGTTTGTGATGATTGTGAATGATCTTTATACACTACCTAATTATTGTCAACTTAACATAGGGAAATTGTCTCTCTTCCTTGGACTACAACAAGTTAATTCTATTGATTTATTTTGTTAAAAGATATGAGTAAAACAGTAATACGCTAGTCGGCTGTTAAATACCCTGTATTTCTTTAAAGAAACGTTTTGGAAAAAATGTGTAGGTTTTCGTATTATTTCGACTATATCTACGTAATAACCTTTAATTTATGGTATTGAAGGTGCTTCTAACCTTGCATAATGGAAAGTAATGAAGAAGTGTTACCCCACCCGAAAGTAGAAAAGTGGCAAAATATGTGGAACTTATTGTGGAAAAAGTCGAAGGAAATTTATGAAGAAAAATATGACATTTAGTTCTGTGAAATGTCAATAAAATCTATCTTTGAATATAAATAGGCGAAAATAGTTATTTTTCTACTCATATGCTTATGTGAAACTGATAATTTTCCCACGGCTTACTCTACATAAAAGTGGTGTTTTTCAATTTAGAGATCAAAGCATTTTCACCTCTAGAAATGAAAACGTGAATGTCATATTTATGATTTTCTTAAGAGCGCTCTGGAGTCACCAGGCAACCCAACATTCACCTAACCCAATTCTTGCCCAAAAATCTTGTAAATATAAATTTATGCAAAACCGACAGAACTTCTTCTACTTTACAACTTCATTGCCATGAGGACAGATTATTTTAACACAATTTTCAATATCCTCATTTTTAGCCAAATACAAAATTACCTTCTTATGAAATGTAATTTTGATTTTAAAATAATCTGTCCACATGGCAATGAAGTTGTAAAATGTAGGAAATTCTGTCGTTTTTTCATAAATCTATACTTATGGGCCATAATAAGGTTAGGTGTATGTTGGGTTACCTGGTGACTCTGGAGCGTTCTTAATTGAAACACTAAACTGACTAAATTTACATGAACCAAAAAATATCATCTTGTATGTGAATGCTACAATAGAGAGAGTGCTCTATGGAAAGAATGCATGTGTTGCTATAAAAACGACTAAATAATAATTTGCACTGCCCGAATTCGTATTGAATTAAATTGAACTTTAAGTTAATTTTAACAAGTACCACAGAAATCAACACTATGATCAAGAGCAAAATTAGACAAACGTAAAGTACGCCACGTATTTTGCTCTGCGAGAAATACGTTAAAACATGTAATAACTACATGTGCGCGCTTTTCACGTTCGATACGAGTAATCATATATAAATTGGTCTATCCTATTTATTACTGTTAAATTGGTTTGGACCGCGATATCACTCTCCTAAGTTTACACTACGCTTAACCAATTTTATGTATTTCCAGCGTATGATAAACGCAACGTATTCAGCGTTGCTAGAGGCGCTGAACTCGTTCACAATCAGCGCGAGCATGTACAGCGCGTACATTGCACTCATTCAACTGAATATATTCAAATACATGATTTATATTTCAGCGTAAAATATGCGATGCAGAATACGTGACGCAAATAACGTCTGTCTAGTTTCGCGAAGAAAAAATTCGGCTGTCAATAATTATAGTAATTGTATATTCCACGTTTATCCTAAAATTAAATAAAATTTTGTACTTTCCAATCTAATAATAAAATTTTATACATTCTAATCATTTTCACACAAATGGTAGAAAAACTAGCATTTCCTGTACGAGATGAAATACGTTTTTGTCGTTCTTGAACTTGCCTCACTCATCGCTAACGCGACTCGTGAAAAATTGTTTACTCACGAAAAAAACGGTATTTTCATCTCTTGTTGCAAAATACATTATTATGTAGCAATACAGGCAAAAAGTGAGTGTTTATTGCACGCGACGTAAAAACTGCGCAATAAGGCCATTAGAACAATATGTGAAGGGCAGTAACAGTTTCTGCGCAAGTTTGCATGCATTATTTTTTTTCCTCGATCATATAAAAAAGCGAAAAATATATGCTGTGAATCAATGACAGGTTTAAGAGAACATTAATAACAATAATAGTGCCATCTAGTTAAATTTCATCTGTCAAGGTGATAGTAGACATACTTTATGCATGGTCGTAGAAAATATCTATTTATGACACAGGTGTTAAAAGTGTCATTTTATTTTGTGAGTGGGGAGTTTGCGAACGGGGCGAGGCCAAGTGTAACAACCCCACAAACAAAATAAAATCAATTCCAACATGTCTTTCATAATATATACTATACACAATAGTAATAGAGTGGGTTGGAACTTTTCATGTGAAGATAATACTGACATAGTTTTCCACGAAACACCAAAACACTATATACTGCACTCGACGCGCGTTTCGCCAACCAAGTTGGCATCATCTGGAGATGATTAAAACAGTTTTAATCATCTCCAGATGACGCCAACTTGGTTGGCGAAACGCACATCGAGTGCAGTATATAGTGTTTTGGTGTTTCGTGGAAAACTACATCAGTGTTACAATAGTGATACATAATTAGAAAATTTATGAAAATATGTTGAATTTGATATTAAAGAAATCAAAAATTAATGTCGTAGTTGTCAATGTCATTTTAACAACAATGCAGAAGAGCTTTAACAACTAGTGGAACAACTGAATATTTTACTTTTCACACTAATGTGGAAAGTAACTACTTTTAACACGCTTCCCTATAGTATGTCATTTTTAATTCGATAGACTAAAGTTAAAAGGTCTACTTTTAAATATTTATTTAGATATCTAAATAATTATCATATTTTTCTTTCTAATTGATGAGAACTAGAAGGTTCTGTTTTTTTAAATTTCAGTAGCGTTTTATATAATATACAATCGCAAAAAAAATGCTTTGCGAAAAAATTACATTGCATTTAAATTAAATTAATGTTATTTTTGCCGTGTAATTGTGGTACGGAAGGTTGATGCATCCACTCTAACTTGAAACGAACTCATTTTTACATTTTTAGTATACATAGCAAAATGCAATACGATTTTATTTTTAACAAAACTAAAGGTAACAAAATTCGAACGATTGGTTAAAATATAAAATAGATGAATCTTTTTGATTCTGATATAGCTCGTGAGATATAAGACTCTTGATTGTTTCTTTTCGGAGCTAAATCAAATTGCTCAAGTAAGCAGGAATCGATGACAACAAAATCAACCACAAATTTTATTGCTGCACGTTTGTTTCCTTTTTATACTATATTACAGCTCAAGCTCGCTGCCAAACATCGCTGAAATAAATTTTATTCCTTTTTGTTCAAGTTAAGATTAGTTTTCGTAACTTTTGTTGAGATACCTTGAGTTTCCGCTTAATACAAGAGACGTTTTAATTTTGTTTCGTATTTACCGAGAAGTGATTTATTAGTTGCTAGTTTGAAATGAGTATAAAGCAGGGTTTAATATAATATATAAATAAGCAGGAAACTTTATTCATTACCTTTTACAGAGCGTCTATCAGAACGTTTCATTCCTGGGATATGGGATACATTCTAATTAGAATAGGAAACTAATCTCTTTCAATTCCTATACTGCAAATATACAATGTGTTCCTAAGAAGCCTCAAAATAGTCGATTCAGAAAGTGACATTTAGAAAATAATGTCAGACGAGATTTTTTTCATTTTTATCGAATTGATGTGTTATTTTAGTTTGTAGTGTTTATATTTCTCTATAACACAACTCTTGCCTGCCAAGATAAAACAGTATTTGTGGAAAAAGTAAATTTTGAAGAAAAAACTATTTATTTGTGTATTTTTTGCATTGATAAAATTTTGGACATGTAAATAACACAACATAACATAAAATATAAATTAGACTGTACTTGTACAAATTCCGTTTCGTTAATTTTTAATTTAGAAAATTGATATTACATATGGTCAACATATAAATAGAAAGATATTATTTGACACAAAAAAGAAATAATTTATCACTTCCGGTTTCAACCGAAATGAAAGCAACTCTCTAATTTTTATCATGAGACCCCAGTATATGTTTACAGATGTGGATAGAATACAGTGGCGGCTCGTGATATTGTCCACAGAGGAAGCTTGAAATTTAAATGGCAACTAAATTTCAATATGATTACAATTTGCATATTTCCCCACCACCCTTGAGGTAGTACAACGGCGCGTTATATTTTTGGTCGTGGGTTGATCGCCAGAGTAGCCTTACTATCCCACTTATAATCAAATTATAACTTCTAATAAAAATCAAAATAGTTTTGGAAAAAATTTAAAATAAAAGTGTTTTTCTACAAACAAAAAATTGTATTCATTATCACTGGCAGAGTGTAAAATTATTACTTTTAATAAAAACTAAAATAGTTTTGAAAAAGAAGTTACATAAAAAATATTTTCTAAAAAATAATAACGTAAATAAATATTTCTTCTAAAATAATAACTAACAATATTAATTTTTGGTGTAAAGTCTAAATATTTTTATAAATCAGTGGCAACCTGCGATTTTCAGAACTAGCAAAATGGTTGATTATTTCTTCATAAAATGAAAATAAATAATTTTTCTTCAACTCTGACAAAAGACGTTTTTCTGTTGAAATAAGCGATATACTTGACAGGCGGTCTTGAGCTATTGTGTCTCTAGTAAATGTTTTTATGCGTTTAAGTGCTGAAAACGATCGTTCTACAGAAGCTGAGGTTACCGGAATTGTTGACACTAAAAATAAAAGTTTATACAGTTGGGAGAGACAGCTTTTTCAATTATTATTATACATAAAAGTAAACATTTCTTGAAGCGATTTTGATTTTGATAAAAGTTGCTGGTCAGAATACAACACACATAGATCATTTCTTAACGAAATATAGTTAAAAAAGAGATACTGGTCCATTAATTCGTCCATTGGACTGTTAGAAAATGATTTAGAAAACATTATAAAATTATTAGGATTTACTAAATGGGCACAATTTGAACTATAATAGTGTCCAAAATTTCTGTAAAAATTTGTTTGTAATGCATGTCTGTCCTGTCAAAGTTATATATTGTCTTTCTTTGAATGAAATGAAAAACGTCAATAAGCTTTTTCCTGTATTTGTCAACAGTGAAAATAACTCTAGATGAAAAATTCCAACGAGTGGGAGCATTACTCGTTATTCTATGTTCCATAATTCTATTTAAAATTTCAGATCTTTTACTAGATTTTGAAAAAAAATGACGAAAAACCAGTAATATTTGAAAAAATATTTTAACTTCTATAATTCCGTTACAGGCTTCACTTAAAACCAAATTTAATTTGTGTGCGTAACAGTGAGTGAAGTAAGCTTGAGGAGCAATATTTTTTATTTTAGTTTGGAGTCCATTAAGATGTCCTGACATAACCGCAGCGCCGTCATAGATTTGTGAAACTAATTTATTTTTCAAATCAAATTTACCAAATTCGTCGATTAATAATTTAAATAAACTGTCCGCGTTTCCTCCACTACTCATATCAAAAAAAAAAAAAAAAAAAAAAAAACACCAAACGTTTCAAAAACTTCACCATTCATTACATATCTAAAAATTACGGAAAGTTGAGATTTACAAGTAATGTCCATCGTTTCATCAATTTGCCACGAGAAAAATTCGTAATTATGTAGTTCTTCATAAATTTTGCCTTTAATAATGAAGCTAACACTCATTTTGAATTGCTTTAGACGTCCTGGAAAAAACAGTGGCGTTATTCAAAAAGTTCTCCAATTTTGGATCATACGTTTTAAAAAAAATCTATTAACTCCTTGAAATTTCATTTATTATAAGAATCGCGTTTTTCGTCATGTCCACGAAAAGAATTTTCTTGAGAAGATAAATATATAACGGCATCAATTAATCTCTTTAATATTTCCCTATTTTCACGGACTTTTTCATTAAAATTTTCTATTTCTCTTTTATGCGCAGAATCCAAGAAATTTACAATATTTTGTTTACCCAACATTTCGAATTAAATGCAAGATGAAATATGCTCCTGAGATTTTTCATGCCTTTCTAAACCTCGTGACAAATTTTGCAAATTATTAAACCCGTTGAGGATTATTGATCATTAGTAAATAACAACCATTTCCAACAATATAATTTGCTTCTAACTGGTGATGCCGTTAACCACTCGATTTTTTGATAATTGCTATCGCTAAACCCTCTGTTTTGTTTACCACTTGTGAAAACTAATGACGGTATTGACGGTGTAGGTCTGAACATTTTTTTTCATTCTTAACTTTTGATCATAACTAAGAGAACCAAATCCATTTAACAACAAATAATCCACCACGTCTGGACAACAAGACATGTTGTTGGGAATATGTTCACCTAAAGCACTCATTTTTCAACCACCTGTTAAATATGTTATGTATGTTTATGTTGTTCTCCCACGAAACCACAAATTGCCACTGTCCTTGTTCTATAAACTGTTGTGAGAGAGGGGATCAACGCTCAATTAAAGTGTACATGCGCTAGAAGGAGATGGGATGCTAGAGGCTAGCTGCTCTAACTTCACAGATCCAGAATGTTTGCTGATACGTGCCAAGGTCACGTATAATATATTGAAATGACGTTTGGCTCACCGCTAGCCTCAGTTCATCCAAGCAAGCGTAAAAGCGTGATGAGAGACCGGGAAATATGCATTCGTGGAGTGGACTATCCTGACTACAATGTTCCATGTTTGTGGAAAGGAAATGCAAATTTTTTTTATGCTGAAAATTAATTAATGAATCGAACATTGAGAATTGAGATATACCTAAGTAGAAATTTTTACTTGTGAAAAATATTAGTTTAGATATATTCTACTTCTCCCAAAATTGCAGAGGGGGCTCAGCCTCCTCTGCCTCCCCTGACCAGCCGCCACTGATAGAACCTTAAATTCTGAGTTCTGCAATGTAACATACTTGAGTGTTTGTCTTTTGTTTTTTCATTGTTATTAGCGATATATTATTATGTGCAAAAAGGCAGTAGTGTTATAAAAATTTGAAATATACGGTTCAAATGAAGTTCTGTTGTTTCTTTAATAACTATGTTATTGGATTATGTACAAAGTTATTAAATATAAAGACTTGAAATAAGTTAATTTTCTCTGTTTCTATGAAAGAACTTTTTTTAAGGGTTCTGTAATTTAAAATTATAAATAATCCTGATAATTCACATATAAACCTAGATTAGATTTTACGTATTATATTGAGTATTGAATTCGTCATCTAATAGACCTGTCCAAGACCCTAACCTACCACAACACAAGATGGCCGCTGGGGTATAAACAAAGCATTTGTGTACATGTGTGTTCAGTGCGTTTGTTAATTTGGAACAAAGTTATTGGTGTTTTTGTCGTTGTTCATGAAATTTAAGTGTGGTTTAATAATATTTGAAACATAAATAAGTGATTTGGTATATTGAAAGCTTAAGAGAATGAGTAATTACTTCATAAAATTGGAAAATGAACATCCAGACGTGGCGACGCGATATACACAAAAACTATCATTAATAAATAATATGGACCCATATTCCCTAAAAGACAGTCAATTAAGTTATAGTGCTGCAGATTTTCCTCCAGTTAATAATATGGATATAGTTAGTTATTTAGTTTTAACAACAAGTTATTACACTAGTGAGCAGATGAAAGCCTTTAAAAGTTTACATGCCTACAAATACTTTGAAGCGTGGTTTGTTAGTAAATGTGGTGTCATAAATATCAACAACTACATGGTAGTAGTTGCAAATGTAAGTTATAAATAATGCATTTAAGTATTCTGATTTTATATAGTTTCTTATTTTCTGTTATCAGGTAAAACATTCACAAAGAATGAATGACCCACCACTTCGTGTATGGATAATGTGCAAGATTGATGGGAGTATCGAAACTGCACATTGTACTTGTATGGCTGGTGCCGGAGAAGTGTGTAGCCATATTGGGGCTTTATTATACGCTTTTTTTATTTATTTACTTTTACCTGAAATAAAGTGTCTGGAGCATACAACTGCATCTTTTTGTTTACTTTGGGGGAAATCTGCTCTTTTTATAGCGTTTAACCATTTCTGACGTCTTTTTGCGGATAATTCATTTAGGTTAGTTTTATGTTTAAAATGTAAAATAGCAGGAATGCGAAAAAATTTTACGTTCTCATCACGATTTTTTGTGCTACCACAATTCACCACACAACAAAAGGACGGCATAATTTAAACAAATATTCGTGTATTAACATAAAACTGACCTACATGGCATACGAATAACAACAATGTTTATACCCCAGCAGCCATTTTGAATTGAAACTGACAGCAATGTGACAGCGTTTTGGACAGGCCTATAACTTAAGGAACTTGTACACCTAAAAAAATATAGATGTTTATTATTTTTACCATATTAGATTTGAAAGAATGCTTATGTAATAACCAATAATTATTTCATTATTTTCTCCTAGAAATACCTGTCTATCTATTAATTTAAGATTTATGCACTCTAAATATTTAATTTCAGTTATGCAAGGAATCTAAAATATAGTATTCTGGTAGTTTATTGTAAGGGTCATGAAGGATGCCTTTTACTGTTGCAAATCTTAAATACTGCTACTTCATTAAAATTTAAGAACACTTCGGAGTCACTAGGCAACCCACCATACCTAGCCCAATTTTTGTCCATAAATCTTGTGATTATAAATTAATGCAAAAACGACAGAAATTTATACATTTTAAAACTTTATTGCCATGTGGACAGATTATTTTAAAATCAAAATTACATTTCATAAGAACGTAATTTTTTATTTGGCTGGAAATTAGGATATTGAAAATTACGTTCTTATGAAATGTAATTTTGATTTTAAAATAATTTGTCCACATGGCAATGAAGTTGTAAAATGTAGAAAATTCTGTCGTTTTTGCATAAATTTACATTTATAAGATTTATGGGCAAAAATTATATTAGATGTATAATGAGTTGCCTAGTGCCTCCGGAGCGCTCTTGAGGTTGACAATCGGGAATCTAAATCATCTCATCTTTTTTTTTTTTTGTATACGAAATCATTTTTTTACAATTTTTAACAGTGATTCCCCAGATACCATCTTTATAATTTTTTTTGCGAAAACAAGTTATTTACATATAAATTAAACAACGTGGGACCAAGAGTTGTTCCCTGTGGAACGCTAACATATACCGTTTTCGTATTTAATGATACACATTGCTTTTGGTTATTTTTATAACTTTTCATTACTTGCAGAATATTATTATGAAAATCCAATTCCTCAAGGCTATTAACAAGTTTTTTATAGCCCACAGTATCAAAGGCATTGACTAGATTTATGAAGGTGCTCAAAGTAGTTTTATTCTCATCGAAGTGACAAGTTCAGTTGCATCCTGTGGACTTTGTCATTTTAAAAGTCATATTGAGAATTGGAGATTATTTTGTATTGGTAGTTCTACAGTTTTAAAATTGCTTCTGAAATATTTGTCATATTTGAGATTAGTGTTGAGCCAGTAATGCGTGCATTCCATATATTTCTGTTTAATAAAGCCAAGATCTGAACAAGAATAAGCCTTTAATTAAATTTAATTAAAGTTTAACCTGGGAAATATTATTAGCAAAAGTTATTTATGAAGCCATTAATACAAAACCCACATTTAATAAATCCTTGGTAGCATATATAAAACTTTATTGTATGATTCTAATATACATATAGGGTCGAAAAAAATAATTGATAAAGGACTACCTTTAAAATATTGTCTACAAAATAAAAATATATGAATGTAAGATCTTAATATATTTTCAAGGTATTGTGTTGTTGCTATGACAATTTTTTTTACTTTAAATAGCGGCATCTATCATTTTTCAAATAAGCATCTATAAAATCAGATTTATGTTTTGTTTGCTGTTTTTTATACAAAAAAGTTAATTATTAGAGTTCGGATATCGGCGAATCATTCCAGTGCCGCCTGCAGGAACCTTGTTTATAAATGCAAGTTTATATCATGTGAATTTGTGTACATCATGATTTTTATATAACCATGTAAAAACTATTTCGTTTATGCATTTTTATTAATAATGTAGTTTAAAAAATCTTCTATATATCTAAAAGAATTAGTTCGATTTTATAAGTGAAATTTCGTTAAATAATATAAAACTGTTTGTGAATTATGCAGTTGCATAGACATTCGAATATACTCTAAAAAATTATATACGTACCTAATGCAAACTGTAGATTAGTATCTGCATTGTTCTCGCAGCAGAAAATGTTATGCAATACCTCCTTGCCTGTGCTGCGCTGCGTGCATAATATGTATGTGATTCTTTCACGAACTTTTACCCAATACGCCACTACCTCCACAGGTTATATTGACAAGATAGGACACTTGGCTCTTTGCTGAACGCAGCATTGTATTACTACAGAAACTTCAATGATAGAAAAGGAATCGTACCACAATCATATGCTAAAAGTTGCTATTGCAAATGCTCAATAAGCTATTGTCAATCCCAGTGTCCAAAAATATTTTAGAATTTATGCACTTAAGCTTTTCACGGATCCCTCTCAAGAATAATAATAATACACTTTATTCAGAAATTAAGAAATTGTAAATAACATAAAGAAAAATATAAGGCGAAGTTCAGCTGTGCACTCGTGCTGCACATCTGTTCTGCTTAACCCTAAAAAATAATAGTAGATGTTATATTATAGTAACAGCACGAAATTTAATAATTATCCAAAATATAAACTAATTTATTCATTCTAGAATTTTAGTAGTTAAGTTGTCTTTAACATGGCATAAACTTAAAAGTCGTCATGTCACTCTATCGTCCAAGTTTAATTGAGAAAGCAAGAGTTCTTGTTTTAATTTATTTTTAAAACTATTAAGAGATAAAGATTTGAAGAAGCCGTAAGAGAGTTATACTTTGCAATATTATAACTGTAACAGCTTTCAAACAAAGCAGTTTTGTGAATATATGGGGTCATATTACCTTTAAACCTAATATTTAAATTGTGAATATCAGTTCGAAACCTAATTTTCCAGTAAAGATAAGTAGGAGTACAGTTCATAATAATTTTCACATAAAGGGTACCGCTATGCAGAAGGCGTGCACTTTACATATTTAACCAAAGCGTTTCTTTCAGTTTGTGACTAACAGAATTTCGTCTCCTGATCCCATAAATGAATCTAAGACAATAATTCTTGATTTTTTGTATGCGTTGAGCTATGGCAGCTGTTAAACATGGACCGTGAACTGTGTCACCATAGTTAAAAATAGATAAAACTAAAGTTTGACATAATACTGTTTTCAGCTTAATGTTTAGAAGATGTCTAGAATTGTATAAAATTTTTAACCTAGATATAGCTTTTTTATGCAGTTTGAAATATGCTTATTAAATCTAAGATTGAATGTATAGTCGAGCTTAAAACATTTACCTCATATTTTACTGGTATATCGATATTATTGATAATAATTTTTACATCTTATAGGAGACGCGATCTGTCAGTATGTCTGCCAGAAAACATTGCTGCACATTTCATGGGATTTAAACGGAGAGAATGTTCTAGAGATATTTTATAAAGTATTTCTACATAATTATCAATAATACTACAACCATTTTGGAGATCATTTGGGTCAAAACTATGAAACAATTGCGAGTCGTCTGCATACATTTGTATCTTAGAATAGTTTAATAATGTTGGAACAATAGTTTAATAATGTTGGAAAAGAAGATGTGTAAATCGTAAAACGAACGGGTCCTAATATAGAACCTTAGGGCACTCAACATGAAATATCTATGGGATTGGAATATTTATTTTTAAGCACAACATTTTGTTGTCGCCCAATTAAATAATTATTTATGTAATTTACAGCAATTATATCAAATCCAATGATTTTAAAATTTTTAGTAACATATTATGTTGAATAGTATCGAATGTTTTTGAGTAGTCGAGCAACACCAAAAACACCAAAATAATAGGACAGCTTGAACGGCGACCAAAAGCAGGAGAATTTAATTTAATCTTCTACAATATATGTATCAATTATCTGTAGATATTGTTAAACACGTAAACAAAAAACTAGAAAGTGTTCTACACAATAATCCTGGTTTTGTCACAGTTCATTGAATAGTAGACCTATTACAAGGCAAAGAAGTGGATTGTTTAGGGCCTGCATCAATAACGTTTGTCGAGATAGAATGTTGGTTTTCAATATAAACGAATTTTTGCAGTAAAGCGGTGGATTTTAACAGCAAAACGTATGGAGCAACTTTTAATAAAATACTTTGCTTGTAGTAAATAATACCGCAGCAATAACTGTCAATAAAATTATTGGTGTAAACTGCTAGTGCCAATACACTTTCAATTTACTACCTCCACAAGTAATTTTTAGAACCTATACACAATACGGTAATCCCCTGAAAGATATTAGTTTGCTGCAGTAATTTTAAAAATATTTGGTTTTAATTGGTATATAAATTAATAACAAATATTCCCTTGTGCCGACCCCGTTTTGACGTCATGACTCGCTGATATCCCAACTATATTAATTACAAAAAATGTAAATGGAAATACGAAATGCATTAGTTTGGATTAAAACTGACTAACTTTTACTGGCGCGTTAAAATAGTTAAATCATATAAAATGACCCAACTAAATAAAAAAGAAAAGATCCAAATTTTAATTACAGTAGAATATGGCGATATAAAAAGGATATTTAGTGGAGGTATTGTTGGGCGTCATATCATTCTGCCGTTCTTTATAGATGATAATTTAACTGTTCAAAAGCATCTGCAACAACATGATACCTATATGCGCTGATTTATTCTACTTTATTAAGAGGACTGACCACACTGAAAAATTGTCCATTTGAGAGCGTTAAACTCTCGACATCTGGAAGGCAAGCTAAGCAAATAAATGAATTAACAAAAGTTTTTCTTAATAGAACAATATTCAAGGGACTGCCCTCAGAACGCCGATTTTTGAAATGTTCACGAAAAGTACCAAAGGGAAGATCCGAAAATAATGATTTTAAAATTAAATAAAAAAAAGACTGGATGTATTTTCAAAAAAGTGACTTCAGAGAGGAGTATATTGAACGTTTGTCAAATGAGAAAAAAAAATTCTTTTTTAAAATAACGTAACCATGTTAGTCATGGGATGTTGAGACCCGAACCTCTACCGAAACCAAATACTGTGCTGATTCTAGCGCCCTCAACAATATATCTTATTTTTGACGAAGTTCACTAGAGTGGATTTATATTTCACTCATGAAAGTGTTTGTAAACTTGTAAAAATCATCATAAGAAAACGTTATTTATATTCGTTCTGAGAAGTTAAAGAGTCCACTTAATGGGAAAAATTAGAATCAAAATGAGGTGTGGTTTCAGCAAGATGGTGTCTCCCGTAGGATGGAGTTCAAGTGAGCAAATATAAATTATCTATTTCACGACAGATGAAGGATTGGTAGATGAGGATCCATCCAATTGCTTACCAGGTTTTCCGATCTAACGGCCCTCAATTTTTTATGGAGATATCGCAAAAGCAAAGTGTACAGAAACAGCTAGAAAGTTTGGATTATTTGAAAGCTCGAATAGGTGCCAAGACAGAGCAAACAATAAATAATAGGTAATAATATATCATATCAACCGCAAGACTTACCACCAGGCACCGGAATCACTCATGTACTTACTTTCAGCATGTTTT